>ML685816.1:11434088-11529469 GCA_007922175.1 Pelusios castaneus | reverse complement strand
CGTCTGACGAAGTGGGATTTTCTCCCACGAAAGCTCATGCGATTAATAAATCTGTTAGTCTTTAAAAGTGCCACAGGACTCTGTTGTCTTTCTACAATAGACTAACATGGCTACCCCTTTGGAATTAGTACAATGGGGCCTTGATCTCAGTTGGGGTCTCACAATACAGATAAATAAGGCAGAAACATTTGCAGCTGACCTAAGTGATTTTATCACGGAAGGGGGAGGAAGCATTTCTCTGAATAAATCAAAGATCTGAGATACCAAATGAGGTTTGAAAATGAAAGGACAAAAGTTCCTCTGGCCAGAGAATGTTGAATTAGGACCATATTAATTAGGGCCATATTAGGACCATATTAATCATTTGAAAATAAAGTGATCCTTATGGCCAAAATTAGCGCTCAGAGGGACCATAAATTCTGCTTTATTTCTGCAGGACTGATAGAACTGCACGTATTAAGAGCTCCTGCAACTTTCAAAGCAAGAAGGTAAAGGAACCTGGCATTCAGTTATAAAATAAAGGCATTTGAGTACATACATCTTAGAGAAAAGATTTCCAGGAGTTTACCTTCTCATTATGGTTCTGAACCTTGATCTCTTTCAATGCCTCTCATTCTACAGAAAGCACTGCAAAATACTCAGGAAATTAAGCCAAATTAACTAAAGGTGTACATTTTAAGTGCATTAGATCAAGTTCATTTAAAGCCTGAACTTGTATCAATGCACTTTAAATCCACCCCTTTAGTTAATTTAGCTGAATTTTCCTGCTTTGACATGTCAGTTTCCGATTGTAGCAAGACCTGGGTGATCCCAAGCAAGGGCCAGCTACAACTGAAAGTCCGTGTACTGTCCTGGACTCTCTGCTGCCCCCCATTTTAGGCAAAGCCTAAGAGGCATAATCTAGCCTATTATATTCAGCTCCAGATTTTCTGGAGTTGTACATTCTTTTCTTTTCTTTTCTTTTCTTTTCTTTTCTTTTCTTTAATTACTCATTTACATGTTTCCCACTGTACTTAGGATTCTGACATACGCTTCCCATAAGGTACTGTGACTTCTTCTTTCATCTTTAAAAAACCATCTAGGGAACAACAGCCATATTGCCAACCTCAATAATATAAAACTCATGAGTCAGTTGTCAAAAAAACATGAGATTGTTAAAAAAAATTCTCATGATTTTTAGTCAACTAATACCCTTGGGTTATTGTATTTTGGTTTCTGATTCTTTAGGTTGCAGTCTGATCCTATTTTCAAGCTTTTAACTGCAACCATGAGAGTTAGGAGCTTACTTTTCAAAAACAAATGGAAGCTAATATATTTCACATCATCATCTGACTCCATGAGTCAAGGCCTTATTAAGGACATCAAATATCATGATAGAAATTTCAAGTCGGCAACTCCGTTATAGTTTATACTAGAGAGGAATCAAAACTGGAACCACCAGTCTCACTACCTTTGGATGTGGCAGTAGCAGGAGAAGGGTGAAATCTGAATCCAGAGATCCAGACTTGCACCTACAGACTTGTTCCACGTCAGATCCAAGCCGAGGAATGGCTGGTTTCCTGCTTGGGGTTCACATGCAGGTGACGTTTTGCAGGAGATCAGTTCACAGAAAAACAGTGCATTGAATTCATACCCAAATACTGAACCTTCTCTTTTTCTGCTAAATTATGATCATTCAGTAACCTCTTCCTCCCACGAACTCCTGTCTTTGGCTATGTCTACACTTGAAAAGTTAAGTCCACTTTTGTTAAGTCGACTTAAAGTGGACCTTTTTAAGTTGACTTAACAGAAGTGGACTTAACTTTTCAAGTGTAGCTGTGGCCCCTTTTCGACCTTATTAAGTTGACTTAACGTTTTAAGTCGACTTAAAAAGGTCTACCTAGGCACTACTCTGCATCTCTTAATAAAGTTGAATTAAGCGCTAGTTCGAATTAAAACCGGGTGTTATTAATTCTAACTAACTTTTCCTTAATTTGACTTAAGGAGCAGCTTAAGTCGAATTAAGGAAAGCCCAGTGTAGATGTGGAGTAAATTAGGTCAATTTAAGCCTCCTTAAATTGACTTAATTTGTAAGTGTAGACGCACCCTTTATGGCCTTTTTTACCTAGGGGCTACAGCCAATCTAGGAACCAGACAGCACAATATAGACCTGACCCATATTGATTGGAGCTACAGGCACAACAATTAAAATTATTCAGACTCAAACCCAAAGCCTAAATTAGACCTAATTCAGGTCCTAACAACATAACCTTAGTCAGTTTTTAATTCATAAGAAAACTGAACATAGGCAGATAACATTTAGGGTAACTGGGTGTCTGCTTTGTTTCACCCCCGAAAACTCTGCTATATTGGGCACTCTGCAGCCAGTATTTGCAAGTTACCAATCAATGAATCTGATGATTCCTTAAAGGATTGCGTGATAGTCACCGCTGTTCCTTATTTCCACCTGCTGCTTAGAACTGTGCCGGTTTTGTAGGAACAAAAGACTTGAGAAACTGTTTAATCTGAAAAGGGAACATTTCTCGCTTGCTTGATAGATGTGAGACCACTGCTGGCATGTATGGATTGCACAGTTAAGTACGTACATATAGCAGAGAAATCTGTATACAGGTTTGCAGTGTACATTGAGCCCTGCAGTTTGGTTCACAGGGGCTGAAACCAAACCATAAGAATCCTGAACATTAGATTTAACTCAAATTTTCAGAAGAACCCTACTGCTAGTCTTTCCCTTACTGAGCTCCAGGACCACTCGACAGGCCCAGACACTCTGTAAAATCCTCTGATTATACAAAGGGGCCTCCTAGAATATGCAGGGAGAAAGGTGTCTGTGAACACCCCCACCCATGTGCAAGAGTGGATAGAGAAGCTGCTGGAATTCCAGCAACATTGCTTCTGGGTCTTCCATAGATCTAGGAAAGGCACATAATAAAGTGGACCGAAGGATGCTTGAACCAATGATGAGGAAATATGCAGTGTCAGTGTCTGAGCATACACTAATTATGGTGAATGCACTGTACAGATCACCTAAAACAGTGATTCGAACATGTTCTGGAACAAGTCCTTTTGAAGTGAAAGTTGGAGTGCACAAAGGGGTCAGCCCTAAGCCTGCTGCTGTTTATCACATTGATAGACTATGTCAGCAGGAAGAAACCAATGGAATAAGGTAAGAAGCTGATTTATGCAGATGACAAAGCAATAAATGCATCCTCAAGAGAAAACCTAGGGGAAACAGTCGGCCAGTGGCATGACCAGTTGGGCTGGCATTAGGTGAAAATGAGCATGACTAAGACTGAGGTCATGTGGCTCACTAGAGGTGCTACAGTGGACTTGAAGATAGAGATTAATGGAGTGAGACTAAACCAGACTGGCTACTTCACATACCTGGGTGGCTGTGCAAGCGTAAATGTGAGATACAGTTGAAGTTGCGGAGTGCTAGAAGAGTGAGGAACATCATCTCAGGGGTTATGTATGACAATCATATGTCACTGGGACTAAAAGCCCAACTGTATAAAACAATGGTGTACCCTATATATTGTACAATACAGAATGGTAAAGAGCCATCACGTTCAGCACCTAACACGTATTTGAAATGAGATGATCTCATGCCATGAGGAGAGTTTCATGAAGAGATACTGAAATCAAAGGAATTAGGATGGAAGTCAAAGGCTAGGAGGTGGTTGACAAAATCCAGGAAGTACAACTTTGCTGGTTCAGACACATGAAGGAGATGAATGAAGAGAACCATGGCATGGCAGGAGAGGATGATAGGAAAGACAACAAGGAAATTCAAGGAAGTAGTGGATGGGTTGCATCAAAGATGGTGGGCAGTGGGATCTCGGTGTTGTCTCGGACGGACAGAGATGGTGATGCTTGCAGATAACCTGCCATAAGAAGTGCTTCTGGGGGTTAGTAGGTGGGCACTCTCATTTCTCAATCAATCCTAAAGCAAGGGAGCAGCGTGGTACTACATAGTCCTGTGCAACTAGAAGTGCTGCTCCTCTGAGGAGACATAAAATATTAATATTTGCCCCTTTTTGAAACATGCCACTTGATCTCACAAGAGGAAAAAATTTAACCCGTGTTCCTGATAAATTGCCAACTGAGTAAATACGTGTTGCTTCCCTAACTTCAAACAGATAGGATGCCTTCTATCTTGCTTCCTCTCTTGAATTTCTGTGTAACATTGCTGTGCATCCTTAAACAGCTGTTCCTTTCCACCCCAGAGATGGAAAAGTTATTCCTGTACTATAAATTCAAGGGCCTGATAGAAATCATATTTTAAAACAGGCATGTAACAGGCATATAGGCCCAGTTCAATGCCTTCTCATGCCCCAAGCTGAGACTTTCCACTGGCTGATGGCCAATGCTGCTGTTAATCTATGCAGGAACTCAGCACACGCATGGAGCAGAGCTCTGTGGTGACTCTAAGCAATAGACTGTGGAAGGAGAGTAGCATGCTGAGGAAAAGATCCACTGGTGACTGGCCCAATATGTTGTGGCTCTAATGCAGGTATGTGGGAGCTGCAAATTGGGCTGCTCATTCATTCCTCTCCTACTATGACCTGCAGCTGTGCTGTGTGTTACTTACTGCCAGCTGGGGCTCAGCAGTCCATCCCACAGAGCAGATGCATACAAAGCAAATTTGACTCAGACTTTGGTTTCTGCCCATAGTGTTCAGGATGAGTCATATTTAAATTTCATTTTTAAATTCAATTAAAACGAATCTACTATGTCATCTACAGCCAAATATTCAGGAATGGGTGTTTATGTGTGTGCGAATGCAGGATGAATGATTTGCCTGAACTAACTGAAAAGCTACATCTTTGAGAAGCCTGTTTTGATACTTTATTTTGCTAATGAGATGCAACATAAAATGATTTGCTAGTTGTTATGCTGACGGGTGTCATGCATATTCAAAAACATCTCTGAGGAACTGAAACAATTTAAACAGGACTTACTGAAGACATGAAAGGAATAGATTTCGCAATCTAGCTAATGAATAGATGGAATCAACTGTTAAATATAATGATGGAGGCAAAAAAAAAAGTACAGACATGTTTGTGTAGCAGAAATTACTTTTGCAGCCTAATGGCAACTTTTTTCATTTCAACTATTTACATCTCACTTGTCTTAAAAACAGAGGCCAAGGTTGTATTCTTTACACATAGGGAAACCAACTGGGGTTTGTCTGTGGCAGAGGAATCCTGAACTGATGCCTTGAGACTACTTTAAGTGGCACAAAGGGGATTTTCCAGCAGCCAAGGATCTGATGCAATTCATGGATTCTCGGAGGGTAATTCTGATTGACTGATGAATAGTCTGATTTCAGGTCCTTTCCTCATTTTATATTTTTTCTTTTAACCTTGTGTTGAACAGAAGCCATTCTCTAGTTCATACACATTAGCTATTCAACCTTTTAAACAGAGATGAAAAACAAATACCTGAACTGCGTCAGGTTAACAAAGCCAAGCATCTAGCAAATATAAGAACTTTAAGCCTTTAGAGAAAGTAGTGATTTCAATAACCCAACCACGCCGCAGCACCATCTGGTGTTGCATTTGACTTAAACTTCCATTAATTTTTTTACAGGACCACTGTAGCGACTATAATTGAGGCATAAGTCAAAACAAACAAGAAGTCTTGTGGCACTTTTAAAGACCAGAATTTATTTATTGCATGAGCTTTCGTGGGTGCAGTTAGTGCTGGAACTGAGATTAGGTGTGGAAAGTGAATTGAAGAGAAACTTTGGGCAGTGGTTAGGGAAGAAGGGGTAGAGGGCCAAATGCCCCCATGAAGAGAAAGGCAAAAAGTTGTGGCTGGAACTTTCTAATCAAGTTAGACAAGATTTGCTCAGTGCATAGCAGTCTACCGCTTGTAAAAACAGATAATGGTCCAGTTTTCACCGGCGATGTTTTGCTAATATGCTGACTATCATGGTTTAAACATAGAAGCAATAACTCCTCTTTTGGCCCCAAGCTAATAGCAAGGTAGAGAAATTAATTTAGTTTTCAACATGCAGCTGCGAGAAAAGCTTTAAAAAATGCTGATGTTTTCAAATAAAGTTGCTAAGCAACTCCCCATCTCTCCTGGGACACTCCACCTGCACTGTAGCTGCTCAGGAAACCCCAGGGAATTATCTCCACTGCCAGGAATACCTGTGCAGCAAAAGAGAGTTATGATGACAGAAATAGCCCGAGTAGCTCATTTGGAAAGTAAAAGCTGCCTTGTTTATAAGGAATCTACAGTAACTCGCCCCTGACTCAGATTATCCAAAAGATCTCTTTTTGCTGGTGTGGGGCATGATCTTCCTATGGCATTAAATAGGAGTGGCAGCTGTTGTGGTAAAGGAAACCAGCCTTCACTCCTAGCTGCTGGTTGCTGTCAAGCGGGCCCTGGCAAGCTATCTTGATCCAGCACTGCATGAACTTGGTTCAGTTGTTACTGTCTGCCTCAGGCCATTTGACTCAAGAGGAGCACTAAGGTATCTCTCTCCATCACATCCAGTAAAGCAGGAAATACAGTTCTGCTCTCCACTGTAAAAGCTAGCATGGTTTCCTTATTATAATATTGTTTTAACTAATATTGGCTTAGTCTGTGTTATCTGATTTTGTGTATCTTACAGAGTAGGAACTAAAACTTCATTTTAAAATGGATATGGCCGTGAGAGGCAGGTTCCATCTGCCTGTGTGTTTACTCCATGATACAAACACATATCATGTGCTCACGATTCAAGCAAAATTCAGTAGTTTCAGTTCAGAGAGTTTTATGCAAACCTTTTCATCTCCTTGCCGGAGAGTAAAAGGGCTGCCTTATTTTCCATTACTTTCCTACATGGGTGAACAGAAAGGCTGATGACTGAGTTTAGCTCTTGAATGATTATTCCTTGTATACTTGGACCATTCTTTCCTGCCTTGTTTCTAACACTGCTTTCTTCTGGATAACCACAGTGAATAAATCCATGCTGACGAATACCAAATTCAAATACAACACACAACAGAGTAATTTATAGGAGACTCTGATTTTTGCAGGGCACAAGCCATTTAATGACACATCCTTAATCTTCCAGCTGTAAGGGCCAGTCAAAATCTGAAAGGTGGAAAAAAATCACATACATTGGTTTAATAAGTTACTAGGGAGATTAAGGGATGATTTTTCATTCAGATTTTGAAATAACCGTAAAAAATTAGAGCTAACCAGGCTAAAGAGAACAGAACAGGATAAGCACAGCCCAATTTCAATTTAAAGGAACAAGAGGGTTTACCAGTTCATCATTTCAAGATTTAAGAGTTCAGGAAGAGTGCATCAGATGAGGAGGAGAGCCCCCGGGCAATGGCTTGCGATGTAAAGTAGCTATTACTCTTGATTCGTACAACAGCATGAATGGGAATGCAGAAGAGAAAAAAAGCTGCAAAAAGAAAACAGGAAAATCTGGAGGACTGGGTGGCTCAGAGGATGGTAGTGAGCCATGGCCACTTTCACCGTTTGCTTTGCAGTTCAAATTTAGCATGGCATGATAGTGACTGAAATCCCAGCCTAACCCTGGGGAAGATGTCAGCCTCAGAAAAACTGGTATTAACTGAAAATGCTGTCAACATTTGCACTGCAGTTCCTTGGTCTGGATCCCGTATTATGGTAGGTTTTATATGTAACCCGTTTGCCGAGCCATGACGGCAGCAGCAAAGGACCGGGTTCTGTTTCTAGGGGTTCCCAAATAATGTTACACCAACAATTGGCTCGAGCCCCCACCCAGTCTTCTGGGAAATTACACATCACCCCCTGGGCGCCCTAGAAGGGCAATACTTCCCCACTCGCAAGCACCAGTCTGAGTGTAGCACATAAAAGGTTTAATAAAGACTATATAAAGGCAACATCAAAATGCAGCACTGGTTGGGATACAGTGCAAAGATTCCCACAAAACCCAATAGACAGAACTCATTCCACCAGTAAGGGGAGGAGGGGGAGTCAGCCCTCAGTCCTCCCCTCCAATTGTCCTCTGCCACCTCAAGGTCTGCTCACACCACCCACTGGCCACTCACACCCGCTGTCCGCAGACACTGTCTGGGTCCGCCGGCTCTGCCGCTGGCCTCTGGTCACACCTGCTGTCCGCTGGCTCCACTACACCACCCGCTGGTCACACCTGCTGTCCGCTGGCTCTGCCTGCTGTTCGCTGGCTCCGCCGCACCGCCCGCTGGTCACACCTCATGTCTGCTGGCTCCGCCTGCTGGCTCCGCCCACTGCTCACACCTGCTGTCCGCTGGTTCCGCCTGCTGTCAGCTCTTGGTGATTTCAGCTTGCTGGAAAATGTTTGCTTCCCTAGTGATTTCAGCTCGCTGGGAAGTGTCTGTTTCCCTGGTGATTCCAGCTCAATCAAAGTAACAATAGAGCCTCTACAAGGAATCTTTAGGTCTATTCTTTAACAATGGGTGGGGAAATAGGTGTTGACTTAAGGCACAGCTCCAGCAGAGCTAGTGCTCACACCCCTCCCCACCTGGTTTTACAATTCTGAAAACTAGGGTTGCTCACTTTTCCAAGTTCTCTATTGCTGATGGTGACGTTTCCATCAGCTGCTTGGTCAATAACAGATATACAATCAAAGAGTAGCATATCATGAAAGAACAATATTTCCTTTCCCCCTTCTGATAAAACACCAGATTTAGAGGATTTGAACCAGTCACACATACCAACTCCCATCATGCCCAGCCTCTGGGTGAAATTATGCTGAGTGTCATGCAAATACCAAGCACAGGTAAATCAGTGACCCCCCTCCCTACTTAGCTGCTAAGCAAGAGAGGCTCTCAGATTCCTAACCTTGCTTACATCCTTACATATATAAACTATGAGATGACTTAGGAAACAGCAGTACAGTTTGGCTCTCCCAATTTCAAATCCATAGTCAAGCACAAACCTATCTTTCCTCTTGAGGAAAGTATCCCCCATGTCCTCCTGCCCGGTTCCGAAAAGAGCCCAGTCAGCACCTTATAGCCGGCCTTGACAAATCAATGTTTCTGGTTGACATGGCGCCTAGCTCTACTGCAGAAATGTAATGGAGGAAGACTCTCTGGCGACCAGAAATAAAACTGCTGGCGCCTAGTTGGAAGCCAATTTTGTCCACCCTTTTGCCTTACAGGCACTTTGTTAACTATTTCCAGAGGGGTAGCCGTGTTAGTCTGTGTACAGCAAAAAACGAGAGTCCTGTGGCACCTTATAGACTAACAGATTTTCTTTGGCATAAGCTTTCATGGGCTCTAACCCACTTCGTCAGATGCCCACGAAAGCTTATGCCAAAGAAAACCTGTTAGTCTATAAGGTGCCACAGGACTCTCGTTGTTTTTTTGTTAACTATGTAATCAGTATTTTTATCCCGATTTGTTTAGAGAAAGTTACTACTAGATATTGAACTGAATAAACTATTCTGTTGTTTACATTACAGAAATTATCATAAGATGACTAGCATGAATCTTAATGGTTGCATCTTTTGACAGCAATAGTTCTAGCAATAAGGAAATAAACAGTCTAATTGTGTGTATAGTTACCACTCAAATATAGCCTTAATTGGTTTCAAAAGTTGAATTCAGTATTTCACAGAAGCACTGATGTCAAAATAGACCTAATTTTATTCATTTTTTAATTGCCACTTGTCTTTAATAGAAAGGAGGAAAAGTTAATGAGATTGCTTTGTTTTGTTTTTGAGCTACTATTATTACATCAATAGGAGCAGGGTTAGAAGACAGACCCAGCACTGACTGAGTTATAACAGTATAAGGTTTATCTAAAACTATGATATTTTTAGGCCATATTTGTATTTTTACAAATATATCTAAAGCATTATGAGATTTTCATGCAATCATTTCTGGGCATAGTCCTCAAATTCCATCAAAAGCAAATGTCCATAATCAGCTTCACTAGCCTGTGACTTCAAAGATAGGCACTGGATTTGAACAAGAAGTTCAGACCAAACCCCCTTCATGTTTTGGTTTAGTGACATAGATTCAAGTCCCCAGATACAAACTTAAACCAAACCAGGTAAGGAATGGCTCGTATTCCAGACTCACTCCAAATGTGGCCCATTATGAAGTAATAAGAAAGATCTGATCTTCTGCCAGTTTGGAACCAAAAATACATATATTTAAATTATCCCAACTGATGTAAAGGTTTCAGCACCAGCTGACCTGAACTGCTGTGTAGATTAGTCCTTAAATCTGAACACCAAACTCTACCCTAACCCTCATGTAAAGCAAAACATTGCATTTTCCATTCTTTAACATAAGATGATTTACATAGCACTTTACAAACCACATGAGCAGACCCATTCCCTGGTCCAGGTTACTTAAAGCAAGATATACAGGACAACACTGAACAACTTCAGAGGATCAATGGAATATAGTGTTTGAATAATCAAAGCTGACTTCTA
The DNA here is from genome assembly GCA_007922175.1 of Pelusios castaneus. Taxonomy (NCBI): domain Eukaryota; kingdom Metazoa; phylum Chordata; order Testudines; family Pelomedusidae; genus Pelusios; species Pelusios castaneus. Next base: position 11,519,058 of record ML685816.1, on the reverse strand, counting down.
TAAATCTCAATAATCCCAGAAGTTTAACAGATAGGGATGCAATTCTAGTCAAACTAGTCAAAAAAAAGGAGAAAATTGATCTTATGGTTACAGGTTTTATATTAGTTACCTAACCATACTTGAAACTTTGTTTTCAGAAGCCTCTTGAAAAGGGATTTTCTGGAAATCATGTTGTGAACAATATTTTAAAGCAATCTGTCGGGATGAGAGCGCCGAAATAATTCACATTCCATAGCACGATGCATGATACAAATCTGTCTAACATAGATCAACGTCTTCTCTACATGCAAGTAGATAGAAGCTTCAGATATTAAAAAAGATTAATGCAGTATAGAGAAGTTTGGACCAGAGTTTTAAATCAGAGATTTTTTGCAAGATTCCCAATGGAAGCAAATTGCATATTCTTCATTGCAAAGCTTTTTTAACAGGCTGTGAATGGAATTTTGCTGCTCGCTTTAAAGTTAAGACAATGATTTCATTATACTTTAAAAGAGTGAGTGAACAAGGGAGGTAGAAAACAGGTGCCTTGACACAGTGCACATTGAAAATTAAATGATTTATCATGTTTTCAAAGTCAAAGATGTGGGTGAGGGGAGATTTTCACCTAATTTAAATGGTCCGAGCTGTCCTGCTTCAAAGGAAGTCAACTGCAGTTCAAGTCAATGGAGTTATGACCATTTGTATCAGCTGAGAATCTGTGCTATGGTCCATAGGCTATAAAACTGGACTGGGGCTTAGGAGACTGGATTCCCAGCTCTGCTACTGACTAGATATCTGACCTTAGAAAGTCACTTCTGCTCCCTGTGCTTCCATGCCCCTCCCACTATTTGTCTATTTTGGCCATAGGCAGTTTGAGACTTCTCTCCACTAGTGCCGGACTAACACCATTCGTGCCTCTAGGCACCGGATCTTCAGAGCACCACAGCTTAGAGCTGATCTTTGTATTTTCCATGCTGGGGGGGGTGGGTTGGGACAACTGGCTCAACTAGCTCCATGCATGGGGAATACACTCAATCCTGAGCTCCGACTTTTGGCCTGGCCAAGGGTGGGGCCTCAGGGGGAAGAGAAGGAGCAGGGCGGTGGGTCACCAGGAAAGAGAGGACGAGCAGTGAGGAGAGAAAGAGCACTTGTGCTCATGCAGGGCCCCCAAATTGGCTGGGGCCCCTAGGCACGGGCCCTGCTGGTCCGTGCAGTAATCTGCTACTGTTTAGGTACCCCTAGAACATCAGCACCAGTAGGCACGTGCCTACTGTACCTAACTGGAAAACCAGCCCTGCTCCCAGCTCTATGTTTTTGTGTAACAGCAGAGCTCCAATCTCAGCTGGAACCTCTGGGCACTATTCTAATAGTAAGAAAAATAATGAGGGGATTAAAACAAGGGACGCAAATGCAATGAGAAAACCATGCACAGCCAGCAAATATCTACCAGCAACAGGATGGCACTCACCTCTTGTGAGTGCCCCCTAACCAGGTGTGTTTCTGCAACTCTCTCAGTCTACGGTGAGTGCTGCTGGTGGTTGCTCAGGCACTTTCAGTGACAGTATAATGCTGTACCTCCAGGACTTCCTTCCTGGAAGCCATGGTTTTACGCTTTCTGGCTAGGTCTACATTTACTAAAGTTAGTTCAAATTAGTTAATTCGAACTAACTAATTTGAACTAATTTTAGTTAGACAACAGAGTCCTGTGGCACTTTTAAAGACTAACAGATTTATTTATCGCATGAACTTTCGTGGGAGAAAATCCCACTTCGTCAGATGCTTTGAAGATGGGAAACTTACAGAATGGGAGGAAATTAAATGCAAGGGAGTGTATGACATAGGATCAGGTCAGGCTGTAACAGCAAATCAAAATAGATGTTAGGATTCAAACACTGGGGAACAGCACATAGAGGACGGTGAGGTCAAATCATCTGTTGTAATGAGAGAAAAATCCATAGTCTCTGTTTAACCCCAAGACAACTGAGTCAAATTTGCATATAAGTTCGAGTTCTGCAGTTTCTCTTGAATGTATTTAATTTCCTCCCATTCTGTAAGTTTCCTATTTTCAAAGCGTCTGACGAAGTGGGATTTTCTCCCACGGAAGCTCATGCGATAAATAAATCTGTTAGTCTTTAAAAGTGCCACAGGACTCTGTTGTCTTTCTACAATAGACTAACACGGCTACCCCTTTGGAATTTAATTTTAGTTAGTTTGAATTAACTTAATTCGAACTAGCAAAATTTAGTTCAAACAAAGCCATGAATGGCACTTGCTTAGTTCGAATAAGTGAATTGCATTGAGTTCAATGGGCCAGTTAGTTCGAACTAAGTAATTAGTTTGAACTAACATGGTCACATTGGTTAATTCGAACTAACTAGTTCGAATTAATCCTTAGTTCGAATAGCATATTCGAATTTATTAGTTCGAATTAAGGAAGCCCTTAATTCGAACTAATGAAAGCCTACTGTAACCATGGCTTAAGTTAGTTCAAATTAAGCTTCCTTAATTTGAACTAATTTGCCAGTGTAGACATAGCCTCTGAGCCTTCCTGCTCCAGTTGGGCTAAAACAGTTCAGGTCACCTTTTGGGGAGGTGTCAAATTTCATTTTCAGGCCACTTCCCAAGTGGCTTATCAGGGGGACCCAAGCCTGCCTACTATTCTGGGTCCCAGCCCAGGGACGCTATGAATAACAGTCACCTGCTGAGCCCCTTTGACCACTCACAATGCTGTTACATTTCCTCAGGCCACTTCCCCATGATTCCTTCACCTTCATGTATGCTTCACCCTTACCATAGGGCACACAGCAAGTCCCAGAAGCTAGTTAGGCATGACCCCTTACTCCTCTGGTCCCTGTCAGCAACAGCTCTGTCCCTGATGCAGCAGTTCCATTCGGCCAGCCAAGAGCATCATCTGCATTCCTCTGGGTCCATTAAAGAAATGACTCTATTCTGAACTGCAGCTCTTTATATGGGCCGGTGACCCTCTCATTGGGTGCGTCTACACTTACAAATTAAGTCGACTTAATGAGGCTTAAGTCGATTTAATTTACTCCACGTCTACACTGGGCTTTTCTTAATTCGACTTAAACTGCTCCTTCAGTTGAATTAAGGAAAAGTTAGTTTGAATTAATAACATCTCATTTTAATTCGAAATAGCACTTGAGTTGACTTTATTAAGTCAACTTAAGTCAGTGGAGACGTGGAGTAGTGCCTAGTTGGACCTTTTTAAAACATTAAGTCAACTTAATAAGGCCAAAAATGGGCCACGTCTACACTTGAAAAGTTAGGTCGACTTTATGAAGTCGACTTAATAAGGTCCACTTAAAGTCAACCTTATTAAGTCAACTTCATAAAATCGACCTAACTTTTCAAGTGCAGACGTAGCCATTGGCTGCTCTCTGCAACCATTCCTTGATTTGGCTGCCTCATGCACATTCTCTTTAGGCCACTTGGAGGACTTCTCTATTGCTTCTTTTCTATGAGGGGTGTGATAGGACCCTGAGGCCTCCAGCAGGACATACCCCATCACACTACCCAAAACCAGACTACTGATCATATGGGTGTGTGTGATTAATCATGACAGATCAAGTGTCCTGACTCTCAGTGTCCAGTCTGTGATGTTTTTAAAGCAGAACTAGTTCTAGTGTTTTGTGGAAATACGGAAATAAACTCATGTGGTTGGGATGGGATTTGCACTTTTCATTTAAGACTAAATCTGCCTACACTTGAAACCATCACATGGGTGTTTCCTGCCCTTTGGCTGTGCTCTTACTCTTACCACTTATTTGAGAAACTCTACATTCCCTCCTCACCAGTCATGAAGCCAAAAGTTTACATACAGTTTTCCAGATGGGGAAGGGCAGGTAAAGAATTAAACTTCTGCTAAGATCCTTTGATATGAGACCAGACATGGACAATTGGGAATGCAGGTCTGCTGTATAAGAGTGAAAAACATAGCCCTATAAAGTCATATAGCTCAAGTATGCTTAAGGCTACCAGTTCAAAGGAAGATAAGTCCATTTCCCCTGACCATTCAAATGGCTGACCGTGCAGTGCTCTGACTCAGAGAAGGAAAGAATAATTATTTTTTGACAGCCGCAGGCAATCAGTTTATACCTTGAAATGCGACTTTGATTACCCTTAACTAGATTAACCACAAAGAAAACCATGCTAGAATTAATCTTGTCAAGACCAACTAACAAAAGATTATTTAAATGACTGTTTTACCTTGTATTAACTGGAAATGATAAAAATCCAACATGGTGTCAGATGGAGGCACTTTGGTTTGTGGGAGAAGGAAAGACTAAAATTGCTTGCTAAATTTAAACATCTTTGAGTTAAAAGCCAATACAGTAAAATATAGTTGGTAAAGGAAGCATTGCAGCTGAAGTGGTGCTTGTGTTACAGAAGAGGTTCTGGAAAAGATACGCAAGGACGTCTTTTGATGACTTGGCCACATAATGTATTTTATAATAGAAACTGAATTTCAAGTTCCTCGGTCAAACTACTTAGCATTACTGATCTGTCTGATTGGTGGCAGGACTTTCTGATTGAAATTCATTATCCCAACAGGCTTAGAAGCATGATATTTCTACATCAGGACTCAGCAGTGAGGAAATGGAGCTTGAATCATCCATGGTGTCATTCTGTTGCTTTCAGTGGAGGGCTACCAGGAATTAATTTGGTTCTATGCATGCTTATTATCATAATGATGATAAGTGATTTAGTGGGAGTGGTCCTGCTTTTTAGCAGGGGGTTGGACTAGATAACCTCGTGAGATCCCTTCCATCCCTATTATTCTATGATTCTATAATATATGTCATCAGAATGGCTACACTTTCTGTATTTTCAAAAGATACCACCAAAGATAGAGATAGAGATACCACCAAAGATACCAGTATTCAATGAAAATCCTTAGCTCTTTAGATGTGTGCAGCAATGAATGGAACCTTTTCCTGAAACATCTGGTCTCCCAAATGAAGTGTTTTTTAAACTGAATAAATGTGGAAATTAGGCCAAACAAAACCACCTCTGGTTTTAGCTTTGAAAAAACAAACAAACAAACAAACCAGATCACGCTATCCTACACATTACCACCCACACAAAATTGTTATTATATTACTATTTCCGTACCCAAAATGATAATGGCGTAAATAATAAAGCAATTTATTTGCAAACACCTGGGAGATAGTAAGATGATTAGTAACAGTCAGCATGGATTTGTTAAGAACAAATCATGTCAAACCAAACTGATAGCTTTCTTTGAGAGGGTAATAAGTCTTGTAAATGGGGGAAGCGGTATGTATAGTACGCATCTTTCCTTTAGTAAGATTATTGACATTATTTCACATGACCTTCTCATAAACAAATTGGGGAAAATACAACCTAGATGGAGTTACTATAAAGGTGGGTGCATAACTAGTTGGAAAACCATTCCCAGAGAGTAGTTATCAATGGTTCACAGTCAAGTTGGAAGGGCATATCGAGGGGGGTCCGACAAAGATCAGTTCTAGGTTCCATTCTTTTCAATAGCTTCATCAATGATTTAGATAATGGCATAGAGAGTACACTTATAAAGTTTGCTGATGATACCAAGTTGAGAGGGATTGCAAGTGCTTTGGAGGATAGGATCACAATTCAAAATGATCTGGACAAACTAGAGAAATGGTTTGAAGAAAATAGGCTTAAATTCATAAAGGACAAATGCAAAGTACTCTACTTAGGATAGAACAATCAGTTGCATACATACAAAATAGGAAATGACTGCATAGGAGAGAATGCTGCAGAAAGGAATCTGGAGGTCATAGTGGATCACAAGCTAAATATAAGTCAAAACAGTACAACTCTATTACAAAAAATCAAACACCATTCTGAAATGTATTAGCAGAAGTGTTGTAAGTAAAGCCCTGCACAAACACAAAAATGTGGATCCAGATCCGATTTGCATCTGCTCAGTGTCAGTAGCTATCCGATCCGTAATCCGCATTCCAGGTTTTATGTGTATCTATAACTGTATCCGCAACCGAGCTTGGGCTCACTCAGTCACCATTCTGGCCTTTGATTGGTTCATTCTTCACATAGGCACTGCTTACTTTTTCCTTTTCTTTTTTGCAGTTCGTGCACCGTGCTGTCAATCAGATTTCCTTGGCCACCAATGAAGTCTCTGATTGACCGCATGGTGTGCAAACTGGAAACAAGAAAAGGAAGAACTGAGTGGGGCTTGCATTGTGAATGAGCCAATCAAAGACCAGCTTGCTGGCTGACTATGAGTGGTAGCTCTCCAAGCCCCAGCCTGCTGTTACAATCAGAGCTGAGCTGCGATTGGCTGGAATGTTTCCTTATTCCCCTGTGTGCTGCTGATGCAAATCATAACAGCAGCTGCAGCAATCGACTGTACCCTGGGCAGATAAAAATAGAAACTGTATCCGAGGGCCAATCCACAACAATGGGTATGTGAATATCTGCACCCTCATCTGTGGATGCAGATCCCCGTGGAGCTGAAGCGGATACCACGGATCTGCAGGGTTCTAGTTGTAAGCAAGACAAAAAGTAATTCTTTCACGCTACTCTGCACTGACTAGACCTCAACTGAAGTATCGTGTCCCATTCTGGGAACTGCATTTCAGGAAAGATGTGGACAAATTGGAGAAAGTCTAGAGAAAGGCAACAAAAATGATTAATGATCTAGAAAACATGACCTACGAAGGAAGATTAAAAAAATTGGATATTTTTAATCTGGTAAAAAGAAGACTGAAGGAGTAGTATGATAAAAGTTTTCAGGTACATAAAAGGTTATTACCGGGGAAGGGAGAAAATCTGTTCTTAACCTCTGAGGACAAGACAAGAAGCAATGGGCTTAAACTGCAGCACGAGCAGTTTAGATTGGACATGGGGAAAAGTTTTCTAAGTGTCAGGATATGGCACTGAAATAAACTGCCTAAGGAAGATATGAAATCTCCATCATTGGAGATTTTTAAGAGCAGGTTAGACATACACCTGTCAGGGATGGCCTAGAGATAATGCTTGGTTCTGCCATAAGTGCAGGGGACTGGACTAGACAACCTCTCAAGCTCCCTTCCAGCCCTATGATTAAATTAAATTGTCCTTGATTCAGCTGTGTGGCTCCAAATTGAACAGCTGTGATCCAGATGCAGAACTGTCCCAGTCAGAGCCCATTTCTAATTTGTAATAAAAGTCACTGCAGTAAATTAGTCCATTATAGCAAAATAATGCATCTTCCACCTATTGCACGCAGATCAATCTACACATTGGATGGGATGCTACTAGCCTCTCCTCTTTGCACTTCTGCTTTGAGCTGTCTAAGGAGGTCTAAACTTCACCACTTCCAGCCACTCTTCACCACTCTATAATGCGCCTGCATTCTTTTGGGATTCAAGGCTGTCACAGCCATCTGATCACTTATTGTACTATATGGCTTAGCACTAATATTTTGTTTTCCCACTGTGGCATGGAAAAGTCTTTGTTGGGTTCCTCACACCTTTTTAATTTATCCAGCAACTAAGAAATTAGATGCACTAGCTGACACAGAAAGGATTCCTCCTCCTGTTCCTCATTAGGTGCCAAATTGCCTAGTAAGTTACTGATTTTAATCAGACTCCTAAGGATATTCCTTGTCTAAGGAGAGCACAGTAGCTAGTGAAGTATATAGTTAAAAAACAAAACAAGAAGCCCTATGGCACTTTTAAAGACTAATAAATTTATTTATCGCTTGAGCTTTCAAGCGTCTGACAAAGTGGGATTCTCCCATGAAAGCTCATGCAATAAATAAATTTATTAGTCTTTAAAAGTGCCACAAGACTCCTTGTGTGTTTTGCTGAACTAGACTGACATGACTACCCCTTTGGAACATACAGTTGAAAGATGCTGTCTCCTATTTTCAGACTTTTACAATCAATTCTCAACACAATGAACTTTCAGTTGCACAATGTGTACATTATCCCCTCCTCTTCTGAATTTTATTGCTTAGTTTCAATCCTAAGTGCACTATGAGAGTGAACTTCCTATAGAACAATTTATCTTTTTCAGCCCAGTGAATGAGCCATCACAGTTTATGTATGATGTATTACCCATAGCCACAGAATACATATCATCCAGACCACTCAATTTAGCAGATTTCAGATTTCCTGTTCTATCATCTGTAATGAGTAGCCAAGGTTTCCTGACCTGTTTTTCAGATGATTTCAGTGTCCCTGCCAGAATATGTCATCAAGGTACATATCTTTTCCAGCATAAGTTCAACTTCTTGTTCACAATGAATTCCTTGCTTGCATTTCATTTCATCCTTTCCAATAACTAGTCTTCAATTATTCTCTTCACCGTATCAGCAATGGCCTTGTTTCCCCATATCTTTGCTTTCAAAACATTTGACATTGCTTTCAACATTCCTGGAATGCTCTCCAACATTTTGTCCTTATTTTAATCACACTAAGCATATGAGATACCCACCCAAATTAAACATCTACAATACAGACATATATTGGTACAACTGTGTCACTTCAGCGTGTGAACAATCCACACCACCTGAGTCATATAGTTATAGTGACGTAACCCCCTAGAAGACAATGCTATGTCAGCTTTTCTTATCAACATAGCTACCACCTCTCATGGAGGTAGATAAACTATGCTAACTGGAGAAGTTCTCTCGTCAGCATGGGAACATCTTCACTTGGACGATAGGATCACTACTGAAAATGATTTGGACAAACTGATGAAATGGTCTGAGGTTAATAAGATGAAATTCAATAAAGACAAATGCAAAGTACTCCACTTAGGAAAGAACAATCCATTACACACATACAAAATGGGCAATGACTGCCTAGGAAGCAGTACTGCGGAAAGGGACCTGGGTGTCATAGTGGACCACAAGCTAAATATGAGTCAACAGTGTAACACTGTTCCAAAAAAAGCAAACACTATTCTGGGATGTATTAAACAGGAGTATTGTAAGTAAGACACAAGAAGTAATTCTTCCACTCTACTCCACACTGAAAAGGCCTCAACTGGAATATTGTGTCCAGTTCCGGGTGCCTCATTTCAGTAAAGACGTGGAGAAATTGGAGAAAGTCCAGAGAAGAGTAACAACAATGATTAAAGATCTAGAACACTTGACTTATGAGGGAAAATTGAAAGAACTGGGTTTAGTCTGGAAAAGAGGAGACTGAGAGGGGACATGATAACAGTTTTCAAGTACCTAAAAGGTTGTTACGAGGAGGAGGGAGAAAAATCATTCTCCTTAACCAACCAAGAAGCAATGGGCTTAAATTACAGCAAGGGAAGTTTAGGTTGGACATTAGGAAAAAATTCCTAACTGTCAGGGTGATTAACCATTGGAATAAGTTGCCTCGGGCAGTTGTGGAATCTCCAACATGGGAAGTTTTTAAGAGCAGGTTAGACAAGCACCCATGAGGGATGTTTTAAGATGGTGCTTGGTCCTGCCATGCGTGCAGGGGACTGGACTCAATGACTTCGCATGGTCCCTTCCAGTTTCTATGATTCTAATAGCTGATGCAGCATTTTAAGCGTAGACCTGCCCTAACACTGAATTTCTCATTGTTCTTCCCATCTCCTCCCCATCTTTCCTGTGGTCACTCAAACCCACCAACTCAGGGCTATCTTTGATCCCTCTTTCCTTATCTCCTCATAGTCAGGCTGTTTCCAAAGGCTCTCTTTATCATCTCCAAAATCTGTCCCTTACCCACTAAAACACATGTGCTCTGGTTGTGTTGCACTAGAACTATGGCAACCTTCTCCCATCCACCCTTTTCTCTTCCTTCTACAGTCCATACAATATGCTTAAATTACAATCATGCACATAATTATGCTAGAATTTCTCCACCGTCTTCGTATCTCATTACTGGGCTGTGCTGAAAACAACCTAATTTGGCAAGATAAATGAGGTATCTTGATTTTAGGACTTTGTTTCCCAGCAGAGCAAAAACCATAAGAATAAGTAAAGCCTCTTGCTATTCAGAGTCCAGATAAATGAGCTAATATCTCTGCTGCAGCCTCTACCATTTATATATGAAGAGAGTTGGTCAGATTATATATGGTAACATCCATCAGCTGCATGGGAGATATATGCGAGCCAGAAAAAAGATGGCACAGATTTATTACCACTTAAGTAGTAATTATACATTTTAAAATATTACTTAAATGTCAATGTGATGATTTTAGATACCACGTCAGGGTTAAAAAAATGAAATAGGAAGAGTTAGATTCAGATGATTTTTTATATTTTAAATGGGACAGCATGACTCAAGAAATTAATAGTGGAATATCACGTCAAACTCTTGTCAGTAAGATCTGGCCCATGTTGACAATGGCCAAAACTCATTGTTGTATGAAGACCTATGTGAAATGAGCAAGCAGTTTCCATTCTCAGTACACTGGTGTCCTCATAACAAAATCTATATTCACAATTAGCTCCAGTGAGCAGTGTTCACTAAGAGGCCACGTACTGAGTGGGCACAGATACCACCACCTATTTCTTAATGAGAGCTGATGCAAAATTCTCATGCCAAAGAGTTTCTTGCTGAAAAAAAGATGTTTTTGTCAAAACCTAAAATTTTTCATGGGAAAATATCTATTCTCATGAAAAATTTCCATTTTGCTCACAGGAAGTATCAAATTGACCATTTTTTGTTGTGAATTATCATTTGGAAATGAAAATTTTCATTTCCATTTAGAGGTGCAGCACAAATTCTATCTTACCCTATCCCATTCATCCATCTGTCCATCTGACTACTGAGAGATGCCAGGATGGCATCCCTGACGATCCAAGTCCTCTTTCACCAGCAAGGTGATCCAGGACATTGGCATTGGAAATTATTCCCGCCCCACTCATGGGCCTTCTCAGAGAAGATACTTGCCTCCTCCCTAAAGCAGGTATGACATCTAAGGATAAATATTGCTATGTGAGGAGAGTTGGTTGGAAAACGAAAATTTTTCTCAGGAGAAATTTTAACTGAAAAAAAAATCTTCATTTTATTTAAACCAGAAAACTGAAAGGAAACAACCTGCTTTGCTGTCTGAATGAGAGTGATAAGGAAGAGAATTCAAACATCCTTCTTCCCAGTGTTTTTGAAATAAAAGCATCTCCTCACCAAGAAGTATTCCTTGAGTGTCCCAATTCTTTATTTATGTTCAACCACACACTGTAGATTGTCTCTTTGCTTTAAATGGTTCTTTTGGCCACAACTCAGGCAACACAATTCACTTCTGCATCAGAGTCATTCCTCTCATCTGACCTTTGGTGCAGTTGACAATAGAAAGAGATACGTTGCCAAGAGCAGGTGTGTATATATTAAAGCTCAATTGTCTAAAGCAGCAAGGAATAAAAGTCATTCATAGTGTATTAGTATCTAACCTACTAGGTTGTTGTGCATTTAAAAACAAGTAAGAGATACAGATCTTTCTTCTTCATTTATGTATGAAGTCCCCCTTACACAAGGACTGTAAGTGGAAGCAGGGAAATATCACCATTTTGCAGGTAAGACTCCTAACCAAGGTCATAGTGGCTATGTCTACATTACAAAAAGTTAGGTCCACTTTGTTAAGTCGACTTACTAAGGTCGACTTTAAGTCGACTTAACAAAGTGCTGTCCATGGACCTGGACTAAGTCCACTTTGTTAAGTCGACCTAACTGCCTTTAGGTCGACTTAACAAAGTGGACTTAAACGTCCACACTGGGCTTAGGTCGACCTAAAGAAGGGTTAGGTCGACCTAAGCAGGCTTAAGTCGACTTAAGTGTTCATTAAGTCGATTTAAGGAATTTCTTAAGTTGACTTAATGAAAGCCTAGTGTGGACGCGGCTTAATTTAAGTTGACTTAAGCCTCCTTAAATCGACTTAATTTGCCGGTGTAGACATAGCCAGTGAAAGTTAGCACAGAAGGCCGGATTAAAACTCAGGAATGCCCTTGTGCTGCAATCATCAAGCTATACTGCTTCTGTTTGATAGGAACAGTACCTCTGCAGTCCATACTCTGGCAACAAAAATATCTTTATTGCACTCATGGCCGACCCAGGGGCTCTCCTTTCACACAACATTAAATGGCACAGAGTAGATAGGAACCTGCAGGCAATGACTCTGCATTTCTAGGAACATATTCAAAGTGCAGATTCCCTTTCTAGAAACTCCTGAAAACTGAGGCCTCACAGCCCAACTCCCTCTAAATCTTTAGACTAGTGCCTGCTCCCTCTGACTCCCAATTGCAGAAGCACACTTTCCCCCAAAGCTCTAGCCTTGTGGGCATGCCGGTTTACAGTTCATCTCTTCCAGGACACATGATTGTTGAAGCAAACATAGACAGGTTGCAAAGGTTTCTAAACACAGTTACTCTTAACTTCAGCAAGCACAAGAGACATACAGATCTAGGCAAAACAACAAAACTGTATATCATTTCCTACCTCAATTTCTTTACCCCTCAAGCATTCTCTCAGATTTGGTCAGTGTCCTCTTTGGTATCCAGGATCTCCCTCCTCCAGATCATGGCTTCTCTTCTAAAACACGGAGTATCCTTCCTTTAGACCCAATTTCCTTCTTTGCTGGCTGATCCTTGAGTCAAAAAGGTTGCCTCTTCTACAAAAGCTTGCCCTTTTGTATCTCTTTCTTGCTCCGAGCTTTTTTTTTGTATCTGATAGCCCCTCTAAGTTTTTAATGCTAGCAATAATATCTGGTTTCTTTGTTTCTCCTTCCGTGGAACCTACTGCACCAAACCCTTGCTTATAGGTCCACCTGGACCAACTGGACTCTTGCAGTTCAGGCACTTTTCTTAGCATGCTCATTGTTCTGCCAGAGCAAAGTCATTAAAATGTTAACTTCTTTTGTTTGTTCTGTAGCTTCTTCCAAACGGGGCCCTTGATACACCATGGGTCCTTGTCAGCCTATGGGTGATTTATCGACATTGAGTGGTGGAGTTATAGATAGGGTTAATAAAATCAGAATTCATCAATTGTACAGAGGCAGATCCCTAAGTGATACCAGATAGCTGGAGTTGCCAAGCCTCCAGGATTGTCCTGGAGTCTCCAGAAATTAAAGGTTAATCTTTAATTAAAAGTGATGTCATGTGAGGAAACATCCAGGAATCTGTCCAGCCAAAACTGGCAATGTACAGTAAGCTGCAGCCTAATTATCTGAACATGGATCAGTCCTCTCCATAAAACTTGCCTGTGTGTTCAGGGGATACAGTTATAGTTGTAGTATGGATCAGTTCCTAAAATATCTATGTAGAGATAATTAAGCAGATGGTGTGTCACCAAGAAGGAGATGGAAAATTTATTTTTAGGATTATGACCAGTAATCCTATTCATGAATAGCCAAACGCATGAGTGAGCAATGAGGCAAAGTTGCCCCTTTCAAGGGAAGGTGCCATCCTTCATAGAACATTTGATGTATACATCAAACCATGAACTTTTGGGTTCACTTTTCATTTGTGAAGCTGTCATTCACTGTGAGTCCCATCTCTCTGCAGTCCTCTAGTCTGCTTGTTTGGGTCCCTACTCACTGCTTCTCTTAGCTTCCCTCCCAATTAATTCTCTAAGGATCATCCATCCATAAACTGCTTATTCCCATTTGTTTCTTTGAAATCATTCTGCTTTTTGTCTTCCCAACAGCATTCTCCTGGTTTCACCATTTTCTCATTTAATCTAATTGACTCATTACTCAAGCAAATGCAGTTCTCTGGGCCCCCAAAGTCCCTTAAGGACCTTGCTTGTATGATCACAATGAATATGTATCTACTAAATGTAAAGAACCAAAAAGCGCTTTATTCATAATTGTATCCAAACCTATGTTAAGTACCAGTCAAATAAGCTAACAGAACATTAGGAACAATTGGGAAAGGGATAGATAATAAAACAGAAAATATAATGCTTCTGTATAAATCTGTGGTACGCCCACAGCTTGAATACTGCATGCAAATCTGGTCACCCCCATCTTAAAACGATATATAGGTACTGGAAAAGAGACAGAGAATGGCAACAAAAGTTATTAGTAGTATGGTACAGCTTCCATATGAGAATAGATTAAAAAGACTGGGACCTTTCAGCTTGGAAAAGAGATGACTGGGCAGAGGGATATAATAAAGGTCTATGCATTCTTGACTGGTGTGGAAAAAGTGAATAAGGAGATATTTACTCCTGCAAATAACACAAGAACTAGCAGTCACCCAATGAGATTAATAGGCAGCAGATTTAAGACAAATAAAAGGAAATATTTCTTCACACAGCATACACTCAACCCATGGAATGTGCTGTCAGGGCCAAAACTGGTTGTAAAGGCCAAAATTATGATGAGGTTCTGAAAAGAACTAGATACGTTTGTGGCGCATAGGTCCATCAATAACTATTAGCCAGGATGGTCAGGGATGCAACACCATTCTCTGAGTGTCCAGAAGCTGGGAGTGGACAATAAGAGATAGATAAGTTCATAATTACCTGGTTTGTTCATTCTCTCTGAAGGACCTAGCAAAATACTGGGCTAGATAGACCACTGGGCTGATCCAGTATGGCTGTTCTTATGTTCTTAAAAAGGGCTTTATTCATAACTGCCTCCAAATTACCCTCTGCATTCATGTAATTTACATAGGACACAGTTAATAGACCTTTCAAATCTTTCACCTAACCAAATGCTTCTTAGCCTGCAGCGTTAGCAACAACAGGGACATGAGATGCAGGAGCAGTCCAGGAATAGGAAGCACAGACCACAGTGATTTAACAGCACATATAGAAAGAGGCAGTCATGCTGTTAGTTTACAATGGGGCTAGTGGCCAGAATATAGTAAACATTCCCAAAAACCAGGAACACGAGGTTTATCAGCCTCAGCAGAGGTTTAATTGGCTTAGTCAGTTCTTATGCAACTGCAAGGCAAATCCCTATATTTTCCTTCTTCTCTTACTGTGGAAATTCTTTCATCTCCCACTGTGTCTAAACAGATGTGATTTCCTTTATTATCATCTGTGGCTGTCTTTTCCCACCCCCAGTGCTCTCTTTTAAAAGCAGTCATTGTGGTAAATACAAAGAAAATTCAGCATTATTCCCAGGGTTGCATTTATTCCCTATTTTGAGGTTCACTGATCAGAGAACCTCATCTTAAAAAGAAGAAGAGAATGAGGTTGTAGAATCGGCGCTTCAATTTAATACACACAGTACCACAGGCAGTGGGCAGGCTTAAAAGTACAGTACGTAGTGTATTATATTCAAAACTACTGAAATGGCCAACTGTCGCTTTACATTTTAGGGGTCCTGCTTGCAGGCTGGGGAGCTCTGTGGGGGGAAATGTGCCATATGGCCCTAGAACCAGGCAGTCTGCAGGCAGCCTATGGTATGGTGGGGTGAGTTTTGCCTTCAGTTCCAGGGAGAAGCC
The DNA here is from genome assembly GCA_007922175.1 of Pelusios castaneus. Classification (NCBI taxonomy): domain Eukaryota; kingdom Metazoa; phylum Chordata; order Testudines; family Pelomedusidae; genus Pelusios; species Pelusios castaneus. The sequence continues at coordinate 11,503,694 of ML685816.1, read as the reverse complement.
TGGAATGTCTCGTTCCTTTTGGGGAGTTTTGTGTGTTATTGACATTGTAGCCTTTCAACAAGAACATTTATGTTTTCCCTCTATTTTCTGTGTGTGTCTCCTGTCAGCACAACACTGAGACCAGGGCACAGATCCATCACCATGTGATCAATACCTGGACCTCTCTTATCCCACTTAATATTGCTTGAGATAAATGTTAGACCTTGTTCCATACCAGCTTCCTTGTGTTTCATACTCAAACTCCCTTTGGGTTCAGTGCCTGAGTTTTTGGTCAAGTTGCAAAGATCACTTTCAAGAGCTTTTCCCTCTGGTTTGGGCTGAAATTGCTCTCTCTCCTTTTGGCCTGCCAGAATCCCCCAGTCAAAAGAAAAGAAGCTGATGATGGCAAAAGAGAAAAGGTGGGTGAGGCAATCTTGTCATTAGACCAGCTTCTGTTGGGGAAAGAGACAAGCTTTCAAGATACACACAGGGCTGGATCAAGGCCTGGGAGTCCAGGGCCCTGGGGCTGCCTACCTTGTAGGACCCCCCATTGCAGTGGAGCTCTGCCTTGGGGCAAGGCGCCCAGCCCCACCAGTGCTGTGGGGTGGGATCAGGGGCTCCATGGCCCCGGCTGGCATTGCTGGGGAAGGAGGGATTTGGGGCAGAGGGGGCACGAGCCAATGCTGCTGCAGGGGGCTCCAGAGGGGCCATGGGCCAGAGGCTGTGGTCTGCGGCACTCCAGGGGCCCCCATATCTGGGTACAGACCCCTTAGGCCTGTGCGGTAATCTGCCCCTGGCTATACAGACCTCCTCTTCAGGTCTCGCTGCTGAGGCCAAGGCACTTGGGGTGCATGCACGAAGGACTAGATTCTTTGGGAGAAAATCATCGCATAACATTGGAAGGTCCTACTCTCTTCCTGGTTAGCAGGTGCTGGGAGGAAATCTGTCTGTCTGAGTAAGCACTCAAGAATGGGGCCTCTAGTTAGTGGTACACAGACTTCCCACACAGACTTTTGCTGTTTTCACCTAGAGGCCGTCCAAACATGTGACTGTCCCCTCGTGTGAAATTTAGGCTCAGGTGTCAAAAGCTCACTGAAAATAGGGAGGGAGGATTTCAGTTTAAGATACCTGTCTTATTAGTGAATATTAAAGTGTACCGCTGCACTTAGGGTATTTGTGATATATTTTCACACTGATCAAAGGAGACCGGAACAGAGGGCTGGGTGCCGTTTTCGCATTTCTATAAAGCTAAATATTCATAATCAATTGCCATTCTTAATTATATTCATCTGAGTCCAGTTGTGTTTGGACACAGAGACAGGAGCTTTACCCCAGGCACTTTCCTGGCAGCCTGTGCCCAAGCAGTTGGCATCATCCCACACGGGTGGCAGTTCTACAGCAAAAAGCACAAAAAAGATGCATTTCAAAGAAAGCTTGTCTGATCTGCTAAAAATAGACTAAAGGCTTCAACTTCTCCTCTGATCCCCAGATTGCAATGTCTTCCCCTCCTCCCCCCCAAGATATGTCAAAATTTCAAAGATAAGAGAAATCTGACAAACCCATGCTCTGCGCATCTCGACAATGGCAGGAGACCTTTGCGGGGAGGGGTCTCCTTGACTTTGACCAGAGACAACCTAACACTCCGGAAACATGAATTAAGCAGCTTATTGTCCTAGGACATAATGTGCACCAGCTTTAGGGAGATCAATGACTTCTCCACAGATGCTTGATCAGTAGCTGAGAAATCTATCAGTTAAGCCTCAGCAGCTACCAGAAAAGCAGCCAAGGGCACGGAGCCCTAATGCTAGATTCAGATTTAGCTCTCCAACATCACCTTATATGTCAGAACACAGGCGCTTCTGCTCACTGCTAGTCACATACTACAGGGAAGGGAAGAAATATAGGCCATTGGTGGGGGACTGAGAGGGGGAAAGAGAATGTAATATTTTAAACTGAACAAGCTTTTGCCTCTGACATCTATATTTTTTACAGAGCACCCTCCCAAGTCCTGACCACTGATGGATGGAATAAACTACATGTTTTACCCTTAGAAACTCTCAGTCAATTTCACCTCTAAATCAGTAGTTCAAATCAAGAAAAGTAAATAGTGACGGAAAACCTTTAGAGTCTAACGTGAGGGAGAATAATCTTAAAATGGGATAGAGTTAGAGGGAGGGTGAGAGTCAGTGCACAGATCTACAGGCCACGAGTTCTACTCCAGACTTTGCCATAAACTGCCTCTATGGTATCAGGGAAGCCAGTTAACCTGTACCTCAGTTTTCTCATCTGTAAAATGGGGTTAATATTTGCCTTCTCATGGCTGCACTGTGAGGCTTAATTGTTAAGCACTGGGAAGGCTTTTTCATGGATAGTGCTGTAGGAAGAAGATATTTTTGTTATTGGAGGGCTTTTGTTAACTATGCAAAATACATAGAGACTAGTCCAATTGTCTTACGCCCAAGTTCCCATATCTTAAAAGCCATCACCACCAGTAGTAATTAGCACCCTTAACAGAAGTTTCCAGCAGAAGACCAGAAATCTGATTGGAGGATGGGGTGAGTCACTTGCTCTCTTAGCTCTGGCGTTGGTCTTTCCAGGTTGGGGCTATGGCAATGTAGGATAGTATGAGGAAGCTTGCACCAATTCTGTCCATGCACCATACTTATTTTATGGATAGGTCTTCAGTATCCATCTTTTGGGAATGTCTATTTATGTTAGTCTGCCATCGATATCAAGCAATACGTTCATTTCAGGAATGAAAGGCACTCTAGTAACACAAGTGGTAAATCAAAAGGACCCTATGTGCACTATTGTTTGCATCCTCTTACATCTTCCATGGGGCATTCTACTCTGCACTAACCAGGGCAGGAGGCAAAAGAGGAATGTCCAGACCCCTAGATGGAGGAGGGCAGTCAGTCATTAGCTGTCTCTCTCAGGGCTTGAAAAGAGCTGGTGCATTCGTTTGGCTGGATCTGAGCAGCTGCAAACAGTGATGAAATTGAATGCAGAACAGTCTTTTTAGTTGTTGTAGATACCAGCACAGTATAAGATCTGGAATTCAAAAATGACCACCTGCATGTTTCACTGTTATATGGACTTATTAAGGCAGGATTCTGTTTTGCTCCCTACTATTTAATTTGTTATCAGTAGAATTAAACAATCTGGTGCTGTTCTCATATACTAATTAGAATTTTAGTCTCTTCTTTTATATATCAGCCTGTAAATCCACCAAGATTTCATGTAGAAAGCAAGAAAACTGGACAAGAAAGATCACCAATCTCCTCTCCTACGGCAATTTCGAGGTTAATCAATTACTGTCTTGATGTTTTCCAAAACATATGCGAGAAGAGACTGTTTTTGAGACGTGCTGAATTTATAGCCTAGGTGTCCTCTCTCTGTCCACAGACCAATCATAAACCATGCAGTAGCAATGCAAACCCCCACTCAAAAGTTCCGGGTGGGCCAAAAACCTGACCGAAGGGGGACTAGCTCCCCTGGAATGGTAGGATAGTTCAGGCTCCCTCTGCATTCAAATGCTGTTCCACTTTTACTTATTGCCTAGAATATGACCTCACATCTTTTACATTATAACCATTCCTAATGTCATATGTGCAGCAGGTGTGTCTGCACCATAGGATCCCATTTCAGGATTGGGGCCCAAAAGCGTGACAAGGAAATCTTTGCATCTTCTACTTTATTCTTATATTTTCATGGTAGCAAATCATTTTCTCTCCTTCATTATCTCAGGACCCGTTTGGCACAGTATGGAGGATGGTAAAACCCACTGAAAAACAACTGGGAAACCTTGCATGGGGGAAAGGCAGGTATGTAAAGCGTACCGCTCATCCCTAAAGTAGGATCTTCCATCCCTCTGTCTAATATCCACACAAAACTTGTGAAGCCAGTGGTGAGGGGACTGCATAAATGAACGTGTTTCCAAACAGCATTTTTTTGCCTTCAGTGGGGATTTTAGTCAGCCAGCACAATGAGGGTTAGATCATTTTAAAGAGAAAGTGAGACAAAGATTGAAGCAGAGAGAGGGGTGACTGGATGAATGAGGAAATTTAAGTGTCATTTGTTAGGTGCCAGATTCTTAGTGACTGTAAGAAAGATTATTAGACATGTGATTCATGGGCAGGAAAGGACTATTTTAAAGCATAAATGGCCATATCTAAATGCTAACCTCTATTTTAAAGTAATTATCAAATCTGATATGAAGCGATTAAACAATGGCCCAGAGTCCATGCACTTCACCAGGTTTGCATCAGAGATTAATTTGTTCCCAACTTTTCAAAAGAGTTAATGAAGCCATTGGTTGGCTAAACTCAGCCACAAAAATCAAAACAACACCCCCCACCCCCCACACTTGCTTTGAGCCTAATATTTATACAGAATCCATTGCACGTGCTTGTCCACAAGATCTCGTTTAGGAAAAGAATTAAAAACCCCACAATGACAGCACTCGCGCAATGCCATCAGCAAGAGCGTTTCAAGGAAGAGATAATAGTTTACTCTGAGGCTATGTACACACTACCATTTTTAACGCGCAATAATCCTCTTCCGCATTAATTCTCCCGTGGCTGTTGTTGCGCGAGATCGCGTACACACTATGCTTGCTCTAACGGAACAAAGCCCCCCCCCTTCTGAGCGCAGTCCTCCAGGAAAGCGAAGGGGATTGTGGGTACGTATCCCAGAGTCCCCAGTATCATCTCCCGTGGTGCATTCCGCTACTGACGCTACCCAGCGGTTGCCAATAGCAACGAGCGCGAATTTCAAATTGAAGCAACCTTCTTCTCGGCACTGCCTTTTCAGAATCGACATGGATTCAGCTGTGATCTTGAATGCTGCCTTCAGCATTGTGAACACAGCCCAGATTCTGTTGCGGTTTGCCTTTGGATATGATTCGGAGCATGACACGGATGACTCGGTCTCGGATGATGACAGCATTGAAAACCAAACGGACATTCTGATCAGTTTCGCGGACCAGCAACACAGCCTGAACCGCCGTGTTTGGTCCCGGCAGACGAGCACAGACTGGTGGGAACGAATCGTCCTTCAGCTGTGGGATGATGATCAGTGGCAACAGAACTTTAGAATGCGGAAAGCCACATTTATGGAGCTATGCCAGGAGCTTGCCCCTGCCCTTCGATGCAAGGACACGAGGATGAGACCCGCCATGACCGTGGAGAAGCGTGTGGCTATCGCACTTTGGAAACTGGCGACTCCAGACTGCTACCGCTCGGTCGCAAACCAGTTTGGGGTTGGACGCTCGACCGTTGGAGTGGCACTGTCACAAGTATGCAGAGCCATCAACCGTATTCTGCTCAGGAGGATGGTGACCCCGGGAAACGTGAGGGAGATCATCGCAGGATTTAATGAGTTGGGCTTCCCGAACTGTGGGGGTGCAATAGATGGGACTCACATCCCTATTCTCGCTCCCGACCACCTTGCCTCTGAATACATCAACAGGAAAGGATACTTTTCGATGGTTCTACAGGCACTGGTGGACCACCGTGGTCGCTTTATGGACATTAATGCTGGCTGGTCTGGAAAGGTGCACGATGCACGCATCTTTAGAAACTCTGGACTATTCAGAAGGCTACATGCTGGCACATTTTTTCCAGACGAGAAAATAATTGTGGGCGGTGTAGAGATGCCAGTGGTGATACTTGGGGACCCCGCCTACCCACTGATGCCATGGCTCATGAAGCCGTACACCGGGAAGTTGGATCCTGACAAGGAGCGTTTCAATTACCGGTTAAGTAGATGCAGAATGGTTGTGGAGTGTGCCTTTGGCCGTTTAAAAGCGCGCTGGAGAGCGCTGTATGGCAGGCTAGATCTCCACGAGGACAGGATCCCATTAGTTATTTCGGCTTGCTGTGTTCTTCACAATATATGTGAAAGCCGGGGGGAGAGATTCAGGAACTCTTGGACCACTGAGGCACAACGTCTGGAAAATGCCTACCAGCAACCAGACACGAGGGGTATCCGGGGGGCGCAGCTAAGGGCAGTTCGCATAAGGGATGCGTTAAAAACCCATTTTAGTACTGTTGGTTAAAATTGTACCTTTGAATATAGTTACTAACCATTTCCTATATGTTTCAACTGTTAAAAATTAAGCTTTAGAAATTTTGTGTTTTTCCCCTGTAAACATTCATTGAATCAAAAACCGTTAATGTTAAATTAATGAAACAAATAAAGAAAGTCTGATTAAGTTTAACAAGGATTCAACTTTATTTAATTAACATTGATCAAAACTCGGGTTTGAGGGGAGTAGGGACTAAAGGTGGGTGTAGGTGCGGGACTCAACTACATATGTTGGGGGAGGGGTTCTGTTAGGGTTACACCATGGATGTCCATGGTGGTCTAAAAACTGTCTGGGGGGGGGAATGTGGCGTGGATGCACTGAAAGGCATATGAGGCTGATGATGGGGGGTGCGAGCCTGTAGCAGACCGACCATGGTCTTGAGGAGGTTGGTCTGCTCCTGCATGATGCCTATCAGGGCATCCTTCTGCTGCTCTCTCCTCGCACTGCTCTGTCTCCTGTCCTGCCTGCACTGCCTCCTCCATTGCCTTGTCTCCCTCGCAGAAGCCTCATGGAACTGCATGAGCTCCTGGAAGACGTCTTCCTTGCTCCTGCGAGGCCTCCGCCTTATCCTCCTCAGACGCTCAGCTGCAGCTGTAGACTGTCCACCGAAGGTCATTCCTGTTCAGATATGAAAAATGTAGAATGCCGCTATTGTTCTCGCCACGGTCAGGAGCAAATGATGTTGTTCTCCCCACACATTCCTTCAATACACAAGAGGGGACCTATGGGGGGGCGGTAACAGATTTCCCAAAGCTTGGTACGGGTTGCAGAGCTAGTACAACGGAGAGTTGACTATTGCCACACCAAGTTCTGATCCCGTGCCCGAGATGGCTGAAATAGAGGCAGATCTCACACTGCTTAGAGTGCCTCTGCAAGCGAGAATGCATCTCCTTCATGTTGCCGACTTCAAGCCGGGACCTTACGCTGCAGGACTGTGCGCAGCAATGTTGCCCGCAGGAGTGCTTGCGAGTCTGAAAGGAAGAGTGTCCCTGAATGGTGGAGTGCAAAGGAATGCTCTACCATGTAATTTCAAGAGAAGACTCTGGAAATATTTGGATGACGCGTTCAGTGAGTTGAAAGGGAACGACTACTTGGAAATCGAGGCATACATCGATGACCTTTTTAAGTAATGCTAGTAACACCTTTACAGTTCTGTAAGGAACAGAACTGAGGACACCGAAAACAAAAACCCCTTGCAAAAAAACCATGTCTACGCTGAGCTGTAGCACCTAGAATAGAGGACATTGCGAACGGGACTTACCAGAGCTGCCTTCTGATGATTCCTGGGTAGGCGTGGAGAAGGAATCAGTGGAGCTTGTTTCTGGCTGGGTGGAAAATAACTCCTGGCTCCCCGGGTCAGTGGCTCCGTTCTCTCCGTCCTCGTAGTCTTCTTCTTCTGATTCCTCGTCCACAATTGCCTCGTCGCCTTCTGCTTCCTTCTCTGTTTGGGGTGCAGTCTCCGAGGTGTCTACCGTGCAGTTCGGGGTGGTTGTGGGATCGCCGCCCAGGATCGCCTCCAGCTCCTTATAGTACTTGCACGTTGCTGGCGCGGAGCCAGAGCGCCGGTTAGCCTCTCTGGCTCTGTGAAATGTTATCCGCAGCTCCTTCACCTTTGCCCGGCACTGCAGGGTGTCTCGCTCGTACCCCTTTTCGGTCATGGCTTTGGATATTTGACCGAAAATGTCAAAATTCCTCCGGCTGCCACGTAACTGTGACTGCACGGCGGACTCTCCCCAGATGCCGATCAAGTCCATCACCTCTGCTGCTGTCCAGGCTGGAGCTCGTTTGCTGCGGCGCGACGACATTGCGAGCGAAGCACACAGAGGCAGCAGCACCGAACAGCGAGGCAGAAGGGAGAGTGGCGAATTCAAAAATTCGCGGGACAGAAGAGGAGGTCGGGAAAAATGACGTCACGACGATAGAGTACAGGCGGAAGTGCAGAAGGGATGGAATTTGAATTGTGGGCCATTTCCGTTATATTCACATTGCGCGATAAGCGTACACACACTGGCAATCGCGCAACAACTATTCCGCGTTAGCAGCAACCACGCTCGTTTAGGTGGTTTACATTTTGCGCAAAAAGAAGGGACTTAACGCGGAATAACTGTAAGTTGTGTGTGTACGCTCTGTTTGTTATTGCGCATTAAAGGGCTTTATCGCGCAATAACTTTGTAGTGTGTACAAGGCCTGAACTTTCTTCTGTGTGAAATGGAGACTGTGACGTGTTCTGTACCGAAATGAGAAATGATTTGCTTTCAGCACGTAAGTCGGTATTTTAACAGAATAAATTAGTTGACATTTTCTGTTTCCACATGTATATCCACTGTAATTTCTAAGGACTATTACCACAGTCCAAAGGCCTTCTGTGTGAAATAAAAGTTCAGGGAAGCAGAGAGAACTTTCTTGCAAAAGCTGCACTTATGCCCCAAGAGAAAATGGAGCTCACATGCTAATAAGAGTAATCATTCACAGCAAAGCTTGGGGCCTAAAAAAGCTATGCAAGCAACTGCATGAGTACAAAATACACCCATCTTTCTGTGGGAATAAAAGAAAAACCTCTACACAAAAAGAGAAAAATCAGCAATAGAATAGGAAATCACTTTCAAAAAGCAGAGCACAGGTTGTTAGTCCTGAAATCATTATCTGTTTGTCCTCTCAATTTCACCCCCTAAAGATCAAAGGAGTACATGCATGTATGTACACAGACCATAGACAGGATGAAATACTGACCTCATTCAAGTCAATAGCAAAACTTCCACTGATTTCAGGGGGGCCAAAATTTAACCCCCAGGCTTCTGATACACTGGGACTGGCCAGAAAACAAGAATTCCATCATAAACCAAGTAAGCTTTTAGGTTGTTGGTTTCAGAACAGGTTTTTGAAACTGGGTCACCCACATGAGGGCTCCATCAGAATATGGTGTCAGTCTCTCTCTGGCTCCACTGAAGTGGAGCCGCTCCAACAGGAGAGACTGATATCAGATATTGATTAGGGCAGTCACACTGCCTGATGCAGAGCAAGGATTTGAATTTGGGTTGCTGATCTCCTAGGTGAGTGCTCTTACTACCGGATATTAGCTATTCTCTGGGCTGGAATAGTCAGTAACAAACCTGGAATATTTTTGTGGAAACCATGGAGTTCTGTTAAAAGTTTCAGTTTCAGCAAGTCAGTGTTTTCCAATGGAAAAACATTTAATCAGAAAATGCTCAGCCATCACTGTAATACACCTGTTTCTGTGATATCCAGGGGTCACTAATATTTCACACCGCTGCAGCACCTGCTATGGAACCATCACAAAGTTCTGTTCTAACATTTAACCTCAGATTTAGCAAAGCACTCTTGCGCATGTTCAGATTTATATCTGGGAGTAATCCTGTCAGTTAATGGAACTACTCATCGGCTTGAGACTAAGTATGTACTTTCTCCATGGAATCCCAGGTCTTTCAAGGTGCTGGCCCTCAGAGTTTCTTCCCTGGGGTATCTTCCTCCAAGCCTGCTTTAGAAGTCTCCTTATCCCGAGCTGCCCGCTCCCTTCAGGGACAGTCACAGGATATAAATTCCTCCCTTCAGGGTCCTTTATTGTTCCTTTCCCCTTTAATCTACACTTTCTTCCAAAGGCCAGTTTGCCTAGCCTCTTTCAGGACTTATCTCCATTTTCAAAAATCTCACCCAGTCCCTCCTTTCTTTCAGGTCCTGCTGTTCTGCAGTGTTCCCTTTCCCTAAAGCTCAGTTTTGCTTCTTAGCTTCTTGTAATCTTGTCCTTCACTCAAGACCCACTGTCCAGGAAAGGTCCTTTTCTCTACAGTTCAAACTTCCTTCCCCTTTCCCCATATTTTCTCTCAGGGAAAAAGTACATTTTGGGATTATCTCATTAGGCCACTTCCTCCTCCCTACCCTAAAGCCTTTCCATTATGGTAGCCACCCAGACCTTCCCAACTGGGTCTCATTCCAAACTGGTCCTGATCCCTCTTCCAGGTGTAATTTGGATGCACTCATTGGGCTTGCCCCTTAAGAGTGGGTGGAGGGGATATTATATCCCCTATCCCATTAATTATTATTATTATACCCCATGGTATTATATCCCATCAAACCAAGGCATTATGTTTACCTGAAATTCATACATTTTCTTATGAAAAGAACTCAACATTTTCACCCAATACCCTGGTGTCCAACTTCTTTTATATAGTTTCACTAATGCTGCATTCAGGGCCATAAAATACTACTTTTAATGATCCTAAGGGTCACTGGGTTAACAGACCCATGGAGAAGCTCCAGGATACACCTTAATATACCAACTGGAAGTATGGCAAATTTCAGTTAGTGTTTTGAATCCACACGCTTCTCATACACAATGCCTTTTGACTTTAGGAGAGTCACACTAGGGAAGGCTTTGTCCTAATGTTTCTTAAGACTTATTTTAAAAGGAACATTTAAATTTAAGACAGGCTGATCCAATTCTTTGCCATCAGCAGTTAATCAGAAGCCATGGGCCAGTTCCTCATCTGGTGTAAACTGGTTTAGCTCCATTAAAATCACTGGAATTGTGATAATTTACATCTGCTGAAGATCTGGTATTACATATTTTAATAATATATTGGTAATAGTCAGCTCTCAATTTCTCCTGTGATTTCTAAGGGGTTACTCTGAATTTACACCAGGGTAACTATAATGTGACCAATTATGTGAGTGGAAATTTCAACATTTGTAAAACAATCTCTGGTATAGGAAGTCAAAGCTGAACAAACAGTGCAAGAAACTAGCACCCTCATATTTTCCTATGATAACCTCAGATTCAAAGCTAACACTTTTGTCATTACTCAAAAGGAAACAACCTTTGCCGTCGGTTGGAATATTTTCTGAATACAAACTGCAGAATCAAGCCCAAACTTCGTAATGGCAAAATCTTGGGCTATGTCTATACTTGCAAGTTAGGTCAACTTAAGGAGGCTTAAGTCGACCTAACTTAGTCCTTGTCCACACCAGGCTTTCATAAGTCAACTTAAGAAATTCCTTAAATCGACTTAATGAAAGGTTAGGTTGACAATAAGAACCGCCATTTAAGTCGACCTAACTCTTAGGTTGACTCCTTAGGTCGACCCAAGCACAGTGTGGATGCTTAAGTCCACTTTATTAGCTCAACCTAAGCGCAGTTAGGTTGACTTACTAACTCCCTGTTCAGGGGAAGCACTTTGTTAAGTCGACCTAACTTTTTGTAGTGTAGACGTAGCCTTGCTGTCCCTTGGAATCCTGTTCTCCCTAGAAATCTTTGCTCCTCTTTTGGCAGGCTTAATTACTATTAATCAAACTTGGAGTCTTAAAGTTTATATATCTTGAAGATTATCTTTATTTCAAAGTCCTTCTTTAGGCCCTGTTTCAGCATGGTACTTAAACACATACCTAACTTCAAGCACCTGACTAATCCCATTGTAGTCGACGAGATTACTCACGTACTTAAAGTGTGGCATATGCTCAAGTACAATTTCTCATACCCTTACTTGAAGTCATTATTTTTCAGACCAAATGTACATGCTCTTTCACGTGGCCTTTTGAGCCCTTTTATTAGGCACAGTCACATTCAGATCTTTTTGAATTTAACTTGCTGTCTCCATAATTACCTTTCCATTCATTTTTATAGAATCATTAGCAAAGTAATTAGTTCAAGTAGCTACTTCAGTCTGCATCAGATATATTTTAATATAGCAATGGCTCAAACTGTGACATCCCTTACTTAGAAACAGATTCTCGTGAAAATATTCCCTATCTTCTACTTTTCTGTTTAGTTCTTTAATAACTCTGGCTATGTCTACACTTGTTAATTTAAGTCGGGGCTACTGGCAAAGGCGGGATCTGGGCTGAGGCTTGGGCTTGAGGCCATCGGCGGGATCTGGCCCAGGGTTCAGGCTCGGGGCCACCAGCAATGGTGGGATCTGGCCCAGGTCTCAGGGCCCAGAGCTGGTGGCAGTGGCAGGATCCAGCAGGGGAGCCAGATCCTGGGCTTCCGGTGGTGGCAGGATCCAGCCCGGGGCTCGGGATTGGGGCAGCCAGATCTGGCCTGGGGCCACCAGCCATGGGAGGGGGAACCAGATCAGTCTCTGGGACCACAGGAGGGAAGCTGGATCGGGCCACAGTAGGAGAGCTGGATCAGGCCCCGGGGCTGGTGCGGGAGATGGTGGGGCAGGGTTTGGGGTGGGGATGGGTTTGGATCTGTGCTCCGAATATTGCTTTTGAGGCAGCGACACCTCAGCCAGAAGTCTCCACCAGCATGCTCCCTGCCCCCACTGCAGCCAGACAAAAAGCGTTCAGTGAGGAGGCTGCCTCCTTGCTGATCTCCCATTTCCCTGGCTGCAGCCGGCAAACCACATGCATCCTGTAGCCCTGTGCACTTCACCTGGGTCGCTAGGCAGTGGCTCCCTTCTGTAGCCAGGAGAACAGATAAATGGTGCTCCCCTCCTCCCTCTGGCTCCAGCAGAGACCTCAACACCTGTGGACCTAGGCAGAGCTCCCTGCTGCAGACAGAGGGAGGGGAACAATGATCACTCACCCACCTGGCTGCAACAAGGAGAGTGCACTGGTCTTTTAGCCCTGCAGGAACACGCTCTGCCTGGGTTCTGAGGCAGCAGTTCCCTTCTGCAGCCAACAGGAGGGGAACCGCAGGCCACTTTGAAATCCCCCACGGGCTACTTTTGGCCTCTGGACCACAGGTTGGGAACCACTGCTCTAATCTATAGGATCCTTGTCTCCCTCTCCTCCCGTCCCAACTCCCTCTCCATTATCTAGCATTGGTGTTTTCTCTTAATTCATCACAGAATCTGGCCACTACTGTCAAGGCAAAGGTCTCCCCGCTATGGCTCATGGCATTTGAAACAACTTTCATATATCTGACTCCTTGTTTCCTTTCAAATCTCAGAAATTCAGGGTGAAATCCTGATCCCAAATAAGTCAATGGGAGTTTTGATACGGACTTCAATGGGGCCAAAATTTCACCACCTGTCTATTCTTCCTCACTTACACCTCTTATTTCTCCTCCATATGCTATTAACTCTTTAATGATCTTATTGAGCAATAAAGCATTTGAGGAGGCAGTTTGCATGGAACAAAGCTGTACTTCACTTAAAGTTTTGTTCTTCCAGTATCCTCTCACAGTCAATGGGTAAGTTTCCATTGGTTTTAGAAGCCTTATGGAGCTAATTTAATAAATTAAATAGTGATTTTTTAAAACATGTTTAGAAATATTCTTGGAATTTTGTAGCCAGCTTTTTAGAACTAGGACGCTTGAGAACATATTTAATGAGTTAGTTGCCCATGTTTTGAGTTTGTCGCTGTAACCTCACCGAGAGCTGAGGATGTGACAGAAATGTCTGAAAACAGAACTTTCTGGAGAAAGCTTTTTGTGCTCATTTATTATTTGCCTTGAAGTTTCCATCAAAGACAAATAACAGTGCCATTTCCCCAATACCTGCAGTACATCCTTTGAAGATGGTTATTTCTGTCATCATTTCAGAATAAAATAAGTGATCCTATTGATATTAATAAGGCATTGCCATTCACACCATGTCCACCCACTCCAACAGAAATTTAAATGTGTGCTCCCAACAAGAAAATGTCTTTTCCTTTCAGTTGAGTCTTCCAATGTTTGAGATGAAGGGGGCTGACTTCAAGAGTCTTCCTAGTTGTAACTGTAATGAACTGGAAGTGTGTTTCTTTGATTGTGTATGTGGGGGGGGGGGGGTGAATCATCATCTGTCTGGGGAAGGTGAGAGAAAGGATTTCCACTGCTTCCTTGATGTCAGTTGTTTACTGGAACCCTAAGGAGCAATAGTGAGCATACCCAGAAGTGGCTACAGCTACACCCTCTAACAGGTGCATCATGAGTGTCTTTTCCTTTCCACCTCACTTCAGCTGCTCTTTCTCCCCAGTCCCTTGTCTTCCAGAAACACTAGGCCTCCCAGAGTCCCACAGAGGTGCAGGGCAGACCAGAGAACACCTTCATTTTCTCTCTACTTTTCCCCACCTGCATGAAGAAACTCAGTCTAACCCTTAAGGCTATGTCTACACTTACTAAAGTTAGTTCAAATTAGTTAATTTGAACTAACTAATTCAAGCTAATTTTAGTTCGTTCGAATTAACTTAATTTGAACTAGAAAAATTTAGTTCAAACTAAGCAAGTGCCATTCATGGCACTTGCTTAGTTCGAATTAGCGAATTGCATTGAGTTCAATGGGCCGGTTAGTTCGAACTAAGCAATTAGTTTGAACTAACATGGCCACATTGGTTAATTCGAACTAACTAGTTCGAATTAACCGTTAGTTCGAATATCCTATTCGAATTTATTAGTGTAACCATGGCATTAGTTGGTTTGAATTAAGCTTCCTTAATTCGAACTAACTTGCCAGTGTAGACATAGCCTAAAAGTCTTGTCTTTAATTCCTTTTATTTAACTTATCGCTTTCCCATCCATGTGAAATGTAAGAAGACCATTAGCCTCCCCTCACTGACAAAGAGAATGCACACACCCATTTAGTGGCTCACGATACCTCTGACTGTCAGAGTCTTCTTTGTGGTCAAACAGGGCCAGATTTTCAAAACAGCTCAGAGCCCACAATCGGACCCAGATTTTGAAAGAGTTTTGCACCCAGCAATGGCCATTGTAACACTTATGGCCATCAGAAGCAGAGCTTGGCACAGGAGATGTTGTAGCTGGTTTTATGTAACTAGACATATCCCAGCTGTTAATGACTTGGTTGCTGGTGTGTTTGATGCATCACCGTAATCCACCCAGGAACTCAAGATGTGATTTAGGCATATCTGAATTTATAAAATTTTTCCCCGTTGGTTAAATAGGAGCTGAATTTAACTGGAAAAATCCTGACCAACTCTAGTCACTGAGGTCTTTTGAAAATCTGGCTCATGTTGTACTTGATTTGCTTCTGTGTTGAATCATGTGTGACTATTTGAGCCTGTACAGCCTAGCTGTAAAATGCAACTGTTCTGAGCTGGTACATTTAAATCCTGCAAAGTGAATGTAATTAGCATTTTGCCTCTTAATGGTCTTTATGAAGGAACAGTAAACACCTGCGTTTTTGAATTTCAAATGATCAGTTTCGTTTAAGGTTAACAGCTGTGATCTACTGGCAAGGCACTTGGTTCAAGCCCTGTAAAATCCTGTCCCAACCCTTTAAAAAACCTTTTCTCTTATTAGTTCAGCACTACCCTCCAGGAAAAGTAAGCACAAAACTTCTTACCAGTTGCAATAGCTCCTAGAGATTCCTGGACTAGCGATCCTAGCTATAGCAATTATATAATATGTTTCAGACACAAAGTGAAAATGAATGATAGAAATGAACCTGGGGGAAAAAGAAAGAAGCTGCAATTAGCCCCCATTTCGAAGTTTACAGTCCTGAAGCAATGGCAGCAACTAAAACCAATCTGTTTATTTTGTGCCTATATTAAAAAAAAATCATTTAAAAAATGAATGTGGAAACAAGCATCTCACACCACCAGTGCATATTGTCACAGGGGACAGATTTTCAAGAGAGCACAGCATGCTGCGTAAGTGTTGGATGCTTAGTTCTTTTGAAAATCTGACCACAGTTGGCATACTGGGAGCTGCTGGCTGCTGAGACCTTTTGAAAAGCTGGGTCTCAGTTGTGCAGGCTGCACACTTGCAAATCGGTCTCCCAGTTCATTCACAATCTGGCCTGTGAAACTAAATTCAGCCTGTGACAGACCACCAGAAGGAGAGAGTTCCCCACTAGAGAACCTCTACAGAGGACACTGCTTCTCCATAAGCCAAGGACTTTCAGCCTCAGCTGATCCAGGCCATAATGATGGTGCAGAGGGAAAGAGATGGTTTCTAAGGAATGGTCTATGCCAGTGGTTCCCAACCTTTTCCTTAGGGGGACCACTACTTTGTCATCAAAAGCTTTCGTGGACCACCTCCCCTAGCTTCACAGTTTCCCCAAGAAGCCCCCCGTCCCTCTCCCAGCCATGCCCCTTCGCCAGTCCCGGACCCAATCCGGCTCCTGCAGCCAGGCCTCAGGTTGGAAACCGCTGATCTACCCCAAATTAAGCTAAATCAATACCAGTTACACTCAACCTGGTCTAAGAGAGCATACATATGAAGGGACTGCACCAATTTAACTAAATTGATCCCAGCCATGGTACTCCTACTTGAAGGAATATCAGGGCTCATAGAAACCATCCTCAAACCACTCACGATAGAAAGGACTAGCTTCCTCCAGGACACAACCAACTTCCTCCACAAACGCTACAACATTAACAACCTCCCTCTGAAAACCGTTCGTGCCACTAAGGATGTCACATTCCCGACACACCAACATCCCTTACAATGATAGCATAACTGCCTGCCTCAAATATTTAGAAGGCAATGGACAATCCTCAGATATCCACCCCAAATGTATCACCAAACTCATCCATTTCATCCTCACCCAAAACAATTTTACATTTAACAAACCCCAAATACCCCAAGAGAACCTACTTCAGTACTAAAATAAAACCTCCTCCTACCGCACCCCCTAGTAACCTACCACCCCACACTGCAACCCATAAAGGTTATCAAAAAATTACAATCTATACGCAATGGGGACACCTTACTGAAAATAATCTTTCCTGAATCCATTCTTCTGGCCTTCAAACTTCTCCAAGCTCATCATCAGAAGCAAGCTCCCCATAGACAAGGACACACCAACTCTAAGTGGCACCAAATCCTGCCAGAGCAACAGATACAAAACTTCAAGATCTATCTCCAATAATCACCACCTCCACCCCACATTACTACTTTCAAGTTCCATGGATCCTACACATTCCCATCACGACACGTGGTGTACCTCATCAAGGGTGCTAAATGACCCTATAACTATGATGTGGGTGTAACCAAACTATCGGTACACTCTCAAATAACCTCACACAGGAAAACGAGAAGACAAAAGGACCATATCACCTGTGGGTGAACACTTTCCACAAAGTGATCACTGACCTATCTCATTCCTCATCCTCAAAGGAAATGGGCACAACACTTTCAAAAGACAAGTCTGGGAACTTAAATTCATAGTTTTGCTACAAACTAAAAATCATGGAGTGAATAGAAACACTAGATTTATGGGTTATTACAACAGCCTATAACCCACTAACAACCCCCACCCCAGCTGCCTCTCCTCTCTTCCTTTCCACCCTAAGACAAAAGGGGTATTAATGGGCTACTCACCTTGAATGGTCCCTTGAGATGTGCTAACTATTTATGCTAATCAATCTATTCCACCTTGTATTTAGCTGTGACGCTCTGAGTACGTGTCCCAGACCTGAAGAAGAGCTCTGTGCAAGTTCAAAAACTTCCCTCTCCCAGTAACAAAAGCTGGTCCAAAAAGATTACCGCACACACGTGGTCTCTCCAATATCTTGGGATGGCCATGGCTACAACAATCTTAATGTGAGTGTCAGCCTCATGTGAAGCAGCAATTATTTGTAACTGACCTGAGGGATGAGGGAATGAGTAAACTCTATCCTGATATCCACATGCTTACATCACAACACATGACATTAAATTGCAGTATCACGGTGCACTGAACACATCCATGACTAGCTGTTCTGCTAGAATGGGAAGGCACAAAGAAATAGGAAAGAAGTCAAAATTCAGGGGCCCCATTCAGCATGATGCAAGAGGCTGGACGGGGTTGTTAGCATGGAAAAGGACTTCATTTTTAAGCTTCTAGAACTAGGAGAACAAGGAGGCAATAACCCATTTAAAACCTTGATATGTTGTTTGACTGTGCCCTATTTCAGGGGTTTCGCTTAGTGACACTGTAAGGTTTGAAAGTATCGTGTGGCTTGAGACACACCATCCACTGTGTGGAAATTACAGCTCTATGCATGTTTTGTTTACACATTATTATCTGACTGTACATTTAAGAGAAATAATTAGGACATAGCTAGTTATAAATAAGGCAGATTTGTACATTCTGGCAAACTCTTTATCATGACTGATTACCCTTGGCAGAAAAACTACAGTTGCATGAGCTTCTTAAATAAAACCTGCACGATGATCTATCTTTCTATCTGTCAAAGCATCACACTTAAAGGCATGGGCTGTGCCTAGAACTAGCATTTCAGGTTTTGTTCTCAGGTTTGGATGGCATCTATCATTAATTTGACAGACAGGATTATTTGCCTTCATTTCACTATTTTGTTCTCATTCTTGCTAGTAAAAAGAAGCCTACAGGAGACCAAGAGACATTTGGGAGGCATTCTGGACTCAGTTATACCAGTGAAAACTTGGAGTAACTCCATTCAGCTACAGTTGAGATACTCCAGGTGTAACAGAGGGCAGGATTCAACCCTTGTTCTGAAGTGATCTCATGCAGTTCAGTCAGGTTAGTGACTTTTATGAAGTATCCTCTTAAGCTATAGGTGCCTGTAGAGGATGTAAAGAAAGAAACAGAATCTGACTGAAGTCCCAAAAAGGTTGACTTCCTGAGAGCTTTCAGAACAAACTGGAGCATTAAAGGGAATTTCCTTTGCAGCAGACATTTAATGGAGATTAAGATTTTTTTTTTAGGGGGAGGTCCTCAGCTGATGCAAATTATTATAGGCCCACTTTGACCTCAGCTGGCAATGTGGTGTATTATCGTATTTTCTTCAGATCCTTACCAGCCTGATCATGCTCCTGTTGACATCAGTGGCAAAACTGCCTTTTGAGTTAAATGATACATGATTGACTTCAGTGGTGCATCATAATTCACTCAAAAAAACCCCAAAAACCTAACTACCTTTACATACTCACAAGTCCATCCTTCCCAGATGCACCCTTCTTTTGCATCATCCTCCCAGATGACCTGTGGTAGATGAAGCTGGAAAGCAGAAAGGTAGAGTACCAGTAGTGGAAATTATACTCCGAATCTGATGTACCACCTCACAAAAGGTTTGATGTCTTGGCTTTGATGGAGGCAAAGAGATTCTTCTCTGCTACGGCAGCTACTGGGTCCTGATCAATGGAACAGTGTTGGGGGAAAAACCCCTCCACTGACCTCTCCCTATTTATGTATGGGTTAAGGAGAGGTTTATTGGCATTTGTTTCATGTGAAGTTTGTATTTTTAATTTCACTCAGGCTACTGGTACAACAAATTATGCATGTTTAACTTTAAGCACGTGAGAAGAATCACTGAAAGCCATGGACTTACCCCCTACTCACATGCTTAAAGTTAAACTCATCTTTAACTTTGCGGGACTGAGACCAGACTGCTCAGAAACTGGCAGAAACCAGCCAATAGGACATAACTGGTTTGCTGGCCCAGGTCTCACTACACCTACAGGCTATGTCTACACTTGGAAATTTAAGTCGACTTTAACTAAGTCAACTTAGTGAGTCTACACTTAAATTTTAAGTCGACTTTGGGGGGAACTTACAAAGTCGACCTAGAGCGTCCACACTGGATGCCTAGGTCGACTTGTAGGGGCTAGGGGGGGCTAGGGCAGGTCCACGTGGGCAGGGGGACACCCCTTGCCCAGTGCCAGGGGGCTCAGCCTTTGCCTCATTCTACATAGGTACAATGGGGCAAAGGGGTCAGGGACCCTGGCAGGGCATAGGGGCAGGGTGGGGGGGCATGCCAGGCTCCCCCTGTGCCCCCCCCCGGCAGGGAGGGCGTTGGTGTAGTCCTGGGGTAGATCTAAGTCGACTTAGGGCTACCCCATGTCTACACTGGCTTAAGTTGACTCTAGGGAATCGATTTAAGCCTTAAGTCGAATTAATTCGAGGTTTAATAAAGTCGACTTAATTTTCATTACGTCGACTTTATTTTCCTTAAGTCGACTTAAGCAAGCTGCTTAACTCGACTTAAGGAAACTGTAGTGTAGACGCGGGATAAATTAAGTCGACTTAAGCAAGCTTAAGTCGACTTAATTTTCAAGTGTAGACGCACCCACAGAGCTTTGTTACACACAATATAAAATTACAAAAAAATGAGGCTTGAGCTACACTAAATTTTGCCAGCAAAGCTAAGGCAGAAGAAGCCCTAATGTAGAGAGTTAAGCTGGCAGGACAATTTTTTGCCAGAGTAAATTGTGTTGACCCTCGAAGGATTTGTTAGCAACGCTACAGTGTTGTAGACAACGACTCAACTCCAGAAGGCTGAAGTCTAACCCTCAGTGACACCGCAGAAGTAAATGCTCAGCTAAAAACGATGTACAAAAATAGTGTAATTTAAATACAAAAATAGACTATCTTTAGAAACAGGAGAGAGATTATTCCTTGGCCATAAGCAGAAAAGCATGAACTTTGCCGTGCACAAATAAGTCTCTCCCCATTAAGAAGTTGAAATGTCAGATTCTTTCAGAAGAGATGACAAAAGTGTCTGGTTCTAAAAACCTCAATTTGAAAGGAAAATTCTCTAGATAATGAATCACTTAATGTCAGGGTTTTTCAGCATTTTTCCTTTTCATAAGCCACACACATAGTGGCATTATATTTATAAGTGTTTAAATGAAAGGCTCTCTGGCCCAGTCAAACAGGTTTGTTTTCTGACTGTAGGGACTAGAATGATAAGAGTCCCGATTCCATTTGTCAGTGAAATATCTATGAAGCACACATCCCTTTGCAAAAAGAGGGGCTGTAGTAGAAGCTTGTTTTCTCAACTGGCTTTTAGTATAAATACACTAATAAAGGAGGCTCTTCCGCTTGGGCACTGCCTGCCCTGTTTTGAGTCAGATACAGCATTATTCTTCCCTATGGCTATTAACTGGTTTGGAGCATACCTATCAAATATTGCCTATCAAATTCCAAATGTCCCCACCAGCCCCCACTACAGGTTACCAATGGCAGCAACACACCTCCCACAATAAGGAAGGCAGACAAATGTAATCGTTGCAAATGTCAAGGGTCTCAAAGGATGGTGCCTCTGATCCTCCTCAACACCTTGACCCTATGAACTGACAGACTGATCTTCAACCTACAGCAAGTCTCCCATCAGGAAAGCCGTATTTCATTGGAACTGATCTCTCTGTTACATCAGGTTGACGCAAATGGACTTCGTCTAGTGCAACAGTTCCCAGTCTGGGATGCCAAAGATTACAGGGGCTCTGTGAGTCTTCAGTAATATTGAGGTCATTTAGTCCCCTGAGCCCCACAGCAGCAGACACAGCCGCCCTGGGCCCCATGCCAGCCAGAGCGGAGGAGCAGCCCCCCACCAGTCCTGCACCAACCAGACACCCAGTCAGAGTGGAGCAGCCCCACACTGGTGGGGGCCTGGAGCAGCCTGGGCCAGCCCCACCTCAGCTCATCACCTCCCTTACCCTCAGTCCATGAGGGACTGGAAGAGGCAGGGTGATGATTGCTCCAAGGAAGACTTAGCTTCTAACTCAGGTAAGAGCGATTTATTATTATTTATTAATGCAAATTTACTCTTATTATCATCATTATATGGGTTTATAAGGGTTGTAGGTGTTTATGGCCGGTAAGGAGGTGAATGGGACGCATGTTTTACCTAGTGTTAACTAGTAAGCCTTTCACTCTAAAAGGCTGGGAACCACTGGTGTAGTGCATAAATGAAAGAGAAATTAATATTTGAGTGGCATCAGTGTTTCCTTTCTCCACTCATCACTCAGCAGAGCTACACAGATAACACACCTTTCAACGTGTCCTACAATTGCTGACGCACCATGCTTTCGCCCAGCAGTGTAGGGAAAGACCAACGCGTGTCATGTCTGTGAGATAACGAAAATGGAGTACCGGCCTAAAGCCATGCAAGCCGGGTGAGTGAAATGCAGACAACCTCACTTGGCCTATGAGCAGGTACTGCCAATTACGAATTTGAAGACAACGAAGAACAAGTCCTCCACTAAAGGGGAATTCTCATTTACACTGTTCTGGCAGCAGGTTCTGTCAGGGGTCCTTAGGGTCTGTCTATCCTGCAGTCAGAGGTGTGATGCAGTTATGTGAGCTAGTCTGAAAGCACATCAGCAAAGGCATCAGTGCACAGACCTTGGATATTTACTGAAGCAACTAGTCTGGGCGCCACAGCTTTTCTGCTATTGATAGTCACACTCGCTAGATTAGAGCTAGCTCAGATGTGCAGCATGTGCCGTAATCACACCTCCAAATGCAGAATCGATACACCCAGAAAGTGGAGTTCAGTTTATTTCAGACCCCACGTTGCAATAGTTTCATTAGGTCACAGACTAGATGCTTGAGTCTCACATTTCTCCCACCCCACTATGGTGGTCTCACTGTATACCCCTCGTAACCACACCCTCACACTTGCAGCGGGTTTTCGAAAATCTCAGTGAGAATGCAGCAGAAAGAAAAGGAGCTGCTGCAAATGTATGGGTCTGCATTAGAAAGAAAAAGGCACAAAGTCAGGAGCAGAGTGATAAAAATAGAATATGAAAATCTCAGTTCCTAGCAAAGCAGCATGCGTGACTACAGAGAGCCAGTCTTCAGCTTCTTCAGATAAATCCACAGGGGAATGGCTTTGTCCCCTTCCCGCAGAACATTTACATCAAGGTGCTTTACAGCTCATGTGCAAGTGTTCCTTTCAAACAATGAGAAGTGCTGAATATCTGATTTTACTTACTAGAACCCCAGAGCCAAATACTTCCTACTCCATTTGTCTGGGAAAAGTCTGGGTATGGATCAGACCCTTCCTAACTCCAGCTAATCTCAACCACTGTACTCTCTTCTCATTTCAAAACAGATCCTACAATTCCAGATTGAGGGTCTCTGCTGTTCTTACGCTTCTGCACAAGGCTACAGTGTGGGAAATGTAGACCCTGCTTCCTCCTACCAACTCCACAAGCATAAGTGCCTGAAGCATGGGAGGGAAGGTAGAATCATAGAATCATAGAAATTGGAAGGGACCATGACAGGTCATCAAGTCCAATTCCCTGCACTCATAGCAGGACCAAGTACCCCCATTAAGAAGGCGAGGTAACTATGGTCCACCCCTGATCTCCACAGTAGACAGCTGCACAGCACTGCACTTCCTTCAAGGTCAATGTAGCTGCTACCTACCAGTTCCTTCCCACTCCTCTCCCTGGATTAATTTTGGCTGATTCAATCAGAATTCCTCCTGGGGACACACCAGCTGTGTCACCAACTCCCTGCAAAGCACCTGAGAATACACCCTTTGTTTATAAGGTCTTTGTGGCAGGGAATTTGTTCCCAAACCCATTTATAAATTGCCCAGCATACACTGGACAAATAAGATACATAGCCTAGTTCTTCTCAGGCTCATTCTATTCTTTCTGATTTGGAATGCAAGACACTCACGTTGTATGAAGATTTATTAACTCTCGTTTCTGCTGCTGCAGTCCAGGTGTGTGGGGCTTGCTCATGTTCCCACTTGCAAGAGCTCATCACTTCTGCTATGAGTCAAAAATGGAAAGGAAAATCTTGCCCTTAGTCTATCAGAGGTTGAGTATAAAGACAAAGAGAGTGCTTTAGGTCCAAACTTGCTCTAAAAGTGCAGCTCGGGTCACCAAGGAAAAGTCTAAATAATTCAGGTAACCTTAATAATCAATTAGAGTAATAACTGTACTCCAAATACTAGAGAGTTGAGGTTAAGGGAAAGATTTATGACCTTTGCTCTGCAGTTCTCTTGTTCCAGTCCTCTACCATGAGCAATTTTTCTTAGTGCAAAGATCTGTGAAACTCCTCTGAAATAGGGATATACAGATACACAGATGTAAGATGACCCGTACTCTAATGCAACAGGCTATGCCAAAGGCAATGCTCCTTCCGAAGCGCTTCACAAAGCTTTGTAGATTTGCAACAGGCCTTTATTATTCATTAAAATAGCAACACCAACAAAAAGGGGGCACTAGTGTATTTCCACCAAACTCCTTTGCAATTCATCTTTATATCAGAATTGACAGTCTTTAGATTAGAGTTTTTAGATGCCAAAGAAACCCCTTTTGTTACAGCTATTCCTCTCCAGAAATGTATCTTTTCTAATATTCCAGTTTTTGTACAGAGAAAAGCATTGTGCCAGCCATCAATAAATAATACTGTACCAGCAATAGGTTCTAAGTGTATTTAGTTTAGAAGGTTTACTACATCTTTTTAGAAGAGAGGACTGCTCAGAATCATTTCTTCGCAATATCCACTGTAAGTAAGTTTTCAGGCATAAAAGGAACACACAAAATTGCCCTGTTCATTTCTGATCAGATAGAGCCAAGTGATGGAATAACAACGTCTGTAACACAACAATATTTCATAGCCAGGACTATGTGTATTACAATCAGATTTCAGCATGTCTGATAAATTACAGCTCTGCTACTCTTTGCTGCACAGAACAAGCATAGGAAGGATGACATTTTTGCAGATAATTTAATAGGACATGAAGTTCTGTTAGATTTCCTTAGAAAATTCTGTGTTGCAATATCCCCTAACTATTATACTTCGAAGTCTTTGGTTTGCTCAGTTTAGATGCCTGCAGAGCAAAGAATATTTAGGATACAGCTTTAATCTCAGAAAATAGAGAAGTGGCTGCTGATGCTCATGTTTCTAAAGCTGAAATCTAAGGACAAGACTTCAATCTAAAATTATAAATAATTCATAACATAACCTGACATCTGAAAGGGGACCTGAATATTCATTTGCCATCCTGTTGGCAAAGTCTTTATAAGTTCAGGGCTATGATGAGACTGCGGAAACTTTCTGTATTTGCATAACTCTTCCACAGACTCTTATGGGAAAAGCCGCTGTCACAGAGAGATTTGCTGATACAAGATGCACTTCCAGAACAGAAGATGCTATGGAAGAGACTAGATTCTTTGAATCGGAAGGCTCTTTACTTGAAACAATTTCCCTAGCACAAGTGAGAATTATAAGGGAACTTAGCCCAGAAATCACAGTCACAGGTAAAAGATTACTGACCATTTCACAGTGACTCCCTGATCAGTATGGAAACTGTTTTCACAATGCTTCCATATTCAGTAAACACTCAGGACAAGATTCTCTGAGGCCCTACCTTCCATAACAGCGATTTCCAATCTTTTTGGCTTGAGGGCCAGAAATATGATTTTTAAGACCCTGAAGGGCCATCAGTCTCTGCAGCGGCCCCCCACCTCTCCCACTGCAGCTAGAGAGAAGGAGTTCAGAAAGGATCTCCTGTCTCCCTAGCTGCAGCAGGGAAGCCATGTGCTCCTCCTGGGTCCACAAGCATCCATCAACACCCTTCTGTAGCCTGGGGAATGGAGATACAGTCATTTATGCCCACACAAGTGAAAAACCCAACCATTCTGATTTGGTAGCATTTTTCACCCACTGCACCAGCAGAAGTGACCGCACAAAGTTCTGAACAACTGAGAAGGCCCAAAAGGGACTGCTTCGGCATCCTGTCTAGTCACTCTCCTGCAAAATGAATGGGAAACATTACAGAATCACTGTGCTGGCATTTTATACCAGTAGTAAAGCTGTGGAAAATCAGGATCAAAATGCTCATCTGTCTCTCTCCTCAGAAAAAGGAATTGGCGCATTTGACTCGAACCTGCATGAAGGTTAGGAATTTCAGCAAGTCGAAAACATCAGGTCACACACAATTCCATAGGAATTGTTAGTTTCTGGATCCTGAAAATAAAATCCTAGTGTTCTTGCCATACAGAAGATGTTCTACCTAGATGCTGCACATACATACATACCCCAAAAGCCACAGTCCCAATCCTGGGAATAAATCTTCTGCCCCACTTTCGACAGCCTTTCAAAGACTGGAGCCATGGGATAGGTGGCAGGGTTTTGAGATCAAAGGTGGGGTCCCTGTGCTTTAGTATAATCATCCCTAAAATCCAGCAAGAGCTCATATGCACCTTCCTTTCTGCCCTATACATCCCAGTCCCGCTCCTGATACAGTTTGGAGAGGACACTACCTAATTAGCACATATTCTCTTTGCTGCTGTTTTAGAGACAAAATGAGAACTTGATGCGTAAAGGAGGCGGCAATTTTGGAAAAGCTAAAGAAAGTATTAGAATCCAAACAAGTGAGGTGCCTTCCCCGTTCCATAGGTTCCTTACAAGGTCTGTTGCCCACTTAGCAGCGGACAAAAAGGGGAAGATTGATCTTATGAATGAAGCACAGGACTGGGAATCTGGGGCCTAGACACTACTGTGATAGGCACAAAAGCCATATCATGAGGAGGAAGGACTGTCTTGTGCTGAAGGCCTGCTACTTTGGAGATCTGGGTCTGCTGTAGACTCCTCATGTGATCTTGGGCAAATCCCTTAATTTCTTTGCCTCAGTTTTCCATCTAAAATGGAGAAAATGCTTCAGTTAGCCCACTTTCTCTTCTCTGCGTAGGTCAGCTGTTCCAGAAATAGACTGTCTTACTGTGTGTATGTACAATATGTAGCACAAAGGGGTCCTGATCTTGGCTGGACACTCCTACTTATTAATACTACAGATAGGAAGCAGTATTATTATAAAGAGAATCCAGATCTCCTGACTTCTGTTTTCTATATGACCGTTTTATTCGTATTACCGTATACGAGCCCAAGTCATCAATCAGAACCCTATTGTGCCAGATGCTATACAAACTCAGAACAAAAAGATGCTTTCTGTCCCAAAGAGCTTATATTCTAAGTAAGATAAAAAACAGAGATACCAGACTAACAGGGAGGCACAAGGCAACAATAAGACAATGTTTGTCAGAATGACAAGCAGTATCTAACTGTTGTCAAGGATTTTTTAGGCATCACATAAAAGGACAATTTTAGGGAGGCATTTGAAGACTGATAATAAGATAGCTTTGCAGATATTTATACAGAACGCCTTCAAATATGTGGGGCAGCATGAGAGAAAGCATAAAGGGCAAGTTATTGAATCTCTGTGTGCTGCAGTTTCCTGATCAGGTATTCTCCGTTTTTTTTTACTTTCGCATGGGGGTGTAAAGAAGCTTAAGTTATTCATGTTAGTAAAGTGTTTAGTTGGGAAAGGTGGCAGGAACATTAAACTAAGTATTATTATGACAAACAGTTGACTGCATGTATTATGATAAACAGTTGATTGATTCCTTTTCAAATGACATTTTGGTGGTAATAATTGATGATAAGCAATAATTGCGGTGAAGAATGATTTGAAAGATTATTTCCCTGCAATGTGGCTGACAAAACCAGAAAGCAGCAGAAGAGAAAGCTAGCAGGTGTGGAATAGGTTTAAGACTAAGCTATTCAAAGCTACTTAAAACATTTGGGCACCCAGGAATTCATGAATGTTAACAGAAACTGAGCAACCAGATCCTCCAAGGTGGCTTTAAAAACTTCAGCCTGTGTCTCAAAGGCGACAGATTTTCAGAGCCACATTCCCTAAAAGGAAGTGCCCAGATTTTCAGGCGTGTTCTTAACATTGTGCCAATTGCTAAAAAGCTCAAAACGCATTGGCCACAGGCAGGTAAAAAAAATGTCAAGCTATTTTTTGGAGAATGGGGGAGGGGTCGGAGGTAGGGTAGCTTCCCCCTATCTCAGCAAATTAGTTTGTTACATAAAGTATATACGGAGTTGGGTTTGATTCGGATTGTGACACCTTTATTCACATTGCTTTAGTATCTCATGCTGTTTGTTAGTCTTATTCATTTAATAGTACACAAGGGCAAAAAGAACTGTTATGAGCATCTAGTCCGACCTCCTGCTCTACAAAGGTCAGAGATGCTCAGCCATTAATTTGGTACATCTATTGACTGCTGAGAGATACAAAGCGGACAACTTCAATTACCTTCCTCACCAGGGTGCAATCTATCCTGGTTTTCATTAATATGTTGTAAATTCATTCTTTGAATCAAACTATTTCTTCTTGAGAAGAACATTTAGGTAGATGTGACCCAGCGGTTCCCAACCTTTTTTACTCGAGGGCCACAGATAGAATCTTTAGAACCCGGAGGGGCCACCAGTCTATTTAATTAAATTTACAGTAAAATTAAATTAATTTAATCCAAATTAAATTTTAATTAAAATTAATCAAAATCAATTAATTACATTTAAATATTTTTAATTAAATAGACTAGTGGCCCTGCAGGGTTGTAAATATTATGCGTGTGGCCCTCGAGCCAAAAAGATTTTTTAAAAATTTGAGAAAAATTGAAAGTTTTTTAAGGGGGGAGGGGTGGCTGGATGCCCATTTACAGGTCCAGTTTGTGGGCAGGTGTGTGGGCCTCAGCAATAGCCCACGCTCCCACCCCATACCCCCATCGCCGTGCCAGCCCATGGCCCCGGCCCCCTTCGCAGCTGGCCACGGGCCAAAAGTGGTGGTTACATCTCAAGAGCAGACTGCAGGACTATTTACGAACTCAGATACTACTCAATGGGCTCAGTCATTTACACAAAAGCCCTTACACTGTTGTGACAGTGTAAATGAATCTCACTGTAAATAAGAATCAGGCTCATTTTGAGTAAGTGTATCAAACTCTTCCCATAGCTAAAGCTAGATATGAATATGATGCCAGGGAGAGTTCAAGCTTTCTGATTTTGTTGTTGCTGTTGGAAAAACACTAAAAGTGATTATCTCTGAAGCTTGCAAAAATATATTAAGGAAGCAATTTCGAATATAAATGTTTTACATTAATCAAATGTGCTTTAAATTGTTTTATGGTATTTTGGCTTCAGCTAGCTCTTTAAAGATTGGCTCCAGCTATTAGCAATAATCACCCATATCTCCCAACGATTGCCTGAGGACTGCTGACCAAAACATTGGGTCTTTTAATAAATCGTTTAATAAAATGTATGACATTTTAAATTGCTTGCTTTAACATCTCTCTTCCAAGACACAGAGGAAACCAATTCAGCCTTTGCTCATTTCTATATAGTTATGTGGCTATGAAATGAACAAGAATGAAGAAAAAGTGATTGATTGCTGCCGGTAGGGATCATTATTAAGAAAGGTTTTTGTCATGCCTTTGTCATTATTAGTTATTTATTTACAGTAGTGCGCACAGCAGTTGGTGCTTTCCAAACAGTCAAGGAGGATAGGATCACTATCTGAGGACATATCTGAGGACAGACTGACCTCAGATGCACACAAAGTTCTTTATTTAAATCACCTTGCTTCATTGAAAGCAGCAATACAGGAATGGGCCTTTAAGAGGAATTTTCATTGGAGAATTTCAAGGTTCTTTATATGTATTAAATTTTCACCATTCTCAATGGGAGGGAAATGTTATCCCAACCCTCAGCTATCACCCCTAGCTGATAGGAGTAAGGTGCCAAGATCTCCACGTTCTCCCAATCGCAGTTATAAGGTGCAAAGGGCCACAGGGGAGAACGTAGCTGGAAGAAGTCACCAGGGGAGCTCCAACCATGCCCCTAAGCAGGTGTGGGAGCAGATGGTGCAATGCCAGCTTTTCACCATCATGGCATGGACACCCTTCAACTCAGATACGTCTCTTATGGCTGGCTATGCTGCATAAGGCTGCAAAAACACGGTAGGCTCAAGGCAACATCACAAAGCAGGATCCAGGTTATCATCTCTAGCCATACATAAACTGAAATGCAGAGAGATTCAGAAACTAAGCCAATCAGTGGCAGATCTAGAGATATCAGGGAATCCTGACTCTCGAAGGCCAGCTCTATAAATTGGGTTTATTATAAGCCAATTTGGGCTTGTTTGGAAGCCCATTTGCTTACAATTTTAGACTCGCATTTTGGGCTTCTTTGGGGGTCCAGAGAAGCCCAATTTGGCTTATAAGAAGCAGCTCATTGGGGCGGGGCTGTGAGCATGGCAAATATGAATTGTCATCACACCCAGCAACCAATGAGCGTGAGGTATATGGTACATGCCTACCCCAAACCCCACTCAACAAACTGGGCCTGCTTCTTTTTGGTGTGTTGGGGTTGTTTTGATAAATGGTTGAGCTTGTCTCTGCTGGAAAATTGACACCTCGAAATTTTGCCCAGATCAACTTCCATTATGTTAACATGTCCCTAAAACTGAAGAAAAATATGGTACTGTTCATTCATTTCCCCTCTACAAATGTTTCTATTTAATTTAAAATGGACACTGACTAGAGACATTTACCTCCCATGCTCCTAATCTCAGGAGCAGCTAATGTAACTGCACAACAATCAACTCCCACATACGCTTTGAAATTGATGTGACTCAAAAACACTACAGCTCTGACAACACTTGGTTCTTGCAATCAGTGTTACTTGGGTTGAATCCAGTCTTTGAAATAAAGTAGAAAGAAAAAAGTACCTGTAACAATCAACTCCTGTCTGATACATTTATAGGTTCAAGATTCCCTGAACAAGCCAGACAAATAAAAAAAAACAAAACCAAAAAAAACCAGTTCTTCCAGATGAAAAGAACCAGCACAGCATGTGTTTCTGAGAAGATGAAATGAACGTAGTAAGAGAGGAACAATGCTAATGAAGGCTATGAATGGAGAGTCTCTGAAAAGAACAATGCCCCTCCATGCAAGATATGATGTACCCAGCCATGAAAAGAGTTAGATTAACAGTAGAAGATAATTTACCAAGGTGAATAGTATTTATCTGTAGGTCCTTCATGAGGATTTTAGAAGGTACATTGCATACACATAACAGCTGTGTAACTAACCTACTTTCATTGTCCCTTTGTGTCCTTCATTCCTTTGTTCTCTAACTTTAACCATCTGCAGACAAAATATGTACACATTTGGCTCCAGTTCGGCAAGCTAATTAAGAAGCTTCAAATGCAAGATACAGCTGTTTACTCAAAATAGAAGAACATCAATGGAAGGGACTCATGTCCTTAAAGTTAGGCATGTGCTTAAATATCGTGCTGAATCTGGGTCTTCGTTCTTTCCCTCTGTGAAGACATCTGCATCTTGCATTTGAAGTTGCTTATTTTCTTCAGAAGTTGTTTCTTACTCTGCACCAGAAAAATCAATTCACACTTTTTAAATAGTCAGGTCATGGAGGGAGAGGGTAATCAAAGCTGTTTATATAGATTCTCATATGCAAAAGAACCACCAGCAAACCCCATCATTTATATGTATTTAAAGCTAAAAATGAATGGTGGCATTGAAGGGCACACATTATCTATCTGTAGTACATATATGCTCCCTCTTTGTCATAGTATCTGAACATCTCGATCTTTAATGAATTTATCCTCAACATGCCGTGAACTATTATCCCCAATTTCACAGATAGGGAGCTAAGGCACAGAGAGTTTAAGTGACTTCCCAAAGTCACAGAGAGTCTGTGGGAGAGCTGGAATTTAAACCCAAGTCTTAAATTTGTACTGGATTACCCTTTCCTCTTCTTTAGGCTGCCCTCTGTCAATACCTTGTTCACAACTGTTACCACCCCAATTCCTCCTTTCTTATTGCTTATCTTGTTAATTGCTTTCACCAACAAAATGAAAAGAAAAAAAAGAGGTGCCTATTCATCTGGAATAAAATATTTTAGACAACTAGATATTGTTCGTTGGTTCAGTCACATTAAATTTTTATTTTCAGATTTGAAATATGTGATGCATTTAACCGTGAGATACCAAAAATGAAGAAATATAAAATAATCTTGGAAAACTGGTTGGCTGGGTAGTTAATTAAAATGACACCTTTTCAGACCCAGCCTGATTCATTCTTAGAGGACCAGATTCACCCAACCCAGTTCGGTAAGTTTACATTACACAACACATTCTTGTTAATTACATTACACCTAGAATAATGGTGCAGAACTGAACCACACTTCCACTTGAGGTTGTGGGGGGTCCCACAGTGGAGTGACCACTTAACCAGCAGCAGGCTCTCCAGGAGCTCCACTGGTGGAGACTGGCAGGGAGAAATACTAAGCCAGTCCATCTGCCTTCTGCCATGCTCCATGGCTTTCATCCAACTGTGCAGTCACAACTCCTCCCTGATAAATTTACTGCCATCCAAGGCCAATGCCCAGGCCTAACATAGCACTTTTCAGCAGTAGCACTCAAGATGCCTTACATAGGCAAGGAAGAACTAGTGTCCCAATTTTAGCTAAGCTAAGGCGGCTAACGCATGGAAGAGTGGCTTTTCCAAGGTCACACAGAAGCAAGGCAGCTGTAGAGTTGGGAACAGACCCAAGTGCCCAGCCTGATGCACTCTGCGCTGGAGATTTTTACTTCTATTGCTGAATCTTATAGAGTCACAAGTGAACCTTGTCCCAGGATAAATATAAAATTCATGATTTATATAAACAATCCTTCTGACACAGTGTCACTGACTTGTCCGGTGAGTGAATACAGAGAAGACTAGGAGCTTCCAGTATCTAACCCATAAAGCATATGGGACTATGAATTGAGAGATTTGTGGGGACGAGGGGCAGGCAGACTTCCAAAAGTGCTTACCTCCCAACATCTATTCTTGGGGAGAGAAATGTATTAATCCCTATTCACTTGAGTTTTCATATAGCCTGGGGCAAGTCACTTAAACTCTCTGATCCCCAGTTTCCTTGTCAATCAAGGGGGAATAATATTTGGCCTCGATACCTAATAGGGTGTTCTGTGCCTTAAAAACTTATACTTCAATTCAGTGGAACTATTCATGCTTCAAATTAGGCAGATGCTGAAATACCTTCCTGAATGTGGGCCATAAGCATCACTGAGATCTTCAGACGACTTGCATCATGTATAATGCTAAGATTTATCTTTCTAATTCCCCCACATCCTATTTTTGGTTACATTATCCTATTGCTGAAGAGAGCAACAATTGTCCATATATATTAAATGCCCTTTGCATATTTTTTTAATATTAAAAACCTTACAGGAGTAAGAGTGTGACTCTGTACTGCATATGTGTATAGATCTCCTTAAGATGGGCAAATTTGCCAAATGTTATTTTTAAAAACAATCTTACAAAAAAAAAAAAAAAAACCAAAATGAGAGAAGATAATTACCTTAAAACTACCCTGTTCCATGCTCATTTATATTTGTACTGGAAAAGAACTTAAAGTAAGTGGAGGCATGAAAGAGCCTGAAGCACCAGCAAAACATTTCATGCTGATAACTAAATGTTCCAACAGTTTGAGTTATAAACTTAAATTCTGAAGCAAATCAATGAGCATTGACAAAAATCTCTCCTAACGAGGTCTGAATGTCTATTACTGAGCTCTGTTTTCTCCCTGTGGGCCTGATCCTGCACTCATTGAAGTCACTGAGAGATTTGGTAGTGACTTCAATAGGAACAAGATCAAATCTCAGGAGTGTAATTTGGAAACGTATTAGCTACTCTAGTGTCTAATACGAGTTCAAATGAGCTGCAACAGGTTATGGAATGAAAAATCTGTACTTGCTTTTGTTTCCTGTTACCTATTAGAAACAGTATAAATACAGGACCATTACTCTCTCCCTTCAGAAAAACCACATATGGTTTCCAAGAAATACAAATGTGAAGAGATAATGCATCTCTAGTAGCCAAGGGAACTAGGTTAGGCAATCAGTTAAGCTCTCTGTTGGTGCCAGCTAGTTTGTTATTTTTAGCAGGTAGTTGTCCCGTGGATTGGACACTGCTGAGTTTATACATCTTCAGCTCTGCACCGCAGTTACTGTTTTACTTTGTGTAATATCTCTATGTATAGAGTTCCAGTTTCCATTCTAGCATTTTCCTATTATAAACCCTGATTTCTGTGGCTTGGATACATTAACTATCAGGAATTTTTTATTTTTTTTAAAGAGCCTGATCTTCCTTCCTCTGACCACTCGCATTAGACACTTCCTTCCTGTTCCTACCTCCATAACAAAACTCCCACTCACTTGTCTGTTATTTTCCTTTTCACTCCTCTCACACTCTTTGCTTTGTCCAAGACAGAAACTCTTCTTCTGCTCTCGTCTCTGTACCTTCTTTCATACTGACTCCATGGCTGAAACCCCCTCTGACCCTACCTGTCTGCTCCCAAACACCTCTTCCTTCATGTCCCTGCAAAAAGCACACTTCTGCCAGGAGGCCTCTAAAACCTAGTCTTCTCCTCCATATAACTGTATCTTGAATAAAGTTGGTGTAACCTTCGTGCCGTAGGGCCTGATTCAGTGGCCTAGACCTTGTATGGGTAGTCATTCAGTGATTTGCCCAAACAGTTGGAATCTGTTTTCACTGTGGGTTTTCCACTGCCTTGCACCTCTAAATAGTCATTTACCCCTGATCATAGTGCCTCAAATTCAATCAAATCAGCATGGGACAACTTTATATCCACTCTGCACATGTGTAAATTAGTATGCAAGGTGCAAGGCACTGAAGAATCAGACCCTTGGAGTGAAGATATTGGTACTGTTATACATGACAGGAGTATATTAACTGATTTTTTAAAAGTGTAAATTAAAAGAAGGGGATCCTCAGGAGAGTGCAAATGGAAAACCAAGATTTTCACCATCAATGGTTCACTTCTGGGACAGGTTAGTAGTGGCCATTTATGAATATCATAAAGGACTGCATTACACTATTAAATAATTGCACAAATGAGAAATTTACACAGGAGGAAAATTCAATAGTGTTTGGGTCTCTCTTTGACGGGTTTTCTGAATTTTCTCTAATGTGATTAGAGCCAGGTTTACTTATTTGGAATATTTGATGCTGAGATTTTTTTTGCAGTACATCAGTGACTCTGTCTCTAGGTACTATGAGCTATGTGAATGAGCAATGCTTGGTGTAGTTAAGTAGGTGGGACAAAAAGGTGCATCAGGATCAGGGCATACTGACCCAGATGGCTGTTTCTTGGCATAAAGCCTCAAACCTGCTCTATTTTATGCTGGCTTCCATTGGCTCCAAGACGTCCCTTTGACAAGTGGGTATTGTTAGTTGGGATACTCTGGCTGTATCCCCTTAATCCTAGCCACGCCTGCAAGGGTGGCCGGTGAGCCCACTATTAGTTGATGGTCCTGCCCCTTCCATCTGAGTCCATGCCCCTCCCACCTTCAAGCCGAGTTCCTCACCGCAGCTGAGGAGGCAGAAGCCCCTCTCAGTCCAGTTGGCTTGAGTTGCTCGTCCCAACTCCTGGCAACTCGAGTCCCAGGCGGGCCTGGCTTAAGCTGCCCCAAGTGCTAGCGGAAAGACCCAGAACTGGGTGACTGTAGCTGCCCTGAGTTCTGGCTGGGCTGTGCATGGCCCCAGCGCTGGGCAGCCCTAGCCATCCCAGAGTGCCAGCTTCCCTGAGTCCTGGCTAAGTGGCCCCAGCACCATGTGGCCCCGGCCATCTGGAGTCCCAGCTGCATGTGGCCCCAGCTCACATCCCTACCCTCTCTGGGGGAGGCTGAGCAAGGGTGGGGAAAACTGCTGCTGCAGCCTACCTACTGGTAGACACAGGGGGTGGGTGGGGCCACACCTGGCTGTTTGGGAAGGCTAAGCCTTCCCCTGCCTATCATACTGGTTGCCCATGACGGCCACTGATCACAAAGGGTTGCCAAGGACTGGGGTTGGGTGGCTAAGAACTGCTCCAGTAGTTCTCTCCCATCCTAGAATTTCTCTAAACAGGGAGAAGAGTAGCTAGACAAACCAGCTATAGGGCGGATTTTTGCACCTGATGAAGCGGGTTGGAGCTCACGAAAGCTTACGCCTAAAGAAATTTGTTAGTCTTTAAGGTGCCACAGGACTCTTGTTGTTAGGGCTGACCGGTTTCACCAGAACAACGTAAAGCAACCATATTGTGCTGGAGGATTTCTGCATCTCTCCAGCTTAAAGAAACAAAAGATAAGCATGTCCAGTGGGACAAGTGTTATGGGATGTCCCATCCAAAACCAGGGCAGCGAGTGGACACTCACTAGGATGTGAAAGGGCAGTGCGTACCTAAGAGCCTCATCAAAAGCAGGTTTGCTTTACAATCTGGCTAGTGACCCATATATCTATAGTAACTGCTTACTCTGGTACAACAGGCTTGCTTATGGGAGCTTAGCAACCAGTTCAAAGCAGGGATCATGCTGTCAATTCTGAGAAGAGGAGAGTAACTTAAATCTGTACTCCTCAGCAGGTTCGTAGGGAGTCCATTGAGTAGTGTGTGCAACTGGGATTCAAGCTGCCCTCAACACACAACTCATATTGACAGGAGTGGGAGGTCAGAATTACAAACCTGGCTTTTGAACTTGCGCCCACCCACTACCCAGCATTCAAATAGGCTCACTCTCTTATTGCTGGCTCCTTAAAAACGTTTGAGAAGCAGTAGGCGCTGTCTCCGTTCGGTGTCCCCTTCAGCTTCCCTCTGTTTAACTCTTTGACCATCAAACTTGTTTCTGTTTTCATTTGTTGTCCCCCACGTTCACATGAGTTGTGGGCTCAGTAGCTCTTCCCCTCAAGCCAGGGGAGACGCTTTTAACCATGGGCAGGCATCCTAGTACCTAATAGGCCCACTCTCTTATAACTGTCAGGTCTTATTTTGTCACATCAACCAATCTGAGACTAGCAAATTGGGTGATTTGTGACTGCAAACCAAGCACAAATCCTCTTCCTGGGCAAAACCAGAAACCAAACATAAACAAGGCAGTCCCATCAGCTCACCCCCAGGTTCAATAGTTCTTATCCCTGTAAGGGAGGGCTCTCAATAATACTACTACAAGCAGTAAGTTACTCTAAGCAACTCTTAAGATACAGGCAGCAGTCTGTGCTAAGCCTCAGTCCACTTGCTCCTCAAGGCCACCTCCTAGAGTGCCTACTGTTGATAGAGTCTTCTCCTGTGGTTCCTCAGCACACACGTTCCTTCCCCCAGGTTCTTCTGTAGGCCATCGCTCAGGTTCCTTTCTCGCCCTTTCTCCTCTCCTTTCCTGGAAAACCTCCCAACGCTCCTGTCAATGCTGTCCAGTACTCAGAACAGACTGCCTCATATTTCCCAGCAGGATTAGCTCCCACTCACTTGCTCCCTCAGTCACACAATCAATAGAAAGGAGAGAATCGGGTGGGTGTCAGAACTGAGATATGAACACCCATAAAGGCCTAGCTCACTATGGAAAGAGGCTCATCTCTAAAGGTAACACAAAACTACTCAAGAACAATGTTTAAGACAATACCTATCAACCAACCTATCCGACAGCAAAAGCCATCAAAAGCGCTACTGAGGTCACACATGCAAGGAGCCAAGTGCCTTGTGGGAAGTACTGAGTACTCTCAACTTCAGTGAGAGTTGAGAGTGAGATACCCCAACAACTCCTAGGACCGAACACTGACAGGAAGTGACAGAAAAAGAATGATAAAGAGCTTATTCTGGAATACAGGAAGCTATGTGCTGAAAAATACTTGCTTTCCTCAAAGAATGTGGTATCGCAGACTCACTTGGTCAATGCTCGTCTACCCCAATCCATGTTCTTTCTGTGGCCAGATAACCTCTTTCTGTTTTTTTACTCACTGCTTACTTTCTCCGTGTTGATCTCTCATGCTCTGCCTCCTTGGAGGGGTCTCTTGGCTCCAGCAACTTCAGACTAGCTGTTGAGACATTTTTATCAGCGCTTCAAATTATTTCCAGATTCTTGTGATTATTAATTTTTTAGAATAAGGCACCACTCTGGACATACTTTGCAAGGAACGAAGCAACTCCTTACTAGCAGAATAAGGTCTGGGTGTGTGGTAGTCCATAAAAAAATCTAGAGGCATACAATAAGTTTGTGAACCATTATATAAGTGCCGTTACTTTAAAAGTTGCTTACAGAATGTCTACAAAAAACTCAGCAAGTCTCTCTAGCATTCTGCATCTTTTCAATAACATCCCATGCTATGAAGTCTCTTCATCAAAGAGTCTTGGGAAATTCTGATGAGATTTAATAAGGCGGATTTGCCTATAAACAACATTGCAAAGTCTTGTCACAAAAATGTAATTACTTTCAGTGCCAATCATTCACTTTCCTTCCAGCCTTTTCCCTTTGTCGCCACCATAGCCTTCCAGAGATGACATTCCTCTATGCATAGAGTGAGCTATGTAATCACGCTTTGAAGATAAAGTTATGATGTGCCAGTTGGATGTGGCAGAATATAAAATGTGCCCTGCTGAGAGTTGATTTTCAGTACATTAGCTGATAAATAAAAATAGAGATCACTAGAAATCAGTAAAATGGATTATATGTTATCAACAGAACAGATAGTCATTCATACTAAAACAGGCAGTACATTATTTTTCTAAAAAACAGAGCAATAAACAGCAAAGAGATAAGTGTGATACACACTAAAAGCTTCTTACAGGGGTATCTATGAATCCCGGTGCTTCATGGGGCTACTCCTGGGTTGGTGCTCAGAGATGTGTCTAAATATGCCTAAAGGTACAATCTAACTCAGTGTTGGAGAAAGTAAAAGGTTAAAATAGACAAGTAGACGTGCCTAGGTGCTGACCCAAGGCCAACAAAGTAATCCAAAAGAGTGGGCCTGAACTGAATGTACTGTGGACCTGAACTGAAGGTACTGACAAGGGACAGGATGTGAAAGTCTGACTTTACTGAAACTGGCAAGAAACAAGCTGAAATTGCAATAATAAGTATAAAAATCAGAAGGTGGTGTTGGGTTGGTCTAGCACCAAAGAGATAAGGAGAGATGTTTTGCATGGTTTGGCCCGTGCAAAGGTAAGGTTTCGGTTAAACCATGATACCTTGATGGATGGAGACGCTCAGTAATGCGTGGACCAATCAATGTGTGGATCTATCTGCATATGGACCAATCAATGCGTGGATCAATCAGTATATGGACCAATCAATGTAAAATCAGATGAGGGTATAAAAGTAGGAGCTCTGGAGCTCAGACCCCCGTGCAGCCGAAAGGGGATTCCTACCATCAGTTGAATTGTTCCGTTGCATTGAGAGTACGTATGCTGCCAGCAGATCTGTCGATATAGAGTGCTTGCCATTGTGCTACATTGCAATAAAGCCTAGCCTTTCACCTTTGTTTCTACAAAGATCTGCGGTCGTGTTGGTTTTTTTGATCGTGAGTGTTGCCTCAGTTTACCTCTTGCACACAGGGTACGCCTAGGCTCCAAATCACTGAGCTAACTGAGTTCTCACTAGAGATTTGAGCCAAAGGTAACCCAAAGCGTTAACCAAAGGAGCACCTTGGCTTAGGATCACCAGGCTAACTCAGTTCCTGCTTAAGATCCAAGCTAGGCTCTAGATCAGTCGGCTAGTGGAGTCCCCACTTACAGAGCTGAGCCAGAGGTAATCCTGAGAGAGCACAGCTTCAGAGATTCACACACACAGCCAAGCTGATATCGGCGCCAGAACACCGAATAAGACTGATAAAAACTGATAAGGACACATCTTGCCTGATGCATCTGAACCACACTGCCCTTAAAGTGTCCGAACCACACTTAGAATACTGAAAAATAATTCAGATGCTCTGATCTTCTCAGTACAAGATAATGTTTACTACTGTGAGTAGAACATAAGTTTTAATGGCGCTACTCACAATAGTAATACTACATTTGGTAAGTGTCCGCAGGATCAGATCCATCAGTGATGCGAAATATTTACAGCAAATTCCTGAAAACATCAAAATGAGAAAGTTTTGCATTTCATCTTAAAGTCAGAAAGATGTCCAATTTCATGAAAAGCCTTTGTGATTTCTCTGGATGTAAGGGAGAGAAGAGGAAGACAAAATAGTTGTTTTCAAGATAAAAATTCTAAATTTCAGTTAGAGAAAGATCAATTTTTTAAAACATACATTTGAAATTTCCCTGGTTTGATGCAATATTGACCTATTGACAATTTCATACAAATCCCATATGCTGGGTTATGAAATATCATCAAACACAATTAAAAATAGGTGGTGCTTGAAATTTTGAAAAATGAAATAATTGCCACCTAACGCAAGATGCAAGCAACAAACATTTCTCTCAGATTTCCC
The DNA here is from genome assembly GCA_007922175.1 of Pelusios castaneus. NCBI lineage: Eukaryota > Metazoa > Chordata > Testudines > Pelomedusidae > Pelusios > Pelusios castaneus. The sequence continues at coordinate 11,463,888 of ML685816.1, read as the reverse complement.
ACCATTCCATGTTTCTGGTCTTCAACCCGTAAAATTCTGATGAAAAGAAATCATAACTTAACATGTCTTGACCAGTTTTATGTCTATTACAAAATGTTTCCCCATTTTATTTCTGGCAAAATGTTACTGGCTTTTGCTCATCTCTTGCACAGAATCTTCTCCAATAACTTTGGTTAAAGGTAAGGAAGTTTTCCAGCAATGTGATACAAACTCCAGAGGAGCAGCACAAAACCTAACGCACCACTTCCATCCCCCTACAATGCATTCATTTTGTCCGTAAATCATACAGGAAGGTGAGGTGATCCTAATTTTGCCATAGTTTCCAGACTGCTTTTGATTTGTTAGAATTTACATTTTGCTCTTTCTTTTTTTCTGAGCGCCTGTCTGTCTCACAGAATCCAATGTGCTTGCACTGCACTTTTCCATTTATTTTACTAGTTTTGTAACAATTTCAACAATTCCTTTCCTTTAGGAGTTCAAACTGTAAAGCCAAATTATGAATTATTAATTAAAGCTTTTTTAAGTAGCTCTGCCCACTCAGTTTATATTTGTCAGTGCATTCTGTCTCTCTTGCTATTTTTTTTTTTTTTTTTTTTTTGCATCATGGCTTCTAATTTATTATTCCTATTATTTATTATTTATCTAGTGCCATGGGTTTTCATGGTTCTTTACAGACCAGCAAATATGCCAGGTCCCTGCCCAGAGGAGCTTACCATTTATGTTAAAAAAGGACATGGGTTTTTCTGGTTGTGAAACCTTCATGAATGTTGCATTACAGAGCAGTGCCTGGGAATGTTGATAGAGCATCTGGTTACACTACAGATGAAACAGGTCATAGACTACATTAAAGTTTCATTTGCTGCTGCTAGAGTTCTAAATCCACTTCTTAGCCTGATCTCCCTATGCATTTTAGCACATTCCATGATTTCCACATAACTGGGGTGGTGCTGCTACACATTTACAAAGTATTTGTAAGTTTTGGAGCTGATCTGCCCTTATTATAAATGCACAGTGAAATATGAATAGATGAAATGCATGAAGAGCAAATCAGTCACAAGGGGAAACACTGCACATGCATGGCTTACTAGCCTTTTCTGTTCTTTTAAAATGAAATTCACCTCCTATTGCTGGAGTGGGTGGGTGAGGTTTTGAGGCCTGAATTTTGCAGGTCAGACTAGATGATCGTACTCGTCCCTTCTGACCTTATAGCCTATGAGAAGCTCCGCTAGATATGTGCACCACTCAAAAAAGGGCTTATATGGGACTTAAGAAGTGCATGGACCCTTTGCCTGAGCATGAATTTTGTCCATAGGTTCGTATTCATTTTTAAACAAATGTCATACCTATGGAAGACCAGACTGACAGCCTTCTGCTAATGGAAGAGCCTGGTAACACTGCCAGGATTATGTGCCTCACCCCTGGTGTCACAGATCTTAGAGCTCCCTTTCTTGGCCACTCAGACTGTTTGAAGAATCCAAATGCTGAACCCCTTGTGTTTAAACCTGCAGTGTCTGAACAGAGCCCAGGCACTGTCCCTGACCTAGACTTGCTAGGTATGCTCTTGGGAGACCCTGTCTAGCACACCTTTCTGAGAGCTGTGATCCAACAGTCCAATTGCCTAGCCCCTGGGACCAGTGCTGACCCCTCAGACTCCTCTCTAGCTTAAATACACCCAGAACGCCAGCCACGTGGGCATTTTGGGTTGACAGGTTAACTCTTCAGGGACACATGATAGATGTAGCGTATAACACACACACATGCCTTGTACAGACAGGACGGATCATTCAGAAAACAATAAATATCCTGAATACAATGCCCGCCGCTCCAGTTCTTCCTTCTCATGGCAGTGCTTGAGGGACTATCTTTGTTCAGGTAGGCAGGGCTTCACCCACTTCATCAGGCTCTCTTTATCTATCTTGTCATTTCTGGAGGCTTCATACTTTTTAAGCAAAGACCAAGTCATTCTTGTATCCTACCAGGAGTATCCCGTTACATGAATAACGTGTCCGAACATGACAACAATTACACATTGCTTTGAGCCTGATAACAGTGAAAATTACTGAATGGGTTTTTCTATAAAGATTACACATTGGAAATACTTTCACATTTAAGCAGAGTCGGGCCCAACTTGCAAATTCAAATCCAGATTCAGACTCAAAGCTTCATGATTTGAGCGCTGTTTGGATCTTGGTTATCTGATTAGGCCTGGCACTGATCTGGATCTGCGGTTGAATATTAAGAACCATCACCCCTTCTGCTAGCATCTAAGTTTGTACCATCTCTTCGTTTTGACTCTGATTCAGCAAAGCACTTAAGCACATGCATATTTTTCAGCATTCAAGTAGCAACCTTGACTGTAATGGGTCTAGTCACCTGCTTATCATTAAGTACGTACCTAAGTGCTCAGCTGAACTAGGGACATGGGTTGTTGTAGTTTACGAGATAAATGTTTGCGAGTCAGGATTTGCTTGGCATAGAAGACATGATCAGTATACAAGGAGTGAAATATATCACCATGCTCCCGTAGGTTTCACAGCATCCATTTCTTTCCACTCAAGCACAAGTAGGCTGATTACGGACTCCTTCCTGCTGATGTGGTAGGAGTCTTCAAATATTTCTTTCAGAATTTAGATTAAAAAAAGAAATTATTGTTTTGTTGTAGTTCGGTAAAACAGCAAATCCTGACAGTGGGCAAGTAAGCAATAATTGAAGATTACTGGCTCTGTCTGGGTTTTTTCAGGTATATGATCAGGCTATGTACATTCAGATTTAATGCCCTGAGAAAGTCAATAAAACTCTAAGGTCATTGACTCAAGCAAATTGACATACTATGATGAGCCCTCGGAAATTCCTTAAGCATCAACCTTTCCCCCCTTACTTTTGCAAACTCTACTGCATGATTTTTGCATGAGCAAGAAATAGCACCATTTTTAACTGTATCTTTCTTTTTACCTGTATAAGTACATAGGACTATGTTTTGTCCTTTTGTGGTCTTCCATTATAAACACTTAACTAAGAAAATCAACATCTAGTCTATGGGGAATTATTGGATGCTGCATTTATCTGATTTTCCCAGTTATCTCCATGTCTTTTTCTTTGCTGTCTCCTACATGTGGAAAGGCTAGTAAGGATCAACCAAGCTACCACCAGAGAAACTCTTTGCTCAGATCCGTCCTTAAGACTCCCTTCTTCCATGATGCCCATACAAAATGAATCAACCACAATCATTATTATAATAAATACCTACCACATTTGTAGCTGAGTAACCATGTAATCTTGTGCTGGTAACCGTCAGCCTCTCTCAGTCTATCCTCTTCCAATTTATTATCCACTTTTATCATGGCATGTCTAAGAAAAACTATAAGCTCCTTAGACCATCTATGTCCATGTCTACACCCACCACACTATTGCATGCTATAAAAAAAGTAAAGAATTAGAAATCTACCTACAATGGCTGTTTTAGTGTGGTATTATTATGGGCCATGTTCTAGATCCCTTTACCTTTTAGCTTCTCCAAACAGGTTCAAGGTAAAATTGCAGGATTACTGGGTTCTAAATCCATAGAAACATAGGAATTGCCATACTGCATCAGACCTGTGTTCCATCTAATCTGGTATCCTGTCTCAGACAATTGCCAGCACCAGAAGTTTCCTAGGAAGGAAGGTGCAAGACACCTTGGATTGGGAATGATTAACCTCCCCATACTGGGCTTCTGTGATATGCTTTAAAATCAGAGATTGGCTTAACTCCTGAAACATGACTTTTAATATATCTTTCAAAGCTTTTGTTAGCATAAATTATTATAACTCTGACATTCTTGTTATCAATATAAATGTTCCATCCTATCTGTGCCTCAGTTACCTCCTGTGGCAATGAATTCCACAGTCTAATTACATCTTTTAAGTCCATTGCATATCCCCTTGTTCTTGTGTTAGGAGACAGGGACAGCAGAAGCAAGAAACTCCCAATCTAACAGTCATTTGTTATTTTACAAACTCTTATCATGCCCCTTATTCATCTCCTTTTTAAAATAAACAGGCCAATCTTTTCATGAGAGTTTTTCCATGCCCTTGATCATTTTCCCACCCTTTTCTGTATCCCATCTAATTCTGCAGAACCCTTTTTTGCAATAGATTGACCAATACCACACAGTGTTCTAGGGAAGACCACACCATTTTTTTATAGATGAACATTATAATATTTTCCTTATCATTCTCCAGCCCAGCATCTTGTTTGTTTTTTGGACTGCAGCTGCACATTGAGGCAAGATCAACTGAAATAAGAGAATTTTAGCAGCATGCTAAAGTATGATAAATGGTGTTGGCATGGACTGATGATGGTAACTCTGAAATATATACAAAAAGGAAAAAGAAATTCAGCCACGAGAACTCAGAAGGGAAAATAAATACAGTCAGAGTGAGGGAGACATTAGCCAATGCAAGAAAGGTCCAAGGCATGAACCAGCATTTTCACAAGTAGAGGAAAAGACCAATTTTAGAAATATCTTAAGAGAAGTATTGACAGGATATAGCAAGATTCTGGATGTGAGTGAAGGAAATGGAGGGATGAATCAAAGACTGTTAGCATAGCAGAAAGGGAGAGATCAATTTTTCAGACTGACAGAAGAATCTGAATAATATGATGGTGAGATATGCAAGTAATAAAGTGATGGGAGCTATATGGACAGGTAGATAAATGACTGGAAGTAACCTAAGCTTTGTGGCCAACGTTTGCCCTCATTTATACCCATGCAGAGCTTGCTGACCTCAGCAAAATTAAATATTACCCAAAGGATCAAGAAGACAGTATTTCATTAAACCCTCATCATCACATTTCTACCTTGCCATGCTGTGCCAGACATTGTATTAACCTGGAATGAACGAAAGAATATTTAAATAGTGCTCCCAGCTAACCTCCTCACTCTGTGTCGGGCTCTGAGCTGTGCTATATAAGGAAATCCTTTATCACCTCTTTCACGTAAGCGTAGATTGTAAGCTTTTTGGGGAAGAGACCATCTTTTTGTTCTGTTATAGAAATCTCTTCAATAACTCTGTGTTAATATCCAGCTACATTGTCCAGCTCTTTTTGGCACTGAAAGGTCATTAGAGACTCTATTCTATTTATGCCAAGTACTCTGGCCTTGAGCCAGCAAAGCATTTAAGTGCATGCTTAAAGTTAAGCATGAGTGTGAATTCAGTAAGACTATTTGTGGCTTTTGTCCTGGGTGGGCGAACTATGGCCCGCGGGCAGCATACAGCCCAAGGGAGCCTTTCATCAGGTTCTCCAGCTGGGCCTGGCTGAAGCACAACAGCTACTCCCCCGCCCTAGCCCTGTCGCTTCCCCCACCCCTCCCCCACCACATGGCCCACCATACAATTTCTAGACACAGATGTGGCCCTTAGGCCAAAAGGCTTGCCCACCCATGGCTGGAGCCGGAGTTCTCAAGACCTTGCAGAACCGAGCTGAATTAAGGCTACCCAGCAGTAAATGGGGCCTACAGGAGCAGCTTTGGTTTGTTTTGATAATGGCTGTGGGCTCACCCGCAGCATTGTTCTTGTAGGCAGGAAAGACACAGAAATGCAAAAGCAACCTCTGTATATTAACTGCCAGAGAAAGTGCAACAGGCATCCCTGTGCCCATGAATGGAACCCAGTGCTTATACAGCCCCGCCCTCATCACCATAGCATCTGAGGGCACAATCTTTACTATATTTATTCTCAACAGCCCTGTGCTATAGTTGGTGCTATTATCCCCATTTTAAAGATGGTGAACTGAGGCACTTTGGCTATGTCTACACTTGTTAATTTAAGTCGACTTAGCATGTCCACACTTAAATTTTAAGTCGACTTTCAGGGGACCCTACAAAGTCGACCTAGAGCGTCCACCCTGGACACCTAGGTCAACTTGTAGGGGGTAGGTGGACCTAGGACTGGTACACTGTGGCAGGGGGACCGTGGCAGGGCATAGGGGCAGAGTGGGCAGGGCTCTGCCCTGCCCTGTGGGGGGGGCATGCCAGGCCCCCCCTGTCGCCCCCCCCGGCAGGGGGGGCAGTGGTGGAGTCCTGGAGTAGCCCTAAGTCGACTTAGAGTTGACTTAGGGCTACTCCATGTCTACACTGGCTTAAGTCGACTTTACAAAGTCGACTTAAGCAGAAAGTCGACTTAAAACTAGGTTTTATAAAGTCGACTTTATTTTTCCTTAAGTTGACTTAAGCAGCTGCTTAAGTCAATTTAAGGAAAGTGTAGTGTAGACACAGAGTAAATTAAGTCAATTTAAGCAAGCTTAAGTCGACTTAATTTACAAGTGTAGATGCACCCAAAGAGGCTAGGTTATTTGTCCAAGGTCACACAGGAAGTCTGTAGTTGACCACAGACTTGAACACTGAGCTCCCAAGTACCTTAACCACTGGACCACCCTTTTCTCTCTATTAGTCACCTTCTACCCCTAGAGATGTAACTCTAAGAAACAGGAATGGCTTTCTACTTCAGACACAGACAGGATACCAGGAGTACAAAGCTCTGCCTCGGATTGTATGACCTCAAGCACATCATTTAAGTTCTTCTCGTGGGTTAGTGTAAATTTGTTAGTCTTTAAAAGTGCCAGAGGACTCCTTGTTTATTTGGCTGACCTAGACTAACATGGCTACCCCTCTGGAATCTGTAAATGGAGGTGGTGATTATTGCCCACCTCACAGCAGGGATGCAAAGCTAAATTCATTAATACCTGTAAAATGTTTTGAGATGCTGAGATAAAAGGTCTCATAGAAATGCAAAGTATTTCTATTATATCCAGAGGGTAGCCAGGTTAATCTGGTTCAGCAAAACAAACAGAGTCCTGTGGCACTTTTAAAGACTAACAAATTTATTTATAAATAAGTTAGTCTTAAAAAGTGTCACAGGACTCCTTGTGTATTTGTATTATATTACTTAGTGAAAGAGCTGGGATCTTTATAGAGCTGCAACTCCTGCCCTGATGGGGTTATATGGTTTTTTTAGAATCATGAGGACATTTTAAAGTCTGAAACACATTTTTCATTTATATACTATAATACAAGCCCATGCAAAAACATATTGAATGTACAGTGCCCATAAAGAAAGCATTAAATAAATTAGATTTTCTTCCTCATGTTTGTACCTGAAACTATACAACTCCATCAGCTGTGGATAATGTGACAGTAGCTTACATTTATATAGTGTCTTTTATCCCAAAAGATCCTAAAGTGCTGTGCAAATGCATATACAGACTACATAATAGGAATCACTTAACTTAACCTACACTGAAATGGAGTCAGAAGCTCTGGGGGAGACGCCTTCACTGTTCAACAGCACACAATACCTATACATCAGTTTACGACAGATAGTGAAAAATACTGTACTGGAAGGAGATAGAATTTAGGTGGACAGAACATAATTAAAGTCCTGCTCTACAATACAGAGTTATGTCGATGTAAGGCCACTTATGTGTACCTAACTCTGTAAGGCTATGTCTACACTTACAAAGTTAAGTCGACTTTGTTAATCGACTTAACAAATTGACTACACTTTAAGTCAATTTTGTTAAGTTGACTTACCAGCAGAGAAAGCCGTTATATTGGCTTTAAGTCAACTTAATAAAGTTGATTTAGTGTTAATCCCCATCTACACTGGCCTTAAGCTGACTTAAGAAGTCGATTTAAGGTTTAAATCGACCTAAGAGGAGGTGTTATTAAGTTGACTTAAGAAAAGCCCAGTGTGGACGCGGCTTTGTTTAGGTCGATTTAAGGAGGCTAAAGTCGACCTAACTTGCAAGTGTAGACGTACCCTAAGTGTCTACACTAAGATGTAGCTCCAACCATTGCAACTCTCCCGCTGCACCAGCTTAGTAACTCCACCTCCGGGAGAGGTGTAGCGCTTAGGTCGATGTACATAGGTGATGCAGTGTCTTTGTAGACCCTGCACTGCTTACATTGACTGCTGCTGCCCTTTGGAAACCATCCCATAATGTTCTACACTGATAGGTAAATCAGCGCGAGCACTCCTGATGAGGATGCACGCCACCAAAACAAAGAGCGCAGTAGTGGGGATATGCAAAAACTATTTAATTACTGCAGCAATTCTACATCAACATAACTTAGGTCACCTTAATTTTGCAATGTGGACTTACCCTAAATTGGAGTTTGGCCAGGATACTACAGGTAGCATCCCTGTAATGCAAGAGGAGCAGGATGCAAGTACCGTAGGTATTTTGATCCCTGTCGTCTGACTTCACAGTTTTCATAGGGTGACAACACAATCTGTTACCATGAAAAGAATCATGAAGTCTTAATTGAACACATTAAGAGTTCCACAGGAACAAAGATTTCTGTATTATAGAGAGTGGAAATGATTTTTTATGAGTTCTTTCCAAAAAGACTGAGAAGTGAAGTTTTGTTTGAAAGGCTTTTCAAGCGGCAATTTGCACATGTTGCAAAGAACAATGCCTGATCAGTAATGTGCTTGTTATTATTTATGAAGAGATTCCCAGTCAAGGACACAGGCATCCCAGCACTAGTTGTTGGGAGAATCGGCTTACAGTAGCAAATAGGAATGCTGCACTTTTCTACCCCAAGGAATATATACACATTGAGAAGAAAGGTTTCCCTTAGCAACTAGGAATGGCCTATGTCATAATGCATGTATTTTGTTTGAAATCACTCCCCACTTCAGATAGAAGGATCAGAATGTTTAGAGCATGTTGGACAAAGAGAAGAGTTGAACCTCTCTCCAAATTGTCTCCAGCATGATGATAATCAGCTTACTCAGGCAAGGGCGGCATAGTAGGTAAAAGGAAGGGGGGAAAAGAAGAGCAAAAATTCACCCTCAACCACCACATTGCCAGGAGGCTCCTCAGGGACTTTTGTTGATAATATAACCAAAAGCAGAACTAGACAGCAGAAGTCCTCCATGTGCCCACCAAGGTTCAGATAACAGCTCTGTATTTTTCATTCATTTGGCCCCCATCCCCATCACTAGTCACCCTCCTGTACTGTTCTAACCAAATCTCTCACACCCATCCTGCATTGCACTCTTCTCTTCTCCCTTGTTACCAATGTCCTCACCTTTACCCTCTTACCTGACCTGAGGAAGTTCATGGAGGCATCTGCCACAAATTATGTTTTCATCACTTAAACTTTCATGTTGTTTTTCCCCCCAGAGGAACTGTAGTGTTATGTCTTCATCATGGAATCTCAAGCTATACTAACAAAGTCCTGTGGCACTTTTAAAGACTAACAGATTTATTTATCGCATGAGCTTTCATGGGAGAAAATCCCTACTTCGCCAGACGCTATACTAGTCTTCTTTCACTCCGTTTAGTAAAGACTTTTCTATTTCCAACACCTTGGACCCACATTGTCTGTCTTTACTTTAACCTTGATGAATTCACAGTAGGTGAAATTAACACCAGATCAAAGCCTGTTCATCACGTAAGCCCTCCATCTAAAGCTCACATGGGTTTTAGTGGCGAATCGCTCTCTGCCAAAGGATTAATTTCAACCATAATGAGGCATCACTGTTCTCAAGAAATCAGATCCTGAGCTGGGGTAACTTGTCATTGCTCCATTTAAATAAAGGTGAGCAAAGACAATTCACACTAGCTGAAACTCTGTCCTGGATAGTCATAACTGTTGAGTGTTGTAGTAGTAAAATGTTAAGATGTCTATCAAAAATATTTATTGGATGATGTCTTGTTTGTGCTTAGAACTCTTTGCTTTTTAGTCATTCAGCTATACGTCTCTCCTTTCTAATAAGAACTGCTTTGCCACCTTCTGAAGTTGGAGTCCACCATAGACAGATGACTTGTAAAACAATAATCATCACTAGCAATTTAACAATATTCCCGTGGCACGGGCAGCTAATACCCCCATTTACAGTTGGAGAAACTCAAACAGAGAGATTTAGTCACTTGACCAAAGTCATACAGAATCAGTGTTAGGGACAAGCTTAGAACTTAGAGGTTCATGGCTGTATAACACTTCCCTGGGAGATGGTTTCTTTCCTGCTGAAAATGACAGAAAGTGTCAAAATTTCTCTTTAAAAAGTGAATAGAAATTGAACAGTGAAAACTGTAACAGAAGAATTGCTAGGAACAAGCACATCTGAAGAGTTTTCTTTTAAATGTTTGAGCTCATGCCTCATTTGCCCTCAACAACATAAACATTACAGAATCACTTTCAAACAGGCTGTTTGATTCACTTTCAAATAGGCTGTTTGAAATAATGATCTGGGTCTTTTTTGGTTTTGATTTTTGTTTGTTTGTTTATTTTTTTAAGAGATTCTGTGGGAGATTTTTAAAGGCACCTCAGGTACTTAAGACCGGACCTTAAAGATATTTAGCCCCCTAACTCTTTTTGAAGTTAATGCATATTAGGTGCCAAATACTTCTGAAAATCTTTGTTCTCAGAAGCACAAGTCCATAACTTTCCATGAGACTTGGACTCCTTAACCTCTTAGGCACCTTTGGAAATCTCCCCCTCTGAATGCAGATCCCCTTTTTTGGTGATGGTGTCAGAGGTCATAAAGCTAGCTCAAAGCCAACACTTAAAGCTTTCTCCAGCTCTTATGAAGTAAGAAGGGCTTTCAATTTCATATGTATAATAAATAAACCCTAAAAGAAGGCTTATAAGACTCAAAACACTGAAATTAGCCAGGAATGTGCTTTCCAATCATCAGCCTATCAAAAGATAGATTTACAGCCCTACCATGCACTTTAATAATTTATTTCAGACTGTCAAAAAACTGAGACATTTCCAACACAAGGATAATAAATTACATTTATGCCTATCTCAATATGTTAAAAAATAAGATGTCTATTGATAATCCAACCCACTGGGTAAAAATCCCTTTAAAAAGTCTTAGGAACCAGGGAAATCTTCACAAACAAGCAAACTGCTGTATGCAAAGACCTGAACTGTTGCCATCACTGGTGCAATTAATATATCCCAAGATTTTCAGACTAGTTATTTTGTTGATGGCTAATGAATAGTCAAGCTACTGAGCATTCTTCCATATATGTAGGGTAAATGAGAGGCTCGGTAATAAATACAGTCACTTGAGGAGCACCAATGTAGTCATAAAACCATGAGTCAACTGGCAGAAGACCCAGAAAATGAGATTCCACCATATGTTTACTTGGGGATAATCTAGTCTGGCATATTTAGCCTGTGCTATGAGTCACTGAGGTGAAATTCACCCCGGTCCAGAGGGCTAACAGAAGCCTAGTGTAACCCATATGCCTGAAAAGGCTATCTCTTGAGAGACCTACTGAGGGTGGGTTACTGTTGTTGGGCAGATTAGTGACCCACAACTGGAAACTTCCAGAAGCAGGGAGTGGTAGCAATTTGAGCATGCTCCACAGTGTACCCTGCTTGTGTGATGTGATCTCAGTCAGATGACTGGAGAGCAGCAGCCTGAGCAGACAGCAGGCAGGAGCTGCCTTGAGGGGAGACCATGTGCTCAGTGTTCTGGAGAGGAGCTGAGCCAGGAGTGAACAAGATGTTTTCTCCATGTAAAGGAGTTATTTGCACCAGACCTTGCAGACATGCATATGGGACTGAGGGCTGGTTGCAGAGGAGAAGAGAAAGCCTGCATGTAATGCTACAGAGGATCCCAGCAAAGGAAGAAGAGGACAGCGATTTCTTGCCATGCAAGCTTCCACACTGGAACAGAGACGGTAGCTGAGAGTTGGGTGAACTCCACACAGACTTTGGGACTCTTGGGTATCTTTCATGCAAGGGATTGTTCTTGGTTAGTTGTAGTTTGTTTTCTTAGGTTAAGGTTCATTTAGTTAGTAGTTAATAAAGTTCATTGTTATGTTTAATGTAGTAGTATTTTAATGTGTGAGTGTAGCTCTGAGCAAGCTTCGCTGTGAGTCCTGTACAGACTGGATCCTGAGTCTCCAGCTGCTTTTCTCCACAGGGGTTGGGGTGTATTTCTGTGGGGCACTGGAGAAGGGCAACTAAATGAATTTAGCCCACCCGAAGGTTACACTAGCACACAGTAAGACTCAATTCAGTCCAATTTTAGGATGTAAGCTGTGGATAAAACTTCTGCATATGGGCAAATCTCATCCCTAAAGATAATTCCTGATCTGGGTAGGTACAGAGTTGCCATGGAAATGAAATTCATCCCTATTAAACTTTGGTCCAGGACAGAGCTGCCACATGGTCCTCCACCAGCCATGCAGCCTGCAGCTCCAACTTGTAGGCTGGAATAGCAGCCACAGCCCTTCTGCACCACTTGAGGAGGTACCAGAGCTACTGGATCCATATAAATGGTGACCCCGTGGTTCGTCACAATGGTTGTATTCCTTATGTCCTTAATGGCTCATCAGGTAACTCCCTGGGACCATTGTCCTGGCACATTCCTAAACATTAAGGACACAATGGTTTGAACATAAGTTAAAGTATAGATATAACACCAAATTTTAACTTCTAATCGAAATAGAATTCCTAGACATAAACTATATAATCATTCCCAGCAAATTACTATCTTTCTATTGATACCAAACATGACATAGTTCCTATGGCTTATAGCATTTATGAGATATCCATTGAAAATAATATCATAAATGCTTCCCTAAATCCAGACAGCATCACACCCTGCCCATATGCCCTGCCAGGGTCCCTGTCCCTGTTTGCCCCATTGCACACAAGGGGTGCCCCCCTGCCACCGTGGACCTACCCAAGGTCGCCCTAGCCCCACAAAGTCAACCTAGAGGATCCACTGTGGATGCTCTAGGTCGACTTTGTAAGTTCCCCTTTAAGTCAACTTTAATTTTAAGTGTAGACACACTAAGTCGACTTAACTAAGTTGACTTTAAGTCAACTAAGTTAAGTCGACTTAGTTAAAGTCGACTTAAAAGTGCAAGTGTAGACATAGCCAATGATACCAGTGCCAAATATAGAGGTAATGTCACCTCTCTAGATCTATTCATTAGTCCCATTTATTCCTTAAGGATTGTATTAGCTCATTTGGCCAGCTTCATTCTGGGAACTCTTGTTCTGCTGGTTATAGTCCATGACCTCCCATAAAGTCACTGCACAGGGTAGAGTTCCCCATCCTATAAGTATAACGTGCTTTCTTTGTCTTCAGATATATGACTCCGAAACACATTCAAGTCATATATTAAAACACATAGCATTTGCTTGCACCTAATTTATCCAGATTGCTCTATCAGTGACTGGACCTCTGCATTACTTACCACTTCCCTAGTCTTTGTGTTTACCTGCAAATTTTTCATCAGTGATGATTTTATATTTTCCTTCAAGTGACTGATAAAAACGTTAACTTGTGTAGGGCCAAGAACCAAATTCTGTGGGACCACACTAGAACCATACCTGTTCTATGATGATTATCCATTCACAATTACATTTTGAGAACTATCAGTAAGCCAGATTTTAATCCATTTAATGTTCACTAGGTTGAATTAGTACAGCGTTAATTTCTTATTCAATATATTGTACGTTACCAAGTCAAATACATCTACCTTACAGAAGTCTAAGTACATTACATCAACACTGTTACCTTAATCAAACAATCTTGTAATATCATCCAAAAAAATATCACATTAGTTCAACAAAGTCTATTTTCCATAAATCCATGTGACTGCCATTAATTACATTGCCCTTTTTAATTCTTTATTAATTGAGTCCCATATCAGCCATTCCATTATTTTGCTTATGCTCGATAAGAGGCTAAGCAGCCTGTAATTACTCAGTCATCCTATTTACATTTTTAAAATACTGGCACAACATTAACTTTTTTCTGTCCTTTGGAATGCCTCCAATATTCCAAAGTTTATTGAAAAGCAACATTAATTGTGTGGAGAGCTTCTTGACTAGCTCTTTTAAAACTCTTGGCTGCAAAAGTTACCTGAATCTGCTGATTTTAAAATGTTTATCATTAGTAACTACTGGTTAACATCCTCCTGCATTACTGTTGAAATGGAAATCAACTTTCTGTGCCTCAGTTTCCCCATAGGTAGACTTGAGTAATAATACTTATCTGCTTTGTAAGGAGTTTTGAGATCTACAGTGCTATATAAGAGCTATGTATTACTCTTTTGTTCTGTATTATTGGAATACTTCGGCTGTTACTAGAAATTCACACTGCAAGAAAAATACTTCTAAACTGTCAGAAATAGTCCACCTCCTTCGTCATAAACCTGGTGTCATACAAACTATTTTCCATACTCTTCTTATTTGAGCTACCTAAAATTCATATAACATTAAACCCCTCACTGATGCAAGCCTCTTACATCTCTTGCACTGTGATTATAAATGGATGTTCCATTGAAACCAATGGATTTCAGGATTAACTGAGTGTAACGAATGGTGAAGCTGTTAATGTTTGTAAAAAGATACATATTATCTGTATTATCAGACATCATCAGTGGATGAGAGTTGATTAAGTTGCAAGAATGCAAAGCATTCTGTAATTCTACAAAAATAATAATCAGAGCAAAAAATCTGGAATAATCACGAAGCTGCTTTCTCTGCACTGTTTGAGAATCCAGTACATTTCAGCTGCTGGCACTACATAGCATATTTTTAGCAATATTTTGTAATTATAACTTATGTAAACATGATGATAACATTCCTAACAATCATTAAGAGCACATTTTCATTAGTGCTTTCTCTAAATAAGTCTTGCTATTTAAATAATTTCCCTAATGCTGAACTAAATTAAGTAGGATAAAATTATAGCACGAAAATGGAGCTGGCTAGGATGCACACAGAGAAAAAAACTGAACGACTGAATAAGACAGGCATTAGACTGGAATCCACAGGACAAGAGACAACAGGGTAGACCCAAGATAACTTTTAAATGCACCACAGAAGCAGAACAGAGAACTTTCAAAATGACATGGAAGAAGCTAAAAATCCAGCTAGAGACTGCCAAGATTGAAGGAAGAGGTGAAGGCCTATGTTCCACATGGAATTAAGAGGCTTATGTCAAGTCATGTCAAAAATGCCTTGTGCAAAACATTTTACAAGTAAATATAAAAAGTGTTGTGTAGCAGGAGTGTCTGATTTAGGGCCTGATCCTACAATCTTTAGTCATATGAGTAGTCCTCGGTCATGTGACCTGGAGTCAATAGAGTTGTACCATTGATTTCAATGGGAGTGGGATCAGGATCAGAAAAAGCTTCCTGACAGTGAAATGCTGTCACTGTGAGGACCATAATTCTCTTGTGAGTCACAAAGAGGTTTGGGCAGGGAATCACAAACACCCCTCCTTTCTTTATGGCTAGACGGGAATGGAGGGGGTCTCAAAACCTTTTTAAATTGTTGTTACGAGTAATCGTGGTATGTGTTAGGTTGTGAAAACAGCTCCCATGGGAAGAAAGCCCCATCTGGCAAGAAATTAAATTCAAGACTAGATAAACAGTAGTAAATATAGTGTTGTTATAGAGAACAGTCCCGCATTGCTAGGAAGGTGGTCTCAGCAGACATCTTAAAAGGATCTTCTTATCTCCAACTGCTATGTGTTTCAATATTGGCTGGAACATTTAACAGATGATATTATAGTGATTTTTTCCTTCCTCTCAATTGTTTTCAAAGACTTCCACAAAGAACATAGGTCAGATCCAGCTATCCTTATTTAGGCAACCCTGCCACTGAATTCAATAGACTTTTAATTGTTTTCAAAGGCTATGTCTACACTTACTAAAATTAGTTCGAATTAGTTAGTTCGAACTAACTAATTCGAACTAATTTTAGTTAGTTCAAATTAACTTAATTCAAGCTAGAAAAAATTAGTTCGAATTAGCGATCTCCGTTGATTTCAATGGGCCGGTTAGTTCGAACTAAGAAATTAGTTTGAACTAACATGGCCACATTGGTTAATTCGAACTAACCAGTTCAAATTAACCCTTACTTCTAATACCCTATTTGAAGTTGTTAGTTCGAATTAAGGAAGCCCTTAATTCGAACTAATTAAAGCCTAGTGTAGCCATGGCTTTAGTTAGTTCGAGTTAAGCTTCCTTAATTCGAAATAACTTGCCAGTGTGGACATAGCCAAAGACTTCAACAAAGAACATAGGTCAGATCCAGCTGTCCTTATTTAGGCAACCCTGCCACTGAATTCAATAGACTTTTGCCTGAGTAGGCACTAGCTCACACCTAACAAGTCAGTTACAACTTCTCACCACCAGTCCTGTGTATCATTATGAACTCTACCCCATAATCCCTATGCAAAGAATTCCTGTTTAAGTCAACGGAAGCTTTGCCTGAATTGGGACTGCAGAGCGGGTAAGGAAGGACTGGATTCTCCAGTCTGTTGCACCAGTTCTATGCCATTATCATTGATTTAAATGGAGTTACACCAGTACACAAGAGGTGCAACAGAATGGAGAATCACTCCCTAAGTATTTTATCCAGAGACTATTTCTTCTTATGACTTATGGTTTCTACATGAAACCATCATTAACAATACTTGTATTTTAATACTATGTTAGGACCACATATGGTTCAGAATTACCCACTCACTATGTGCTGTGAATTTTACCAGGACAGGTCTCGTACATAGTCGCTCATGAAAACACGAAGATCATGTGATCAATGTGTAAATATATATAATCTAATTTGAACTCGAAGCATTGCTATAGCACTTATAGTATAGACCAATACATATTATAAATGCCAATGTATATTATAAAACAAATTATACCATTCATTTTAAGTTTAAAGGGAATCTGTCAGGTTAACAATATTATTTTTTTAAATCCCCAAAGTTATTAATACAACTGTTAAGATTTTAAAATTTCCATTTAAAATTATTTGTGGTTTTTAATTTTTGCACTAGGTTATGCCTTGACTAGTTGATTCAAAACAAGTGTGAAATTAACTTCACTTTCAATTTTTCACAAACTAGGCCATTATTGAAACCTTTGCAAATGAAACAAAACACCTGATTTTCACTGAATAATTTTTAAAAAACCATGTAAATGTTTGTTTATACTTACATTTTTAAAGCTCCCCCCAAAAACCTCTTGTATGTGCGGCCTAAGTGAACCCAGAGAATCTTCATTTAAGCAAAATTATTTTCTTATCCCCCTGATTATATTTGTCACAGGCTGATGTTTTATATAAAGTATAGGGGCCAGTTCTTTTATATACAATTTAACAAATCAATGTATCATTATCTATAGCCAAGCTAAACCATGATCCATAAACCACTGGCCAAATGCACGTTATCTTGGGATGTCGACAATTTAATAGAATGTCAAATATGAGAAGTGTCAAGAGAGTCGCAACGATCAGATAAAAGACTCAAGGGAATGAAGTAGGGAATAACCTGCAGTAGGTGCAGGGTTGGACCTGAATTATAAAAGCTTTTGTCCAGTCCTTGCTTCTGAGATTCATAGAGCACAGCATTTTATGATCAATGGCTGCTTTGTATATGGATAAATATCACCATCAATTTACATAAAGGAAATTTCTGATTGACCACTTGTTGTGGAAATAATGTTACTGCTTTGAGAACTCACTGAATTCAGAGTTAAATAAAGGCCCCAACTCAGAAAGGGCACTTAAGCATGTGTAAGTGCTTTTCTTAATCAGAGTCTGTCTCTATGTTTGTCACGACCGTGACTTCCACCACAAAAACCATGACTTTTTTTTTTTGTAGAAGCCATAGGCTTTGTCTCCCCAGACAGCTCTTGACTGAACAAAATTCCATGAATTGTTACTAATTTGGTGTTCTCCAAACCCATCTTAGTGAAGTTTCAGACTTCAAAGATTTTAAGATATTTAAAGAGGCCTAAAGGAATGAGGCATTCAGCTCTCATTCATAGTCAATAAGACTTTCAGCAGGAGCTGAGGACCAGATTTTAAAGGTATTTGACATGTAAAGATGCAGATAGGTGTCTACATGCTTTTGAAAATCTCACAAGGCAAATATCTGCATCTTAGGAACCTAAATGCCTTTAAAATTCTGGCTTCAGTTTCTAACTTCGTTAGATTTTTTTTTTAAAAAAAATCTTATCCTGAGCATTTTATTGTAAAATAAAGGATTTTATGCAATGTCTCATGACAATTTAGTATTAATTAAAATATGATGAGCCATATGGTGACTTTCCTCTTTTTTAACAAACGATAATTTTTGCATTTTTTTTTAACCATGTCTTCCCCCCCCCCCCCCCCCAACAACCAGCCTTAGAGAGAACATCAGACTCCACAGCTATCACTGCTTCAAACAGAGGTGCCAAACAGACCAAACAGGGACACAAGAGCAAAAGAATCCTTAAAAGCCCTTTTTTACAAACAGAACCACTGCAATTAAAACTTCCCAAGATAAAACAATCCCTTACATTCACGGGTAGAACAGAATCACAGAACAGCATGTATTCAGGCACTCACCTTTTCCTTGGCTGCAAAGAGCCCTTTACCTTTACATTTCAAAATTGCACAGTAATGCTGTCCCCTCCCCCACTCACCCACTCCCATGCGTTTCTACAATTACCGCAACTGAACAAGAAATAGCATGCATTGGTAGGGGGGTTTTAAACAGATGGAGAGAGAACCAGCCTCGTTGCAGCCCTGATGCAAGGGGTACTTGCAAAGAACTACAGCAATGACAGAGTTTAAATTGGCCGGGCGCAACCTGTGTTGTGGTTTTTATATTCTGCCTTTGCACTAGAAGACATGTAGAGAGCAGATCCCCAATAAGAAACTACTTCCAATCTGTCTTTGCATGCATCTCTCTCACTCTCTTCACTGCACACCGCTGACTACTGCTTTGTCAGCCTCCTGGCCTGTTCCTGCCAAGTGTTTAAGCTCCCAGCCTGGGGAAAAAGATAAAAGCTGGAATTACTTGGATCCTGCTGATTTGCCAGATCTTGCCAACTCTGGCCCCAACAACAGCCACGTTGTACCACCAAATTAGGAAACAAATCCACGCACTGCTGCTGCATCAAAAACTCTATAATCCAACACACCCCTATGCACAAAGACTCATGTGGCACATGGATCCTGCCAGATTAGTCCAATTTTTGGCCTTCACCCCCCAAAATCCTGTGCCACGACTACAGAACAAAAACTTCTCTCCAACTTCACCAAAAACTAGTGGGCCTGAAATTCTGGCATATAAATGCTATAAAAACCCAAATCAGACAAATGGATCCAGTTGGATCTTAGCACAATTTAGCGCTCAGAGCCAAAAATTGTGATCTAAATAGAAAATAAGCATAGCTGCTCCTCCTCCACAGGGAAAACCTGGATTCTGATGTATTGTGGCCTGATTGCACTGGGAAAAATATGAGACAATTAAGGGGGGGACATGACAGTGGTCTATAAAATCATAAACACTGTGGAGAAAGCATGTAAGGAAGTGTTATTTACTTATTCCCTTAATAGAAGAACCAGGAGTCATCCAATGAGATTAAAAGGCAGGAGGTTTAAAATAAACAAGAAGCAGTATTTCATACAGCACACAGTCAGCCTGTGGAACTTCTTGTTAGGGGATGCTAGGAAGGCCAAAACTATTACTGTGTTAAAAAAGTAGATAGGATAGGGCAGGGATCTGCAACCTGTGGCTCTGGAGCCACATGCGGCTCTTTGGCTGCCCCCTTGCGGCTCTGGGCTCCCCCAACCACCGGGGTACCCTGCAGGAGGCCCATGCCTGGCTCTGGGCTTCCCCCAGCCACCGGGGACCCCACGGGTAGGCCATGCCAAGCTCCAGGCTTCCCCCCCCCTGCATAAGGGAACCCTGCAGCAGAAATCCTGGCTCACCTTCCTGCACCTCCCACCAGGAGGCTACACCCATTGTGGCTCTCAAAACACTTTGTTATTGAAGGAATTTTAAAAAATGACTCTTCTTATCTTTTGGGTTGCAGACCCCTGGGATAGGCCCATTAATCACTATTAGCCAAGATGATCAGGGATGCAACCCCTTGCTCTGAGTGTCCCTCTAACTTCCAGAAATTAGAATGAGCAACAGGCTAGATCACTCAATAATTGTTCTACTCTATCAATTCCCTCTGAAGCACCTGGCATTAGCCACAGTTAGGAGACAGGATACTTGGCTAGATGGACCATTGGTCTGACCCAATACGACCATTCTTATGGTCTGTATTTCTACTATAGAATTTAGAGAGGTGTGATTAAACTATTGCTAGGTCCAGGTGCCAGATACATTTTTTGTGTTTTGTTTTTGCTAAGCCAGTTTTCCATAAAGCTTGGATATACCTGGGTTTTAAAAGTAGGAGAATCTGGGTGCTCAATAGTTCTTAAGCATCCAGATTTTCCCTGTGGAATAAGAGTGATTACACAATTTCCAGAGGGGTAGCCGTGTTAGTCTGTGTACAGCAAAAACAACGAGAGTCCTCTGGCACTTTATAGACTAACAGATTTTCTTCGGCATAAGCTTTCGTGGACTATAACCCACTTTGTCAGAGTGATTACACAAATTTTCCATTTAGCTTGCACTGTCTGAGGCTTGGGACCAAAAGTTGACGGGATCCAGCCGCATCAATATGCTGAATGGGGCTTTTGAGTCACTCCTGCGCTGAGATCTTGATATCTTTCATTTATTTATTTATGATGCATCAGGAGGGGGTAGCCTTGTTCCCTACTTAGGCTATGGTATTTGGAGGTGGGGGCCAAAATTCTAGCTGCTAAGGCATCCCGGACCCTAATGCATCAGGATCTAGAATTTTGCATGGCGAGGGGAGCAGCCAGGTCCACTCATGCTCCCGCTAGACTCTTGGGACTCAAATGTGCTTGGATCCAAGAGGAGGCTGGTGCCAGTTCCAGGTTTTTGCGGTGCTCGCGGGCCCGGCTATTTTCTGGTGCAGTGGAAGTCAATAGACATACCCGTGATGTTGATGCTACGGTTGGGGGCTTGGAGGCAAAGATCGGTGGGATCTCTCGAGCCCCCCTAGACCCACCTTGTCCCTCTCTCCCTGCGCGTGCAGCAGGCAGAACGTTGGCACTCCTGAGAACGTTCCCCGGATGCCGCGCGCGGCGCTCCCCTTGCTGCAGGGGGAGGGAGTGAGAGAGGGAGGCTGTGCGGGCGGGGACGCCTGGGCCGGGGAGAGACATGAAGGAGCCCAGCAGAAAGCCAGGAAGAGTTCGGCTGAAAAGGAGAGGAGAGGTGTAGAGGCTCCAGCGGGCGCAAGAGTTTGCAATCCCTCCTCCTCGTGCTCTCCGAGCCCCTGCTCGCCTGGCTGGTGCCTTCCCACTCAGCACCCCGGGAAGGAACAGCTCTTTTGCAGTTTGCAGCACTGCATTCAAAGGGAAGCATCTTGGGTCCCAGCAGCAGCTTCCAGCACAGAGCGAGCCCTTTGCAACCCTAGATCCTCCAGTCGTCGCTCCCTCCCCCTTTTTCTGCTAGTGCATACTAGAAAACCCCTCCACACCCTGTCGGCCTCAGGGGGACCAGAACCAGGCAAAGCAGAATGTACCAAGGACACATGCAGGTAAGGGGGTACCATGGGCTACCACCCGCTGAAGGGCTTTGCAGGAAGGTGATTGATTCTGTTAAGTTTCTGGGGGATGTGTGCAAGAGGGGGGGGGGGTGTTCGCCTCCGCCCCATGCAACAGGTAGATTGGTGCAATATCCTCGTGGTGTGCTGAGTTCAGGGCTGAAGGGAAAAACTCGGCCCAGGCAAAGGAGGGAAGGGAAAATCTGTAAACTTTAGAACTAGGTGAAGTCTGGTGTCTATTTGTTCATTTATTTCGCTCAAACATCTGTGTTAATTTATGATCACTCGAATAGGTCCAAGTGATCATTTGAGGGCAAACGTTTGGTGGTGTGTTTTTAACTGACTCGCCACCCTCTTGATGCATCCCTCCATGTATGTCAAGTGAAGGGCAAACAATAAGGGGAGAGGTAGAGAAATTGCTTTGCAAAATCTGCATATACTTCAGTCCACACTAAAGCCGTGCATTGCTTTTCTCTTACTGAACAGAAGTGCTGTGTTCAGAGGTGCTCAGTTTCTATGCCCCTTTCCCCGATTGTAGGACGGGGATTCATCTTGCTAAGCAGAAGGATGACAGGAGGCTGGTATTTCTAACCCTTGTCTAAGCGACTTCAACGTTTTAGGGAGAAATCCTGGCTCCTGGTGCTATCGATCTCCCTCACTGAAGCTGCTTACTACCCCAGCTGCTTTGGACGTGATTGCTTTAACCTTGACTCTCACTCTCCTTCACGTGGCTCTTACTTAAAAAGCCAGCTCAGTGTTGGAGAAGAGGAGGAAATATGAAAGCAGCATAGAAGTTGATCCCACAAAGCTGTTTCTTTATATTGGGACCCAATCCCACTTCTTGTTCATTGCCTTAGCAGTCAAATACATTTATCACCTACCATGGCATCAGTCTGGCATATAGCATATGTGAGTATCAAGGATGTTTACAGAGAAACTGCAGTACTAGTAAGTACTGTTTGTATGGTCCTGCGTTTCAAGATATACAGAACATTTACTACAGACTTAATTTAGTGTCAAACTCTGGACTTTGTGTAACAGACGAGTTAAATAACTACCCTGATTCAGCACTCTCTGCTTTCCAAAATTGAATGTAGAGGAGTTGGTGCCTTCCACAGTTAATTGTATTATCTAATCTCTGCAAATAATAACCGTTGTGTCATATTATTACTTATAGTTAGAGAACAAATAGGTTTTAACAAGAAAAGTAACTGGTGAAAATAAGCAACCTGCTACTTATTTGGGTTAGAAGTAGATTAAAGTATGGATTGTTTTACAGAAACACAAAAAGAGCTGTATAAATAATATGATGGCTCAGATAGTGGGCAATATGTATTTGTATCATGATACAAAGTAGTTATTTTGTTGTGAGAAATATTTTTAAACTTCGAATCAATATATGATAAATGTTAAAAGGGAAATATATCCCTGGCAGTTTAAATATATTACATGGTCATACAACTGAACATGTTAACAAATACCCTTTTAAAAATAAATGTACATCTAAAGTTATAATAGAAAAATCAAATCTAAACATAAAACTACTATTAAAATACACAACTTTTAAAGACATTTTTCTGGTACTTAGACTTGTCACTAATCAAAAGTTAATCAAATTTGGGGTTAAAATTTAACCAAAGTTGGTTAAACAAACTCTAATAAAACACACATTTTAGTGAATTAAAAATGATATTCAGTCAAAAGGGGAGAGAAAGAGAAAGAGAGAGAGAAGAAACAACTTGTCTAACCAAGCTTTTTAATGCAATTTCATTCTGCTGCTGTCCCAAGAGGAGTCATTAAGGTCCTTAAAAACACCAGTGAAAAGACTAAAAAGAGCTTTTATAAAGCCCCTTCCTGCCTAGTAACTCCTTTATTATTAAGTTTTTAAGAGAATCAGACAAAGAAAAATATAGAACTAATTAATCTAGAATGGGCTGATCTACTCTAAAGTTTACTTCAATCACATTGGAAGGCGAACTACCAAAGTACAATATCAATCCAGGTGCTAACAAAAAATGCATATCATTATAAGCTCTCCAAGTCCTTTTAGTGCTATTTTCTTCTATGAAGTGAACTAGTCAGTGAAACATGGTAACATTTCTGCTAACTTTGGGAAAAGCGATGACAGCTGGAAATGCTTGCATCTCTGTCACTGGTTCATCATCTAAAAATTAGTTTCTTCTTAACTTTAAGCATGTGCTCATGTTGCCCCACAGAATTCAAGAAAATGCTTGAGTGATCTGCTAAATTAGAGCCATAATGTAGTAGTGTCTACTTCTTGAATTATTCTTTTTATAGCACATACCGTATTTGAAATTTTACAGGGAATTCCAGAAGACGAATTGGTTTTAAAAGTTTTTCTTCTTATAGGCCTTGGATTTAAATTCCTATCTCACATTCTTTTTAGAACTAATCCTTCAAACAAAAAATTTTAAAAATAATGTGGTGACGTCCTGCTTTATTTGTACTGTAGTATAAGCCAAGCCTTGTATGTTTTATTTCATAGTGCTTATATGCACAGAATGAATGAGATGAATGGCCACTTCAGCCTTTATATGTGCAAATGCAGTGGCCAGTGGTTACATCAGGGGTGAATCCTGCCCCCCCCCCACTTTTTATTAATTTCATGCTACTTCATTTATTACTTCAAAAGAGAAATGTTACACTTAAATTATGAGAAGGTAATGTAGTTTTGAAAGGAAACCTATTATAGGTCTAACCAGCTTCCACTGTCACATCACATTTTTAGGGCAAATTTCTATGTTACTTGTGCACCCCAAATCAACAGGTGAGAGGAAAGCAGGATTGAACCTTTCCAGACAGTCGAAAAGACACATAGGGATAGTACCCAGAGATGTGCATAACCTTTGGTACAAAAAATGTAGTAGCTCCTTCAAAGCCATTTCACTATAATTTAAATAAGCAAACACACATCAGTATTATTTAAACAACTTTTAAGACCCATATTATTTACCAGATCAAAACCACTCCTTTTCTACTGTCACTGTCTACAATTTAAAAGCTATTAACGTAGATAAATATTAGCTACCCTTTTGAGGCCCAATCCTTTGGTGGGGACTTCTGCAGGATGAAAAAAACTTTGAGATAGGTCCATGATGAACTGAGGTCCCAATGCCGCAAACATTTACACAAGTGCATAATTTTACTCACATGAGTAGAGTTAAACCCATGCATAGGTGGTTGCAGGATCAAGTCCTTCGTGACCTTCTAAAAGCTCTTATAATTTTAACAACTGATCCTAAAATCCATTGCAAAGCTTTGAACAAAAGGAGCTATTTTACAGAATGTTAGCATGGTATTTCATACATATAGCTAAGTGGCACTGCTGTGTTTGGAGGCGTCACCTGTCATGTAGAAAGGAGCTCAATGGTTATTAATGTTCCTGTTCCCCTGGCAATTTTGCAAGAGCAGTGATATTCATTCTGGGGTCCTGGTCAAGTTCCAATTCAGATCATTATATTCAGTCTCCCTATTTTTTCCATAAACTATTAATTGCATAGGTTACCCACTTCCTGTGCCTAACTTACATAGAATTGTTGTGCACTGCTGAAGAATTGCTGTTTCACCCTAGAGGTGTCTGAATTTCAATTATGTACGATCCATGTGCATCATTTTCATTTCAGTTGAAGGGTCTAGTTCTGCAAATATATATACACCAGACTCTAATGGGTCTACTGATATGAAGAGAGTTCTCTGTGTTTGAAAGTGTTTTCAGGATCTGGCTCTAAATGGGTGAAGTGCTGTGGGGGCCTTCTGATTGAAAAGAGCTAAATATTTTTAAGACACACCGAAGAATGTGACAGAACTGGGAAGACATACTGTACTGATTCATATCGCTATTTGCTGCATATATTAAAATAAGTTAGGACAAATAGTTCTGCATATGTTCCCTGATTTTCCAACATTTAACACAGGATTTTCAAGAGCTCTCAGCATTGGTCTGCTCTCTCCGACTGAAATCCATGGTAAAATTCTCATTGACTTCAGTGGGACCAGAGTTAGGCAATGCTGAGCGATTTTGCAGATCCTATCTTTGTCGATTCGTTACTCTTTTTAAAATATTACAGCCTCACTAGCCGCATGATTGGTGATTTTGAAAACTTAAGAAAACAAAGCCATTTGAAGTTACGAATACCAAACCCAGACATTTTATGCACACACAGTCTGTTTTACAAACAAGCTGCATAAAATAAATACAATTAAACTCAATGTTAATTTGAACCTTTGTTCAGCAAGCTAAAGCCCATGAGAAATGTATAGAATTACTTACAAAGCTCTGAAAATCTGAGTTTATAATTGGAGCGTTGAGGAACCCTTAATGATAGCGATGGCTGGTGGTAAGCTGGTAATCATCATCATTATAGTTCCTCCTTGAAAAGCACTCAGAATAGTTGGGTGGCATTTACAATGCTGTGTTTTCCCCTTATTTTAGTGTTTTCTCATTATTCATAAACAGCTTTTCGAATAGTAGATCATGACCTAATTATAAACTGCACAAATGAAAAATGCTCCCCTTTCCATTGAAAGAAGCTCGTTGCTCTCCCATTCCATTCAAGGGAAATAGGTGATAGGATCCCATTGTCTAAGAAGAGAACTTAACATGTGCAAATTGTGGGTATCTGCCATACAGACTCTACAAAGTACTCCTCACAACAGCTAAGTAACTTTTCAGAAATCCTGGAAAGAGTCAGTGAATCCCATGATTTTACCACAAAGTTCCAGCATATTTTTGCTGATAGTACTTGAAGCATTGTGAATGAAGAGGAGTCCCATGCAAACAAGGAGCCATCCATCTTTTTAGGGATCACTGACATTAAAACAAAGAGAAACACAAAACCATTGCCTAACCTATGGTTACGTATTTAAAAACAACTTGATTTGATTGCAAGAAACAGTTTTCATGAAAGGGGCATTGTTTACTTTATATTAAAAAAACAAAACAATCTATTTTTACATACTATTTTAAGTAACTAGTGAGGCTGTATATTCTGGTGGCTAGGACACTAGATGGCTAGGGGTGCGTCTACACTGGCAAGTTAGGTCGACTTAAGGATGCTTAAGTCGACCTAAACAAAGCCGCGTCCACACTGGGCTTTTCTTAAGTCGACTTAAGCATTTCCTTAAGTCAACTTAATAACACCTCCTTTTTAGGTCCACTTAAGCCTTAAGTCGACTTAAGGTCAGCGTAGATGGGGATTAACATTAAATTGACTTTATTAAGTCAATTTAAAGCCAAAATAATGGCTCTCTCTGCTGTTAAGTCGACTTAACAAAGTTGACTTGAAGTGTAGCCAATTTGTTAGGTCGACTTAATAAGGTCGACTTCAACTTAGTAAGTGTAGACATAGCCCTAGTGAGGAGACCCGGTTTACGTTTTCAGTTTGTGAAGCTGACTATATTTGGGAGTGGCAGTATTCCTTCTATACAGTTCAGTGTTAAAATAAGGCTATGTACACACGATCAGATTAAAGCGCAACAAGGCAATCGCGCTACAAAACTCACGTGACCTTTATTGCGGGACAACGCGTACACACGTTGCTCCCTGCAACGCAACAAAATTACACGCATTATCGCGGTTGAGCGCAATGACTTCTGGGCACCTATCCCATCGTTCCATTTTCCCTGAATCGGCGCTATGAATCATGGGATGAAGGAAAGGAACGCAAAGCGCCATGGGTAAACTCTCAGTTTCCCATGGTGCTTTGTGTTCCCCTAGCGTCTTCCTCGTTGCCAATAGCAACTCGCGCCTATTTTCAACATTGCAGTGACGCAACGCACCACTTGCAATCAATCGCTACAGCGACAGCATGGATCCTGCTATGATCTCCATTGTCGCCTTCAACATTCTGAATACATCTCGGCTTGTTGCTCAGTACGCAATGAGCTCCGAGTCAGATGAGGACACCGAGGAGCAGGGGCTGATCGATGCCATGCAGAGCAACAGCACCGCGTTGCTCAGCTCCTTCACCGATCATCTGCACACGGTGCAACGCCGTTTCTGGTCGCGAGAGACGAGCACCGAGTGGTGGGATCGCATTGTTATGCAGCTGTGGGATGACGAGCAGTGGGTACAGAACTTTCGAATGCGGAAAGCAACCTTTCTGGAACTGTGCTCAGAGTTGGCCCCTGCCCTGCGACGGAAAGACACCAACATGAGGTCAGCCCTAACTGTGGAGAAGCGTGTTGCGATTGCTGTATGGAAGATGGCGACTCCCGACTGCTATCGGTCCGTTGCAAACCAGTTTGGAGTCGGGAGGACCACCGTCGGATTAGCCCTCTCACAAGTGTGCCAAGCCATCAATCGCATCCTGCTACGGAGGACAGTGACATTGGGCAATGTTCGAGAGATTGTGGACGGCTTTGCTGCCATGGGATTCCCTAACTGCGGGGGAGCCATAGACGGCACACACATCCCTATTTTGGCTCCAGACCATCTCGCGACGGAGTACATAAACAGGAAGGGCTACTTCTCCATGGTGCTGCAAGCACTCGTGGATCACAAGGGGCGTTTCACGGACATCAATGCTGGGTGGTCGGGAAAGGTGCATGATGCCCGCATTTTCAGGAACACTGGTCTGTACCGGAAGCTGCAAGGGGGCACCTTTTTCCCTGATCAAAAAATAACAGTGGGGGAGGTGGAGATGCCCATAGTCATCCTCGGAGACCCAGCATACCCACTGATGCCATGGCTCATGAAACCCTACACTGGGAACCTTGATCGCAGCAAGGAGCGGTTCAATTACCGATTGAGCCGCTGCAGAATGACTGTGGAGTGTGCCTTCGGCCGTTTAAAAGGGCGCTGGCGCTGTTTGTATGGGAGGCTGGACTTGGCGGAGGACAACATCCCTGCCGTGATTGCGTCATGTTGTGTCCTTCATAACATTTGTGAAAGTAGGGGAGAAAAGTTTTCCCCTACGTGGGCTACGGAGGCACAGCGCCTCGAGGAAGCATTCGAGCAGCCAGCCACTAGGAGTATTAGGGTGGCACAAGGAGAAGCTGCTCGCATAAGGGAGGCACTCAGGGAGCATTTCAATGATGCCCTTCCCTAGTTAAGTTCCATGACGCATGAGGTGCACCTTAGGATCATTTCAATAATGTGTATAAATAAATGCATTCTTCAAAGTATTTGTTACTGTTTTTATTGAAACCTGAAAGATGGGGGTGGGGTTACAGGTTGGTGTAGCTCCGGGTCTCGTAAAAGTAGCTTGGGGGGGGGGGGGGCTGGATGTGGTCCTGTACCGGGGTGGAGGGTGGCCTTCAAAGAAATGCTTTGAGGGACTGCGGTGTGTGGGAGGCATACACGGCTGAACTGTCTGGAGTGGAGCCCGGACATTTATCGCCTGGGACTGCAAAGCTATCATGTTCTTTAGCAGTTCTGTTTGCTCCTTCATGACGCTTATCAGTTCGTCCCTGTGTTTCTGCCTCCTCTGCTGGGATTCCTCTCTCCAGGCTCTATTCTCCCTTGCGGATTCTTGTGTTGCTTTCAGCAGGTCATTAAACATATCCTCCCTGTTTCTTCGAGAACGCCGCCTAATGTTTCTCATTCGGTCAGCTGGGGTAGACACCGGCCTTGTGAAGCTCAATTCTAATACAAAAATAACAATATAGACATTGTTAACACATAGCATAGATAGCCAATGTAACCTTCCAGTAGCACATTCCACTGGAAGGTACAGGGCGGTCAACACACTACGCTGCGCTGAAGCAGACAAGGTACATTCTAATAGACGGCTTACCGGGGGCTAAGAATCGGAAGAGGGCACACAGATGGAACCCAATATCCCTCTCCTCAGAGTGCCCCTTCCATCTAGAATACATCTCCTACATGCCGCCGGTAGCAGGCCGGGACCGTATGCTGCTGCACTGTGTGCTGCCATGGTTCCCAGGGCTGTGCTTTGCAGCTGGAGAGGCAGAGTGTCCGTCTTTGGGAGCGCAGACACAAACGCTCTCCCATCTAACCTGAGTATTAGGCTCTGGAGGTACATCGAGGAAACCTTTTCTGACCTAAATGCAGATGATTATTTTACAATCACTGCTTGTATTGATGCCCTGCTAATGAATGCAGAGTAAATAGCGTGCACAGCGGGGACCCGCAAGCACCCCCACCCCAGACAATGATATTTTAGCAGGAGCAGAGCTGAATGAAGGAGAAACTTACCTGAACCCCCCTCTGCTGCCTCAGAGAACAAGCTGCAGTTCAAGCCTTGGGTGGACGTCTCAGCGGGGCTGCTGAAGAGCTCCTGGCTACACGCGGTTGCGCTTTCCTCCGTGTCATCCTCCATCTCCTCCTCCTCCTCCTCCTCCTCCTCAACAACGTCCTCATCCTGCTCGGCTC
>ML685816.1:11298577-11434078 GCA_007922175.1 Pelusios castaneus | reverse complement strand
TGATGATCGGAGCACAAACACACTCCACGAGGAAGAGAGCAGGAAGTGAAACAGACTTGAAATTTGAAAATCCCGGGAATAAGTTCGGGGCAGGGCGGGGACAGTTTCGTCACGGCCACAGAGCGGGTGGGGGGGGAGACCAGAGAGGACGACTTGGGAATGCTGGGACAGTTCCGGACTCCAGTCAATGCGCGGTAAGCGTACACACGAGCTCAAACGCGCAATATATGATCCGCAACAGCTGTTACCACTCTCGTCGGAGTGGTTGTTGGATTGCGCGACAACAAGGCACTTAACGCGCAAGAGCCCTGTTGCACGTGTGTACGCCGTTGTTGCTATCGCGCGGTAATGAGCTTTAATGCGCGATAATCTGATCGTGTGTACAAGGCCTTAGATGAAGTGTTTTAGTGGTCACATGATCAGAACAGACTGCAACCCAGCCGCTAACGCTATGGGTATAATGATCCACCATAAAAGGGTCAGTCCTGCAGAGACTTAAGTAGTTATTTCAGTGGTACAGTTCATATGAGCGAAGTTATTCACATACTTAGACTTTTGCAGATTAAACCTTGTGCTTTTAATATGCAAAGCTCTGATAAATAAGTGCAGTTTACATTTGCATTCACAATCTTGTTGCCAGAAACTTAGCTACCTAAATTACATGAACAAATGCTACTTGTGGTAGCATGTCTGCAGTTTCACATGCCAAAAAGCTTATACAGAACATCATACCCACAGTTTTAGAGGCCACTTAAGAAGATTCAGTCCTACAAGACATTGACTAAACTAGGAAAATAGTGTTTTCAAATAAACTAAGATTGCTGAAAGTCCATGTAATGTGAAAAATGTAAAGCAAATTTGACTGAATTTAATCCAGTACATTTGTGTAACACTAAACTAAAAATGATATAAATGTTGTGTTATTTTCTATTCCTACCCAATTGAGATGTCTCTACCAGTTGATTATACCATAGGACCCAAGTCTGCATGTTCCATTTTGGAATCAGTTGACACAACAAAATGAACTAGAGTAGAAGCCTTCCAGATTAAGTGAGGTAAAATGTGTATTAAGAGGTTGCTTTCTGTAGTCACAAACTTTCGTGATTGCCCGGTAACATTATTAACCAAACCAAAATGCCCAACATTCATAATCAAGACCACATTCACCAAAATGGGCTATCTAGGGAGGTGGTAGAATCTTCATTTTTGGAGATTTTTAAGGCTCGGTTAGACAAAACCCTGGCTGGGATAATTTAGGGGGAGTGGTCCTGCTTTTTAGCAGGGGGTTGGACTAGATGACCTCGTGAGGTCCCTTCCAACCCTATGATTCTATGATTCTATGAAATCCTGCTACTTTGATACAAATCCTGGTGAGAACTGTAATATTTTACTTCTTTGTTTTTCCGCAAGAACTTGAAATTCTGGTTCACGGTTAAATCAATTTACTTGCAAAGAGACAAATTAAGTGAGATTCCAAAATACATTAAGCCGTTGAAATATCCTGCACTGTCTGAAAGACTCATCTTTGTCAGATTACCTAACCCTGAGACTGAAAAACCTAAATTCACATTGTACAACGCTAGTCCCATTTGGAGAGTGATGTTTCTCTCTTTATACCACATATGATTTTCTTTAGATGAACAACAGAAGCTTTACATGATTAATGGAGCATGTTTACATTACAGCAGTGCTTTCCAATTGTTTATTGTGTTGAACTAGTGGATTTAAGTCCCAATATTATTCCCCTAAAAACTATATATTCCCTGGAGCCACAACCTAGCTCAGGTGCCATTTCCTATTTTCTCTCCTTTTGTCCTTCTCTATCTTTTTCTCCTCCTAGTCTAATTTATTCTATGATATTTCTCTACTTTTTTGCCTTTGCCCCAATCCCCAGTTTCTTTCTTTCTCTCTTTCTTTCGTCCCCCTGGCAGGACAGCCAGCTCACCACTCTCATTGCTGTGTGCTGCTCAAGATGGATATGCGTCATCCACAGGTGGCCCTGGCATGCAGTGCCACCAATGTTCCATAGTGGAGCTCAGGGCCACATGTGGAAAGAAGCAAAGTCTGAGCCAATGAGCTTGCCGCTACCTGAATCTACAGCCTAATTAACATGAGCTAAATCCGAATTACAGGCCAGAGTCTCTCCAAGAGCCACCTGCCCCTTTACTCACAGCCATCAGATCATGTTTACAGTGTGGATTCAAAGCCATGCAGTTCTTCTCACACTCATAATTCCCTGGGGGTAGTTTTTCCCAAGGCTGAGGAGCATTTCACTCCAGTCACTGCAGTTTACCATGTTAAATCTGGGGCCTCTGTACAAACTTGTGTTTACATTATCTTCTTTGTAACCAGATCTACAGTCTCCAGAAAACTTGTTGTTTCTGACTTTATACCAGTCCATTAAAAGGCATCCAGACCCAATACGGATTAGGAACATAATAAATATAACTATGTGAAGAATTCTAATTTCTTTGAATCATATTATTCAATTACTACATAAAATACCAGCCATGAGTTTCTAATCCATACCAACATCGTAATAAAGACAGATTATGCTAGTGAAAATGCTGTTTAATTAACTCAGACATGTAGACCACCATTCTAGTTCCCCTATGATCTTAAGGCATTTAACCTGGTTGGCTAATGAAAAAGAAATAGTTACTCAGGGCATTCAATTTCAGGAGCTCTGTAAAATAGTTAGGCATGTTGCTATTGCAGTGGAGTGAAATACCTGTCATCATGTTGTGGTCTAAGTAACAGATGTTGAGTAAAGT
This sequence comes from Pelusios castaneus, assembly GCA_007922175.1. Classification (NCBI taxonomy): domain Eukaryota; kingdom Metazoa; phylum Chordata; order Testudines; family Pelomedusidae; genus Pelusios; species Pelusios castaneus. The sequence goes on along the minus strand of ML685816.1, from coordinate 11,431,304 downwards.
ACAATTATCCAGAACTTAGAAAACACTAAGAATCCAAATTCTGGGTGATGCTTGGAAATAGGTGTAATGGACTCTCGAACAGGTACATATAAAAGCAATACTAATATTTGCCTGTATCTTGGCCAAGATCAACATCCTCATAGAATTGATTCCTGCTATATTCAAGTGGATTTGCATATAAGCCATTCCCAGCTCAAAGATGTATGTACATCACTAGCTGAACTGTGTCCCCTGATCATTAGTTCTTCCTTTATATAGCTTGGGTAAGTAGCAACAACTGCAATTTTATACCTAGATTTGATAGCCAGTACATTGCTACAGCAGTGAGTTGGCAAATGTCCTTCAGGCCTCCAGCAAAAGAATGAAGGGGACAACGGCAAGCTATTTATTTTGAGTGCTCAAAATACTCTATGTGGCTCTCTATTGAGCCGCAGCATCAAAATTGAGGGCAAGTGTCTTGATACAGTTCCGTAGAGGGTTTAGGGACTTTAATTTTATCATGGGTGGGTTCTGCAGGTCATTGTGCAGGGGGATCCTCATGTTTGCACTCAGATGGTTAAGAAAGCGAGATGTCTGGGCAGCTCTTCTAACCTGTGAAGGCTGAATGTGTGATAGGACTGGGAGCCAGTCAACTGGGGTCAATTTGAGCATCCCTGACACTAGGCAGATGGCATTATTGAGCAAAGCATCAAGGAGTATAGTGTGACTACTGAGACACCACACTGGCACACAATAGTCAGCTGCAGAGCGTAACAAAACAATTGCTGCAGTTGATACAATCCATAGACCGGAGCCCCATGATGCTCCAGCCAGTTCTCTGATAAGAACAACACGAGACCTAACCTTATCACAGGTGTTCTCAAATGGCTGTCGGAAGGTCCAACTCTGGGTCCAGTGTAATGCTGAGATACTTAGCTTTATGGCTAATACTCTCACCATAGAACTCCATATCGTGTATGTATTAGCCACTTTAGTGCTTAGGTGGAAAGCAATCACCATGGGTTTTTTTCAGGCTAGGTCTAAGTTTCCAGCACTGGAAATCATCAGTCGTGCTAAAATCTTGGTTTAGGATGCAGCAGATGGTATGGAGGCTTGTGTGCTGAGCAAACAGGGCAATGTCATCCGCATACACAAATTTCCTCGACTCCTTTGTTGGTATATCCGCGTTGTATAGGTTAAAAAGTATTGGGGCCAGAATGGAGCTATGGGCGTTGCCCATGGTAAGCGCTTTTAGTCTGCCGATCTGGCCATTAGGATGTACCTTAAAGCAGCAGTCCACAGTTGTCACTGCCAACAGACAGATTGTTTGCTAGTAGTAATGGATGCAGGAGATCTGGAGGAGGAGGAGGTCCTGTCTCCAGGCAGTGTCATGTGACATGGACAAATCAATAAGGGCAATCCCTTTCTCAACTTATGTTGGAATCCTGTTCATTGTGGCCAATGAGTGAAGCTAGTTGGTTGCAGCAGTTCCTCATTGGGCAAAATCTTGCTTGCTCCACTGGGAGGATGTCTTTGATAATATCAGACAGATACGGTGGAGCAGTGCCTGTTCCATGACCTTTCTGGTAGCTGAATGGGAAGAGATGCAGTAGTAGATGACTGCATCCTTTGGGTGTTTCAATGCTTCAGTAGGTCAGCGTATTGGCACTTCTACAGTTTTATGCATGGCGGTAACAAGCACTGCCAATCATTGCTGTCCCTATCTTCCCAGGTTAAGAAATTCTGGAGGAATGCCATCAACCCCGGCAGCATTCTGGATTTTTGTTTCTGATGGTGCAATATTTGACTTCCTTAACAGAGTATGAATAGGAAATGTAGATTCTTCCAGGCACTGGAGAATGTTTGTGTGGACTTCCTGCTGGATCTGTTGGCTTGTAATCTTGTCTGTTAGTATCTTAAAGGTAGAAGATGATAAGAGATGACAGCATTTGTGGTCACCTTTGCCTAGCATCTCATTGGTGGATAGGACCCTCCAATTTGCTGAGAAAGAGCCCATACTCTGCAGCTCAAATAAGTGAAATCAAGGCTTCCAACAGTCTCTTTACATCTTTCCAGGCATGCCAAATTCAAGACTCAAGCAGTGAAGTTGCTTTATCTGGGTCACCTCTCCTTTCATATTCCCTCAGAGGGGACACAGATTCTTTTGTCCAGCAGGAGATGAAGGCTTTGAGGTGACCATGTGGGATGTATTTCTTAGCAGTTGATTTTAGAATATTTACAAAATGGCCAAAGTGTCTAGGTATCTGTTCGAGCCATGCGATCTGGTGCTTTGTTTCTGAAATAGAGATGGGCCAGTCAGCCTTGCAGAAATTACAACATGGCTTTGGCACTAACTGCAGAAGAGGCACTTCCAGATGATGTTGGCTATGCAAGACATGATTCAGGATGGTTCTTGTTATGGCCAGTGGGATATCTGTGCTGTTATGGGTCATAAAACACAGAACAGGATTGTTGTCCACCTCACAGACTGAAAAGATCCAGATTGCTTTGGCTCATAGAGTGGGCAGAGGTGTCTGAGGGAGGCCCAGATCTGTTCCCCAGCTATGTCATTTGAACAGTATCCCCAGTCTTTGTGATGGTTATTAAAGTCACTAGGTAAATGGCCAGTTGAGGAAGGGAGGTAAGATGGGCTCATGCCACATGGTTTTAGATGGTTTGTATATTTTTACTGTGTTGATGTCTCTGATTCTAAATATTCTGACCTCTTTTATGCTGATTAATGAGTCTTTCAAAACTTCCACATCTTCTAATCCATTCTGCCTGTATACTGCTAGCCCCTGTTTTGGATGACTGACAACAGTGATTTTGATGTAGCCATAGATTTTACGTTTCGTAACTTTGTCGTCTTTTGTGTGTGTTTCTTGGAGGACCATGATGTCATTGTGATGGTCTTTGAGGCTCCTTATGAGGTAATCCGCTTTTTTCCTGGACATCCATTATCCATTAAATTGGTATATTTGGAGGTCTGGCCCAACAGTTCTTTGGTTCTGAAAAAGGCAGTTTTAGGGACATTGCTGCTACTTTCATTGGGTGGTCAGTAATGCAACATCCAGTGGCCAGTTGACAACACAAGTATGTTAGGGAATTTGCACGAAGCATTAAAAACTCCGACACTTAACGGGAGCACCAGGAGGTTATGTCCTGTAATGCAAATCCCTGTCCTATGGAGAAGCCTCCCTGCAACATTCTGGTGAGACCAGAAAAGTAATGATATGTTTAGCCTTGTTCACAAAGGTCCTGATCTAAAGCCCACTGAAATCAGTGGAAACCCTTCCATTTACCTCCTCAGACCCTGGGTCAGGCTGTTTGCATATCAAAAATATGCACCTAGAGCCAGAAGTTGACCCATAATCTACTTCTTTTTTCTTTGTATTGGTAATTCTGGCTGCCTGGAGTTAGCTTCAAAAAGCTGAAGAAGGAAACATCTCATTAATTATGTGATCATCTAATCAAACCAGTGAAGACCATGGTCATTAGGTCTGAACAACAATGGGCCCAATTTGGTCCTCCTTTACACAAGTGGAACACCTACTGACATTATTGGGAGTTGCCCTGGTAGAAGTAAGGACATCATCAACTCCACAAGTCCTTTTTGCCTTTAACCCTGCTTTCTTCTTGTCACCAACCTGGCTCTGAAGTTACAAACTGTCCTGGGTGGCAACAGCAAAGCTTTTGTGAATAACTGTTTCGAATCCAACAGACTTTCCTGTTGGTACTTGTATCAAGGAAAGAGGTTAGTGAACACACATTCATTGTTCATTATAAGTGGATTGGGAAGTAATGTTTGCCTGCTACAATCTACCCTCAAATGCACGGATCAATGTGTCACGACGATATAAATAACATACTCCCTTTGCAGATTGGAGTTCAAATACACTGAGTTTACACAGCTCAATTTTACTAACATACACAAAGTAATAAGCATGGGATAAAGATAGACAGCAGTATTGAGAGGGCCTTAAATAAAATTGATAGAAAGCATCACATTTTGCACTGTGGGCACTGGGCAGATTTATCAGTGCCTTTTAAACTCAGGGTTTGACGCCAATTAAAAACAAAGAAACCCTGAAAGAACGTTGTTTGCTTAGGATTTTAATCAGAAGAACTGAAGAGTGCTGTGTTAGTACAGTGCCCAGAATAGTGGGGCTTCAATATTGACTTGGGCCTTTGCGCTTTACTGCAATAGAAAAGATTAATAAAATAAGAACAGAAATATTTTTCTACATATTTACCAGACGGATGAGTTATTTCTGTTGCAATTCACTGAAGTTTGGCAGTGAAGGTAACTTTTCAAATTGTAGGTTTCCACTGGAGAAGAGATCCTATAAAAGTTACCTGATCCTGCTTGCATTTATTTTAGTGAACTGTGCAAAACTATCTCTGAGGCCTTGTCTATACTGAAAAAACTGTCGATCCACTCAGTCAATCCCGGAAGAGCTCTCCGGTCAACTCGGTAACTCAACCCCTCCAAGTGGAATAAGGCTGCATCAACTAGAGAGGCACTTCAAGTCGACACAGTTGAGTGAAGACAGCGTGATAAGTAGAAGTAATTAAGTTGACAGGAGATAGACAATCTGCAGCTGCAGATTGTCTATCTCCCACCGATTTAGCCCCATAGTATAGACCAGGCCTAAATTAAGTAAGACTAGCAGCAGACCCTGACTCCTGCTTTTTAGGAGGTGAAACAACAATTAGATGAATTTACCTCGCATAATGTATTTAATCATGTATTTAATGGCTCATATCTTTTACTAGCTAATATGTATGCAGAATACATCAGCAAAAATGATGTTGGCTTACTTAATATTCTGTTATTTCACTCCTTGGAATGTGCCTGCTTTGAGTATGAGATTCCAAGGATGGAGTAACAATGAGAGATTATGATGAGCCAGCCAAATATAATCAGGGTAAACAAAAGAAAATTCCAAAAATTGCTGTCAAATATTAAGATTGATAATTGTTATTGCTAATAAGTTATATAGCTGAGGGTGTAATGCAGAATCTCAATTACATAATTAGAGAATCACATAATTAGTTATTATTACATCATGAATCAGAGGACAGAGGTGTTGATAGAAGTAGAATGTCATCTTTGGTATAAAAGAGTGTACAGAGACTTAAGTCTTTGCCTTTTTTGCGTAGAGCCTTGTCTGTTTACAGCCTTGTGTGTGTGTATACTCAGCCAAATCAATGGCCAGTCGCCCTCAACAGATCACTGGGATGGAGTTCTTTGTACCTATGCCAAAATAAACCTGTTCCTTGGGTCTGAACTTTAGAGTTAGCAGAGGTTTTGTCTGCAATAACAAGCAGTGGCTGTATGCTTTGCTAGATTTGTAAGGTAACCTGGGGGCCTGGTTGGTGGCCCTAAACATCATCCTTACTCCAAAATCCTGGCTCAGCTTTCAAGAACTGGATGAGAAAAATCTTCCCACTGAGGCCATGAGGCAGAGATGAAGCCACTTCACAGCTATTGCCCAAGCATTAGGGCTAGAGAAGCCTCCATAGAGCCAACATTCTGCAAAGGGGACAATAATTCATGGATCCATGAGGCATCTCATCCACTGGCCCCATTCCAAAACCTCCTTGTGTGTCCTTCTGGAAACTGATCTCTGCAACACTGATCCCCTTTGCAGATTCCCCCAACCTCTCCTCTCCCACTCAGCTGAACTGAGCTACTTTTAGTGGGACTATGTTGTTAGTAGGGAAGGGAGCAGAATTTTCATTTGAGAGCTAAACCCAGTGGTTCTTATTTAAGAAGTTATGTCAGTGGGAGATTTTCCCCATAGGGAAGTGAGCATCAACCAAGTGAGGCATATAGGAAATTTGGGGTTTTAAATCACCACCTGACAATCGCTAAGTACATTTTTTTTCTGGTCAAGAATTTGAGGTTCTAATACTGTTGCACTGATGCTTTTAACAGATCACAATTACTTACAAAATGTGCAGGGCCAGATTTTCAAACATATTTAGGCACCTAAAGATGCAGCTAGGTACCAAGTGGGATCTTCAAAAGCACCTATGACTCATTGAGCTCCATGGTGAAAACCCCACTAGATATGCATCTGCCTCGGTGCCTAAATACTTAAAGATATATGGTCTGCAGTAACTTTGCCAAATGATTGCAAAAACCCTATTTCACTGAAGTTAGAAACGGAGACCTGGAGGTTTTTTATACTGTTTTCAGTAAATAACCATACAACACTACTGTGAGATGGTTATAAAGGAAAGTGCAAATACATATCACTAAATTCCAAAGCAGTTTTGGACATTCTTAGCGCACCCTTAAGGTTGTGTGAGTGTATGTGTGCATGTGCGTGTACACACACACACGCACGCACACACACTTTAAGAGTGGCAAAGATGTGGGTGTACAAAGGGGATGATCTAAAACCCAGTGAAGTCAATCAGAGTCTTTCCATTTATTTCAATAACCTTTGGATCAGGCCCAAGAGGCAGGTGGGAGTGGAAGACACAGTGGCTATGTCTACACTGGCAAATTAAGTAAGTCGACTTAAACAAAGCCACGTCCACACCAGGCTTTCATTAAGTCGACTTAAGAAATTCCTTAAGTCGACTTAATGAAAGCTCAAGTCAACTTAATAAGAACCACCGATTAGGTTGACTTAAGCTTCCTTCGGTCGACCTAACCCTTCTTTAAGTCGACCTAAGCCCAGTGTGGATGCTTAAGTCCACTTTGTTAAGTCAACCTAAGGGTGGTTAGGTCCACTTAAAGTGGACTAAGTCGACTTAAAGTTAAGTCGACTTAGTCCACTTTGTTAAGTCGACTTAAAGTCAACCTTATTAAAGTCGACTTAAAGTCGACCTAACTTTTCCTAGTGTAGACATAGCCAGTGAGCCTTTCCTCACCCTTTTTACACAGTCCTGCACAAGACGAGGCATAATCTTAATACTTTTGTTCCACGTGTTCAGGACTCTAGTGCCAACAGCAGTATTAGAAATGCTTGAGAGGGGAAAGGAAAAATGGGCTGCGGAATGGGAAGTGTACTGATGTACATGCTCTTCCAGAGCTCCTGGCTTGTGGCCTAAGAACTGCTGCTGGTACACAATCCCTTTTCATTTCTCCAACCCTCCCACACTGAGGACAGAGGCGGCTTTTGGGGTAGTCGAAGCAGGCGGATGCCTAGGGCCCCAAGGAGTGAGGGGCCCCATCGCCTGCTTCGCCTACCCCAAAACCTGCATCTGCCTTGGTCAGCAGCAGGAGGAGCTGGGCTCAGGGGGCCAGGGCCATGGGGTGGGGACCTGGGGCAGGAGGGAGGGCAGGGTGGTGAGGAGGGGCTGGGGGTGGGGGGAGCGGGCCACAGAGGGGGGCCCCCATGGGCCTATGGGGGGCCAACAATGGGCCTTTGCCTAGGGCCCCCAATAGCCAAAGGCTGCCTCTGACTGAGGATAGTGGCTTAAAGCCATTATCTAGCCGATAATATTCTTATCATAAATCTTCTGCATGTGCATAACAAGAGTTAGAAGGAGAAAGAAGCCAAGCGGTAATAAAAAGGTAATGGGGTCGATGGTGGTAAGGAGTTATACTGGTCTGATGAGAGCAGATTTTAGCCCATAGTGTGCAGCGTACATTTGTGGCTTTGTATAAATGATTTATTCATTATTTTATCAAAGGGTCATACCAATAAAAGCAGAGTTGGAGGATTATTATCTCAAACATGTTATACTGAATAAGAGAACTCAAACTGCTGTGTCTTGCAACCCTTGCTCAGGAAAGTCTCCCACTGAACTCAGCTGGAATCTTTTCTTTGCAGGGATCAGAGGAGCATTTCTCAACATCATTTCCATTTACTTTCCAGCAGTGTCTTTCAGAAGCTCCAGGCATGATTCAGATTCATAAAAACTATTTAGTGTTCAGTCTCTCAGTCTTCTGTACCATATCAGATCTCGTTGATCACATTTTGCCTCCCCTCAAGTATCAGACAGAATGACTATGTTCCTCATTATGCCACCATCTCTTGAGAACAGCCCTTCCATTGCATCCTGGCATATTTTAGTTGCCTGTGGTTGCTGTATTATGGTTCACTGAGGCTTCGTTCTGCTATTCATCCTCAGAAGTTCAGGAGTCAGACTAGCAAAGGGGTTCCAAATATGTGAGATCATTGCCTAATGGCTGTTCAATTGATTGGCAAAAGCGTAGTGCTATTGAGTCCCTGGTTTGCTGTACAACTTAGCAAGTGCGCAGGATGATGCTTGAAGGGTTATCTGTTTCCTCATTGTCAGTATGAGACGTGTGAATGGTTATTTAATTGTAATTGTTTTTAATTATGCAGATTGCAGTTGTGGGTCGGGCATTTATATGCTGGACAAATTAACCGTGTACAATTTGATGGCAGAAGAATGATTTTGAGTCACATGCTCTACCGTGGTCAAAGAACAGCAGAATTTCCCTTACCAAAGACTTGTTATCCACCCTTTTCCTCTTCTTTCCTAGTTCCAAATGTGACAAAAGAAGTTTAACGTCAGCTCCCAAATAGTTGTTTGGTTTAGCCACATTCAGTCACAAGGCGAGTGGTGCAAGCAGGGTTTTGTTCACACACATTTGGAGAATGTTAACAGCAAACGGGAGCATTCACTCCATGCGATTTCTGACAGAAGTGCTCACATACTTTATAAAAATTCAGTAATCCAATTAAATGACAGAAACAATATCAGGTTCCTTAGGCCACCAATCACGTCATAGACAATGAATGCAAAGAGAAATAGCTGAGGACATAGTCAAAACAAATAATTTGTGAACAACAGAAAGGATGTGGACAAATAAAGAAAGGATGTGGACAAATTAGAAAGAGTCCAGCGGAGGGCAACAAAAATGATTAGGGGGCTGGGGCACATGACCTATGAGGAGAGACTGAAGGAACTAGGCTTATTTAGTCTACAGAAGAGAAGACTGAGGGGAGATTTGATAGCAACCTTCAACTACTTGAAGGGTTGCTCCAAAGAGGAGGGAGCTAGGCTGTTCTCAATGGTAACAGAGGACAGAACAAGGAGCAATGGTTTCAAATTACAGCTGGGGAGGTCAAGGTTGGATATTAGGAAAAACTTTCTCACTAGGAGGGTGGTGAAGCATTGGAATGGGCTATCTAGGGAGGTGGTAGAATCTTCATCTTTGGAGATTTTTAAGGCTCGGTTAGACAAAACCCTGGCTGGGATAATTTAGGGGGAGTGGTCCTGCTTTTTAGCAGGGGGTTGGACTAGATGACCTCGTGAGGTCCCTTCCAACCCTATTATTCTATGATTCTATGATTCTAACCTATTGGCTATAATTCAGGCACCAGTGAACAATTATGAAATGAAGTGCACGATGAGGAAGAACTGAGAATTTGTGAACAGGGAACCAATGGTTTACTCCGAATAGCTGCACAGATCCATGCAGAATGCACTGGGATGCTTAATTTACACCAGGGATCAGGATCCCCGAGCACGTGTGTCAACAGTAGCGTGCAAGCCCATTTAGAGTGGCACGTGACACCTTCTGTGGCATTGCAGAGCCACTCCTGCTGCCAAAGAAGCAGCCTATCCCTGGGCACACCAACAGGAGCTGCTCCAGGTGGCTTCTTTCCACAGCGTACCTGGGAACCCCTGCACCACTCCAGCCATGTCCACCGCTGAATTTTCCGGCGACGGCTGCTTTTTTTTCTTCAGCAGAGGGGGCCGCCAGCACCAGCTGAGGGTCAGGAAGGAGGCGCCAGCCCAGGGGTTGGCAAAGACTGCCAACCCATGGTTCATACTAAGACTCATTTAAACAATCCAGGCTTTTTTAGACTGGCTAACTCAAAACTACTTAAGCTCCTGTACAAATACTTTGCATCTATCATTACTGACAGGCATTCTTTAGTTTCTTGACTTTGCAAGATCATCAGTTCTAAAGAGTTAAAATCCTAGTCGGCGTAACAGCAGGAGGGAAAATAACAATTTTGGACTGCACTGAAATGTCTTTTGGATAGTAGTCAACAGGGAGTTCAAAAGCAATACAGTCACACTCATTTATAACTGGAAAATTAGCACCAGTTGTTCCATCGTGACATTTATATACTATGCTTTATGCTCAGCTTTAAGCACCAGACAGATGATATCTGGAATATCATTCCCATTTCAATTGACAGCCTTTTAAAAATGTATCCATTAGAGAACTGCTGCCATTTCATGGAAGTCTTTGAAAACCTTGCTACTTAGAGACAATTCTGCTTATATAGCATACATTTCCCTTTCCCGGGTCCTTACTGCTGAGGCTGTGTGAACGGCAACAGGATCATTCTTTCTTGAGAGTTCATCTACTCCTGTCACTTGGTTCTCCTCTCTAAGCCATTAAATCTTACAGATAAAAGACAGAAATATGTTTCCGAAAATGAGTTAAATTGATCAGTTCCAAAGAGGTAGCCCTGTTAGTCTAGTTCAGCAAAACAAACAAGGAGTCCTGTGGCACTTTTAAAGACTAACAAATTTATTTATGGCATGAGCTTTCGTGGGAGAAAATCCCACTTCATCTTCAAAGCATCTGATGAAGTGGGATTTTCTCCCACGAAAGCTCATGTGATAAATAAATTTGTTAGTCTTTAGAAGTGCCACAGGACTCCCTGTTTGTTTGGCTAAATTGATCAGTGGGTGGGGTAAATTCTGACTTGGTCGAAGCAGATACCATTCAGTTCACTGGCAGAGTTTCATTCACTTCCATTAGGTCACAACTGGATTTGGTGAGAATGCTGTGGTGTAACTGAAAACAAAATCTGGTCCATTTTTTTGATAGGTGGGTTTCAAAATATTATTTATCACATCTTTCTGCCTTTTGTCAGCTGCCTAATGCTGACTCAGCTAGTGGCAACCTGTGATCACGTCCTTCGTGAAAACCTAGCCCCACTGATATCAGTGGTAAATTTCCCATTGATACCAGTGGGCCCAGGCTTTCACCTAGAATTTTTGGGTATGGGTATGAAACATTCCAGTTTTCCTTTCTCCAGGGATTTTTTAAAAAGACACAAAGTGCACAAGACACTTTTATTTTTTGCAGTTTGGCATTCCCCTTTCTTGACAAACTAAGATTAAATTGACTTTAATTAACCTCTTTTCAAAAATCTTCTAACTAGATTTTTATATGGACCCCTCACCATGGTATCTGAGTGCCTGTGGCATATGGCATCATGCTTTGCTTGAAATCCATTTGGTAAGGAGGAAAATTCTCTTCATGAGCACATATAAGTCTACACATGCGGGCTACCAGTGATTTTTTATTTTCTCTCTTTAGATTACTAGGTGCACAAATTTTTCAAAAATTATTACTATTTCTGCAGCTATAAAGTATGAGAGCTTGTTTACTGATGCTGTGCAGGGACAGAGGGCTTCCGATGCATAGGAATAAATAGACAAGTAATTAATATATAAATAGACAAGTAATTAATATATCATTGGGCAAAATCCAGCCCTGATGATTTGTGCCTGCTCAGATCAACAGAAAATTATTTGGGGACTTTTGAAGATGATCTAGTCAGTAAGCAATCTCTCTGTAGAGATGCATCCTATGTGACATTCAAGGTAGCTAGTCTTTCTCACATAGCTGGGAGACACACCAATCTCTATTATGCAGTTGATATCAGACTGGTGCTTATTGATTTGATTTGCCCAATACAAAGTATGTCATTCTGGCTGGGGTCTAGGGAAGAAAAGAGTGGGAAGGCTGAGATGTAAGCCCAGCTGTGTGGCACTGGAAGAATTCTCTCTCTCTCTCCTTTTCAGTGTTTGAATAAATGTAGTGTAGTGCTTGGGAAAGGTGCTGCTAGAACTGTGGTGGAGACTGAAATCTGTTTATTTAAAGAGCATGCTGCGCTCCCTGGTTGGGCAGGTGCAAGGCCTCCGCACCATATAAGCCCTGCAAATGAACAGCGCAGAGATGTTGCCTGCTAAGCAGCTGTACAACGTGTCCCAAGCATGCCATGGGAATGGTCGTCATTCCGGTTCTGTTCCCAGTCAAAAAATGCAATTGGTGCAAAGGCTTGAAGCCACTACTCCACCTCACAGAACTATGGCACTGGGTTTAGTGGGAGTGGGGAAATTTATCTCCCCAATCATCCAACGCTCCTCCCACATAGAGCATGAATCTTCTAGCCTTATCTGGATGGAGGGAGTTTAACCAAGAAAGATTGAAAAGAACTGTTAGCCATAGGCACAGAGAGTGGCAGTGAAAGATGCCTAGCCTGAAGGGATCATCTCCAGCAGAGAGAAGGCTTTTCCGGTCGCCATAGCCCATCACAACCTCTCTGTTGCAAGTGCCAGCAAGGATACCAGTTATGATGGTGGGTTTGGATGGTGGGGATACTGGACTGAGCCCACCAACTAGTTACATGTGCCAACTGGTGAAGGTTCAGAGGCCTAATAGCTGGTCTACACATCATTTTCATACTCCAATAAATATGTCAATTTAGAAACTGGTACAGTTACAGAGGTACAGCCCTCTAATATGGACACAGTTAGACCATGTAAAGATGCTTGTAGCAGTATAGCTTATTAACTTATTGTCTAAGCTGTAATTATATATGCACTTTGATACCAGTATAACTCTATCCATACTAGGAGGGTCATACTGCCTTAATTATATCAGATATTAAACCAGTATAGTAATACTGATACAGAAACAGTGTGTAGGCCAGCCCTAAGAGATGGGGAAAGAGGCTTACAGTGTGACTTCAGTGTGACTATTTGCATGAGTAAGTGGTTACATGTAATAGTGTCTCAAAAAAGGGAGAGCTAATATTCAAAACAATAGAACTTAGTCAAGTGGATTCAACACTGTGTTCAGAAATATTGCAACTAGGAGATAAATGGACGTGTGATTCATGTGGGCACAGCAGTAGATAACAGCAATAGGGAAACAAACAAGGAGTCCTGTGGCACTTTTAAAGACTAACACATTTATTTATCACATGAGCTTTCGTGGGAGAAAATCCCACTTCGTCAGACACTTGGAAGCGTCTTCAAAGCATCTGACGAAGTGGGATTTTTCTCCCACAAAAGCTCATGCGATAAATAAATTTGTTAGTCTTTAAAAGTGCCACAGGACTCCTTGTTTGTTTTGCTGAACTAGACTAACATGGCTACCCCTTTGGAACTTGTCAGCAATAGGGAAGAACACCATGGAAACAGAGACAGATGACAAAAATGAAGGATCAAATAGAGAAAAATAAAGCAGCAAAGAGAGGGAATGGGACAAATACACAGAAAAAGTATCTGGAGAATGCTTGGCCTTAATGAAATAGGTTGAGGGGTGTAGAGGACACGTCCAGTTTGGTTCTGTTATGGCTGGCAGTGGCTAACCAACCCCAGAGCAGTAATGGGGTTGTACACGTTACTGATTGATTGACTGTTTTGAGGACTGGAGTATGCATCAGCAGAAAATTCATTAAAAGTACACCAGTGATGTGTTCAGTGGGCAGGGAGGTCAGCTTCCTCTGAAGCATCAGAGCTTGGTCTCTTTTGGAGGCAGGAAACTGGATGGAGTGGACTAATGCTCAAAGGTGCTACACTGTTTCCCTTCTAGATGCCTGACTAGCGTGTCTTGCTCAAAGTCCAACTCATTGCCAGAGCAGGGACTTTTCAAGTTGTGTTTGCCTTCCTCGATAGTATAGGATGCAGTTTGCTTATTGGGATCATCTGAGCACACATCTCACATCATCAATTCCTTACCAATGCCGGAGCCTCAGACACTGCTAGAACCTTGGTCTTTCTGTTCTCTGTCTGGGGCACACAGTTTAGTTTCCTGAGAACTGAAATGTTTGGGTCTAATAAAATATTTGGGCTCAATGCAGGATATCTATGGGAAGTCTAATGGCATGGAATACACAGGAGGTCATGCTGGATGATCTGATGGCCTCTTCTGGCCTTAAACTCCGTGACAAAGTAAAAGAGACCAAAAATGGGAAAACAGGCATGTTCAGTTTTGATTTCCTTGTTACATGCAACCTTTATTCTCTGACACAGAGACACTCACCAAATGAACTGCAGAAACGAGCTCACATGACTGCCTGGGGTTTTGAAGGTATGAGTTATTAGGAAAGAGTAGCCTTATGTGGCTGATTAGTTTTAATCTGTGGTTCATATGTTATATGGAATGTTAAGAATGAAATATAATTTTGAAAAAAGATACACTGGGCTTATACAAGTAAACTGAGCTGGTTTCAGGTTAACCCCTCCAGCCAAGACTAATATCATGGAAAACTACGAATAAAGGGCAAACAAGCCTTTGGTGTCAGAGTAATAGGATGCAAACAAGTAGTGTGTGGATACATCTTCAAAGGGACTTGTCAAGTTTTAAACCTTTGGGGGTGGGGGAGAACAAATTGCAATGGTTTATGCAAGTCAGTGAATTCACTCTAGGATGGATTTGGGACACAGGAAATGGACATGGCCTTAGAGTTACTTTGGGACTGTGTATGGAGGACAGGGAGTCTGGTAGGATGGGGAGATAGGCACATCAGAGAAACTTGAAAGTACGACTAAGCTGAGAGTCAGGTCAGAGGAAAGGAAACTCAAGAGATCTGATACCAAAGACCGTCTCTCATAGGCTCTGTTGAAAAGGATCAGAGGGACAAAGAGGCACTCGCAGTGTGAAAGGTACTTTTTATTTGCTGTAACTAAATGCAAGATGAACCTTCTGGGTGAGGTTTTGTAGCGTTTCACACTAGATTTGTTATGAATAGCATGGGTCATATCTATAACATCTATTTTGCACTGATCTGGATCACCCCAACAGCTGTAATGCGGTTTAACCAGCTATTCTCACGTGGCATAAAGCATCCATAGCAGGAGCACGCCCAGAGGAAAGTGGATGTGGCAGGGTTGTCTCTACACCCCAGTGACCCCTGGCTATTGAACTGGCTTCATGCTGTTCTAACTTATACTAGGACCTGGTGAGAATCCAAGGTGGGGGCATAAAGGGGGTAAAACCGATTTCTCCCTCTCCTCCTGAACAGTGCCCGGGACAGTTTGGACGCAGTCCACGACAGAACCTGTCTTTTGTTTTAAGTGGATCTTTTCTCTTTATTTTTAACTAGATCACTTGACTCTTAGGCTGATGCTCCGAAATTCCATATCTATTTTCCTGGAGAGGTGAAACCTCCATCCACTCAGAAGAGGTTACCAAGGGATGGTATCTGGCTCCCATGGCATGCAAGATTCTTATTCGAGAGAGGGGAGGAGTCCTTTCCCCATAAGATGGACTGTTTGCAGGGATCTGGTCCAGCAGACACGCAGGAACCCTTAATGACCACAGCCCAATACTGAATTTAAGGAACTTAAGATGATATCTACATGCCGCGTATCCTAGGGGTGGGAGAATAAAGTGAGATTATATAGAATCATGTGAGCTCTTGAGGTGAATTGAACAGACTAATGAAAGAAGGTATTGTCACCACATACACTCCTTGCACACCTGCTTATGGCATAGCACAATGCAGAAGCCTCCAACACCTTCCCGCTTGAGATAACTTAGCCCTTCAAAAAGGTCCTATAAAAAACCCTACCCCTTCTCGGGTACTCAAAGTCCAAAATGAACACAAAGAAACAAAACTCTTCTATCACTCCTGAGCACTGTCCTAGGCAAACTCTTTTCTCCTCCCATGCTCTGCAATGTATCAAACAGTTCAGCCCCACATGGGTTTGTGCAAGTCGTTATCAGCCAAACAAGGTATCACTGAGATACAAAGAACCTAAGAGGTCTCCAGGTGGGGGAGGAGCTGGCCAGCCCTACCTTCCCCCCAAAAGGATCTAGTCTCAAGCTGTATTCCTTAGTTCCTGGCCCTAAATAGCCTTCGTTCCCATAAGTAGAGCTGAAGGCCCACTCTTCCTCCCAGCCAGGCACCAACTCAGCTGAGCTCTCCCCTTTTAGCATCTTCCTCAAAGCCTCATATGTGCTTCAGGAGTTGCAGGGTGTGGCTAACTAAATCCTTTTCCTGACATGTGGGGCTTGTTGAACACCCTATCACAGGTGCCTAATTCTGCCCTCAGCTAAGTCCCCACCAACCTCCATGAATTCAGTGGGATTACATGGATATAGTAAGGAGACAATCTGGCCCCAAATTTTGGAGACAGGCGCTAAATTAGAAATGTCATGGACTGAAGTTGAGAAGCTGTCCAGACACTAAAGGCAGAATTCCTTTTCATTGAATTATGCAATACAGAACATCATGGTAACATTGAGAAGCCATTAAACCAAATAATTTTAAGAGAAAGCTATGTAGTTTTGGAAAAAGGAACAGAGGGAACTGCTGCTGGGTAGAGATTGGTTAATTTTTTATGTGAATGTATTGCTTATGAATTAGCAGCACTAACAGGAACCTAGAGACAGTAAAAGCTTCCCGACACAGGACTGCCCACGTAGCACCATTCTGACTGTAAGCAGCACCATTATTGAGGTCCTGAGCCTTTTTTTTCAAGCAGAGACTCGGAGCACATTGAACTAAACCGAACTAAGCAGTGCTTCTGTGGTATGGACAAACATTCATTAGAAGAGGCTGAGATGAGACCACTATGCTCATCTGCACTGGTGACCTGATCCAAGGCTCCAGTGGAAAAGAACCATTATGACCTAATTTACTGCTATGCTTCCAAAATATGGCAAGGTAAGTTTTGAAACTCAGCAATGCCAGAGGCAATTTGTGTTTTGTGCCAGAGAGACAATGAGTGAAGGCAAACCAGAAACTACCCTGATTCTTAGCTGCCCAATCCTGCATTGTGTTGAAGGGCATCAGAGCGGTGGAATCCTGGTTCCACAGCTTTGGGAGAAGAGGGGCATTTCCCAGGTACTGAGAGGCTGAACAGGAGGATTGCACTCCTATTTTTCCCAATAGAACAGCAGCTTTCTCAAGAGCAACTGGACTCTCGGGGCACACCAGGGAAGTGTTAGTTGCGTGACTACAAGGTTGAGTATGCAGACCCACTGTCAAACCTCACCATGGGTGTGTCTACACTTACAAGTTCAGCCTCCTTAAGTTGACCTAAACTACTCTGCATCCACACTGGGCTTTCTTTAAGTCGACTTAAGGAAAAGTTAAGTCAACTTAATAACACCTCATTTTAGGTCAACTTAATGCTTAAATCAACCTTATTAGGTCGACTTAAGCCAGTGTGGACGGGGTTAGCACCTAAAATGACCTTATTAAGTTGACAAAGTGTTAAGTCGACTTACTAAGGTCAAAAAGGGGCTATGTCTACACTAGAAAAGTTAAGTTGACTTTTGTTAAGTTGACTTAATAAGGTCGACTTTAAGTCGACTTAAAGTCGACCTGATTAAGTCAACTTAACTTTTCTAATGTAGACATAGCCCTGGGGAGGATCTGAATGTTTTTGGAAAGCTCTTCCTCAGGCTTTTTGCCTGAGTCAGAATTTTTCCCTGTGAAAAGAAACATTACAAACAGGCAGTACTATCACAAAGTATTACTGGAGGGAAAAAGGGAAGAGATGGAGGAGCAGGATGAGCTGTATAAAAATCTCACACCAATGAATACATTGGTGAAAAGAAATATATAGCTGATGCCTGATACCAAAGAGCACTGGGCAATATTTTAGCATCGTTTGAGGCCACACTGTGATATGTTGACTAACATGAAATATTTCCTTACCCTAAAAATAGCAATAATGAAATTAATGGCACTACACAAGCTCTATGGTGTTATTCAACATAAGAGTATTAGAAACTAGTCTTCTGTCCCAGCTTCCTATTTACTTCCTGTTGGCATCTCTCAGTAGAAGACTCATATCTCTTCCTTTTAAACATTTATTTATCTTAGAGATTACTTAACTATTTTAACCTGAGGGAAATGCAGTTTCCTTTTCACACTATTCACCCTGCCTGAAGGCATTTGTCCCTGAGTAGTTTTACACATAGTGTAGGGGAAGAACTAATGGGGTCTGATTATTAGCAGGGTAGAGCTTCACTCAATATGTTTTTCTTTAGTGGGGCCAACTCTCTCCTTGTAAATTTCATTTAGCCAGCATTTGTATTTCATTTAACAATTTCAATCACTTATTAAAGTTATTTCCATATGTTGCCTTTTATTTAAAGTTACTTCATTGCCCTGAGCAAGGCATATTGTTTGTTGAACTTCTGTACGATTGTTCCCAAAGGAAAAATTTAAAAAGTATCAAAAGACCCCCAAATTACATTCTAATCAAATTTAACAATAGCTTTAAGGAAAATGAGGAAAGAATACAGTTGCTTTGGAACACCAGACCTGAAGAGCCCTGGAAAATAAAGTGAATCATCCAGAAATTTTAACTAGCTCAACTCTTCAAGCATGTATGACTGATTACAGACAAAACAGATAGGAATCTAATTCTGCTTCCATTTAGGCACTGAAAAATTCCTGTTAATATGAATGACTGCAGGATTTGGGGCCATAAAATATGACTCCAAAAAGTTTATTTTGTGATGTGATTCATGAAAAATTCCTTTTGATATTTGGGTAACATGTTGATTGATTGATTATAACATTTTCTCATAGATTCACAGATTCACTGATTTTAAGGCTAGAAGGGACTGTTTATGATCATCTGCTCTGATCTCCAGCTTAACAAAGGCCACAGAACTCACCCATTAATGCTGGCCATCGAGGCCATAACTTGGCTGAGCCAGAGCGTATTTTTTAGAAAGGCATCCAGCCTTAATTTAAATATTTGAAAGGACAGAGAATCCACCACATCTCTTGGTAAGTTGTTCCAGTGACTAATTCCTAGCACTATTGAAAGTATTTCTGGAATGAATGTATTTAGCCTCAACTTCCAGCCTTTTGAAAAATAATAATAAAGCATAACTTACTACATAATAAATGAGGGGCTACATACCCATATAAAACTACCCATACACCAAAGCATTTGCAGAATTGGCTCTGTAATAATATGTGTGTTCAAGATGCCTCATGGCCATAAACCTCTGGGCTTCTAACATAATACAGTAAAATTGTTTATTAAGAATTTACAGGAGATTTCTCTAAATTGCTTTTAAAATATTTTTAAGAAATGTAATTTTGCCTCAATTTTGTCTACTAATATTTTATTATAAAAATCCATGTGATGCATCTTTTCTGTGCATTCTACAATAATAAATTAAAACAGCAATTTCTTTTAGTCATCCATTAATGTATTTATGAAGGTATTTTAAATGATAATATATAGGTCCTGAGTGCCTCCCTAATTCAGAGCCAGACATTATGAGGTAATGTGTGTCCCTGCCCCTGTGCGGCCCTCTCTTCTCCTTGCCCCATATACACTCTGCCCCAGCCACACCCTTTTCTCATTTCACTTATTTTGGAGGAAATTGGATGGCTGGGTTAGAAAGTGATAGACACACCTCCACCAGCTGTATGCCAGCAGAGTTTTCCTGTCACGCGTAGTATAAACGAGCTTTAATGGAATCTACACTTTGCTGATAATTTCAAAGTCTTCACTGATCTTCACTTCAACGTGCAAGAAAATAAATAATATTTCTTCAACAGTTTCCAGTCAGATTCATTAGGACCAATTTCTGTCAAAAATTATATAGGGGCAACAACACCCATTCACTTAAATGTTAGCATTACATTTGCAGTGTTGTAGGTGCAGGAAAGTTGGGTGACGTAATGTCTTTTATAAAGTAAGGATGCTTCTGAAGCCTGAGGGTATGTGTATGTCCCACTCAGGGCCAGATTAAGGTCCTCGTAGACCCTAGGCACTTCTGTTTCATTGGCCCTTCTGGTGGATGCATTTTTATGGGTGTATCGATTTCTGTGTGTAGATGGGTGATCAAAATGATCTTGAATAATTTTTTTCGGATAGCAAACTGGTATGTGTGACATGATGATACGTTTGTCAAAGAATGTTAGGATATGTTGGTCACTAGAATGTGCTGTCACCTGTAGTATAGATAATCCATGTTACATTGGAGGAATGAATTTAGATAACGTTTTATGAGCGCATGGAATAAAGAGAGTTTTTCACCCAGAGCTTACTTGTGTGATGACCAAATATTACAGTATGTAACAGGCCTTAACAGCTGATTTGATCACTGTGCTGATTGTAACGTTCTTGTCTTTTGTCCTTACAAAAACACGGTCACAAATTTTTTCATAAGCCCTTTAGTTTTCATGGGCCCTAGGCACGGTGCCTACTGTGCCTATTGTATAATACGGCCCTGGTTCCGCTGCCTCCCTGATGCTGGAGTTTTTTCCAATCAAGGGAAAGTCTCCGGCCAGCAAAGCTCCAGAAGTGGGAAGAGGCTTCCCCCCCACCCCACCCCCCACCAAAGCCTTTCACTGACACACAGCTACACAGCATAGTGTGAAGGCAGCCTGCTTTTCACAGCTACATGTACCCTACAGACAGCCACAAGAAGTGTGCTGCAGAGAAGTAGCCATAGTGTAAAGTAGCAATTCTCATCAAGACATACAGATGCTCACTGACTGTCAATAACAGCATCATGAAGAGCACATCTGTACTGCGGACACAGTCACAGAGATGAAAAAATTGTGAAAGTCGTCTCTAGAACTTTTGTTTAGAAGAGATGAGAGGAAAGCCCTGCCTTGGCACAAATCCATTGGACCAAATTTTATTGGTGAAAGAGACAAGCTTTCAAACTGTACAGAAAGCCACCTGAACGAAGAGTTCGGTTGTAGCTCCAAAGCTTGTCTCTGTCACCAAAAGTATTTTATTATTTTAATATTCCTCTTCCCTCTAGATACTGACTTCTGGGGGAGTCATTCCTATAGAACTAGGTTCATCATTTGGTTTGAAGGTGTATGATAGAAAGCTGTACATGTATATCATGTATAGATAGGGACAATATCATAGAGTGACTTCGTAAGTCATGTATGTTATAATGGGTGAAAACATTTTCCAGACTTTATGACAGTTCGATAACCCAAAGTTACAGAAGTTAACAGGTCTTTTGACATTTTGGTTTATATTAAATATATGATATGTGCCCTCTCTTGTGCAGGTTGTACAACATCACTAAGTCAAGCAAAGGTACATGTTCCAGGTATATATGTATTGTTTTAATAATGGGTTCAAACTGGAGAGCTGTATTCACTCTCCCCTGATGATCAAACAAAGGCAGCCAAAGTTCTCTGTAGGGACTTAAGTAGCTGAATCAACTTGTTTATGAAGAAAAGCCTATTTGTTTTATTTAGAGCAGTCTCCGTAGATTTGAAGTAGTGTAATGAATCTTTACCTGTCTGCTGTCAGCTTCACTTTCTGTTAGAATAAATACTTACCTTGAATTCATATAATGGTTTTCTCTATTATTTTCTCTTTCCTTGAGAAGAGAAGCATTTTCACCCTACTCCTGCAGCAGAAATTGATATGTAACAATACACCAACAATATTATGCTTCTGCACTTTTCCTTTGCTCCACTTGAAGTTGTATTTATACCCTTCCCCCCTCACTCCCCCAAAAAGCTATTCAAATAAACCTGCATCAAGACATGTCATTCTACTGTATAATGTCTCAGCAAATGCATCCGACCATCTTCAACAGGGTAGATCACTTGCTGGGGTAGAACACCAGATAGGTGATGGGTGTGGCAAATTTGGTCAATAGCTATAGGCCTTTAGGATGTCACAATTAGTTGATTTAAAAGTCCCTGGGGTTCCCACCAAAAGGTGTGCCCTTTCTTCTGCACTTGTGAAATCAACATTCACACAATATAATAGCTTATGCAGTAATGTTAAAATAGGCATGCCAATTCATCAGATTACCTCACTTTTACAAGTAGGGCACTCTAAATACACAGCTAACTGTGATCTCCAGGGCAGAAGTAAGGATTCACATATGGTGCCTGCATCAATTGTCATGTGAATCAGGAACCACCTCTTCCAGAGACCAGATTGCAGCTTTTGTCCGGGCATCAGGATTATTCTAAATAAGATCCTTTTTATTTCTTAAGTGCTTATTTAAACCTGCTAGAGACAGAGATGGCAGATTAGTAGATAGAGGGTTAATTTCTTAGTGGAAAGATTTCATTACCCAATGGGGAAAGGATCAGATTATGCTAATTAGACAATCTAGAAGTCCCGGAGCTTTGTGACAGGAATCAGTGGATATGTCCCTGGCTGTAATCACTAACTGTTTATTTCCTACTAAGGAGAATATCACTGTGTCTGTTTCTGATGTATTTTCTTTAGTAGTTGAATTGTGACAAGGCAGGAACCCCAGGGTCTCACTATTGAAACTCTTATTTCATATCTTTAAGATTTTTCTCAGATAACATCTGCCAGAACATGCAGCTGCCCACACCCGGAAACCACTTAGGTCCTTTGTATCTCATTCATCCTCAGTGGCCCAACCTGATCTGCTACAGCGCCAAGATCAGAGGAACATGTAAACCCATTTCCCCTTTGTTTGAACAATGTTAAGGCCTAGCACAAGGACAGGTTTAAACACCAGTACCTTGTAACCTTCCAGTGGAGTTTTGAGACACAGTACTTGCTTTTTGCCTTGGAAAGGGTACAAGATGGTAGACTTCAAATTAATAACCCTTTTATGAACACAAAATCTACTCTATGCCATTTTTAGGGGGGTTTTTTACATGTATTAGTTTTAATTTTCTCTCTGTCTGAGTTCTGCACAGCTGGACTCAGTATAATTTTGGCACTTGGTTTTACGGGTCATGGGATTCAAGAAACAATCTTCAATAATGATTTTTTAAACTCTCAGACATTCTTGAAAAGTTTTCGGTAACATATATGCCATATGCACAATACATGAGAGCAAAATGTAAAGCTTTCATTAGCACTTGCTTAGAATCGCTTGCATAACTTACCTGAGGCTTCCCCATTCATGTGTAATGGGACCATTCCAAACTTAGATTGGGATGGTATAAAGGTATCACCGGCCCAGCATGTACGTACAGACATACACACTTGGATCATACTAATTGGATTGGGGTCACTGTGTTTTAGCATAGTTCAGTGCACGCAACATACGAATCTTTGAAAATAAGTTAAAAATACTTCAATTAATCAAAGTGTAACTTAATCAAAATGCAATTTCATGGACTTATTAACATCCATATAATTAACCTTAGCTTTCCCAGCTGCTGCTTCGTTCATTAAACTCAAAGACAGGATTCAAATTACCCTTTAAAAAGAGCAAGATACTTAATTTTTCTAACTGCAGTTGTTAGCTGACCCATTCATTTTCATTATAAATAAAACATTTCTGGAATATTGGTGATAAAATTTTATTGATTGGGAAATGGTTCCTACTGAAACATTTTATTAAACAAACACTCTAGGCTTACATCTTTGTGGTACACTGGAATTTGTTAGCGCTCAAATTTACAGTGGTTACTCGCAGTGATTAGTGCTTACATATGAGTAATCCTGTTGACTTCATATTATTATTAAAGCTCCTTGGAGTGCAGCCTGGGTTGCTACTGAGAAGATCCTGGAATAAAGTACATGAGCCTCTTTTCTGGGATGTGCCAAGTACTTCAAACAGTCATTGTTTTCTGCATCTATGAAGGTTTGGAGCAGTATGAATATATCACCTCCTTTTATGTAAGAACTACAACATTAATGGTGGGGAAGAGCCTGTCATGCTCCTGAATTGCATGAATTTTATTTTTTAAGACTGTTTAAATCTTGCCTTGTTTTCAGACAGCTGTCCATTTCTCAGCTGTGTCTTCTAAAAGGAGGTGAATAAATACACATACATTGTGCCACGGTGGGGAGCAGAGCACATCCGTATTTTGGAGGCCACATTCTCCACATGCTTTTCTGCACACAGTGCTCAAAACTCCTAAAGCAAAGACAGGCTGGTAGTTGAACCCCAAATCTGGTCTGCTGTGTGATCACAGTTACTACAGGGTACTGTACCCCCAGGATTCAGTCTGACAATGGGTGAATGAAAGGAGAGGTGAAGACCTGAGGGGTTCACTCAGAGACAGAGTCAGAGCTCAGAGGTGCAACTAGCCTTCAACCATGACAGACATTTCTACAACGTGCTTGATCTATAGCACTGCACAGAATAAACACATTAAGGTCTTCTCTGAACTCAGTGTTCATCATGAAATGCCCAAACTACATCTCCTATAAGGCACCATGGCAGCATTTCCAAATACAAAATTTTCATTTTTTGGATGTTGGGGGTTTTTTTTAAATGAAAACATGACATTTCCACAGAAAGCAAATGCTTTTTATAAAATAAAACGAACAAGGAGTCCTGTGGCACTTTTAAAGACTAATCAATTTTATTTATTGCATGAGTTTTGGTGGGAGAAAATCCCGCTTCGTCAGACGCTTTGAAGATGGGGAACTTACAGAATACGAAGAAATTAAATGCAAGGAAATGTATGACATAGGATCAGGTCAGGCTGTAATGACCTGATCCTGTGTCACACACTTTTTTGCATTTAATGGCCTCCCATTCTGTAAATTCCCCATCTTCAAAGAGTCTGACGAAGTGGGATTTTCTCCCACCAAAGCTCATGCGATAAATAAAATTTGTTACTCTTTAAAAGTGCCACAGGATTCCTTGTTTGTTTTGCTGAACTAGACTAATACGACTACCCCTTTGCCACTTTTCATAAAATATTTAACTTTGCCAAAAAGCTAATTTTCCACTGAAAAATGGTTTTGATGGAAAATTTTCAACCAGCCCCAAGAGGGATACTTTTAAATGTACTGAGTTCACACTATTGGGGGGCGTGGGCTGAAGGGGTTCCATAATGAGATGTATACACTTTTCTTTTTCTGGTAGATAAGCTAGTTTGCTTCAGGAAGTAGTGATCAACTGCAAAATCTGGCTGTAAATCGGGAGCATTCTAAAACTTCGCCTGATTATGACGATTCACATTTTGAAACTACCAACCTTCTGGTGTGTTAGGATGTGGGATTTTGATTAGAGGCCAATCTCTAACTGAAAGCAGAACAGTCACTACTTCCATAAGCACTTTAAGGATAGCTCTACACTAGAAATGCTATATGGGTGCATCTGCGTGCTGTATCATGCCTAGTGAAGATGCTCTGTGCCAAGGGGAGAGCTTTCTCCCATCACTATAATTATTCCTCCTTCGCGAGAGGTAGAAGCTACATCGGTGGGAGAACATCTTCCACCAACATAATTCTGGTGTGGACAGTGCTTAGGTTACTGTAACTCGTTCACTCAGGACGTTGTCTTTTTCACATCCCTGAGCAGAGTAAGTTAGATCAACTTCACTGGTAGTGTAGGGCTGCGCTTAGCGTAAGTGAGAAAGGGAGGCAGAGAGATTATCAGATCATTTTACCAAGCAGTGATGGACTATTTTAATTGTTCTGTTGCAACAAAAGAGTTGAGTTCTGAAGCACTTTCTTATATGGACCAGAGGCCTATTCAGGGGTTAGCCCTTATCAATATATCCAGAGATGATAATATAGTACAAAAGACAGAAACCTTCCCGCTGCTGAAAGGAAAGAACAGTGTGAACAGTCTGGCAGATATTAGTACTGTATGCTTTTTGACTTTAAATGCTCTGACTATTATATTTTATGCTCTGAAACTTTTTTTTTAAAAAAGTCTCATTTGATGCTGAAAGCAAGTTCCCCATTATCTTAATTTGTAAATATTTGACCATGAATATTCTGTATTAGTTCTGTGCTGTGGATGCCTATCAGCATTAGCCAGTGGCTGTCAATCTATAACTCTTAAGGGTGCATTGTTCCAGGGTCACTAAAAATTAGCAGGCAAAGCTTCAGCTACTGCACAGGATATTCCATTCTATAGATTCCTAAAATAAAGGTGTAGGGATTTGATCAGTAAAGCAACGTTCAGGCAGCTAGGATCACTTCTCACTGTATCTAAAACATGCAATGTATTTAAAAATAAAGATTTAATGAAACATTAGCATTTCCAGCTCTCCTATTGGAAGTGGTGGTAGGCAGCTTGTTAAAAACAGCATCATTTCTGAGGCCAGGATCCACATTTTCCTGACATTATTTATATCCGTGCACATTTGATTTTGTGTGCATATTTCATTTGCACATGTTTTTGAACACTATCACTAGCACTCCCAAATGATCACATTTATGTACGAGAGAAGCGTGTATGCAAATCAAGCACAAGGGTGGCACACCGAAGTGTCTGTGGGCACAAGTGAGAACGAACAAGAATTGCACATGCAAGTAATCTGTATGTTAAACGTTGCAGAGAAATGAAATGCAGATTTAGGGCTCTTTGTACATTTGGGCTAATAAATGTGAGAGCTTACTGCAAGTTCCCACAAACCAGTTTCCATCCTACTTTCATAGTGATACTGTCCAAACCATTAAAACTCCAAACGGATCATGAGAGTGGCACTATATCAAAATCTTACTGCTGAGAGTCCATGACTATCTCTTCTTCAAAGGTAAGCTCTTCTCAGGCTAAAATTGTTAAATTAGTGAGGCTCTAGTAAACGGATTTCTATCCACACCCTATTCCTAGCATAGCATCTGCAACACACAAATGATTTTTCTGTTTGTCTGGATTTAAATGTTTTCTTATTAAGGCCTTTGCCCTGGACAAAAATCAGAGCATCATTGCTAAAATGTGTGCCACAAAACCTTAAATTAGCAACAGATATTTCAAATTGATGGCCACTGGTTTGTCAGCCTTTCAGATACAGTGATTCTTATGTTTATGTTCACAGTCCAAGGTTTTTACTACAGTAGGAAGCTGCCACCAAACAGAGAGATATAGTTAGAAATACATCTCTCTGTTCAAGGCCTTATAAAAAGCTGACCTTCTAAAGAGAAAGCAATGTTTTTGTAGTGCTCATCAAAGATTCACAGCACTGGGAACTGAAGTCTGCTATATACCCACCTATTAGAAACAACAGTCTCGGTGATAACGTAAATTGTTCTTCTAAAATCTGTCCACCACCTGAGAAGCTCTCTGCATCTCAATTTCCCTATCTGTAAATTAGAGACTAATAACATTATGCAGATAATATAGACCTACTTCACAGGGTTGTTTGTGAGGCTAAATTCACATTATTTGTAAAATGCTTTGAGATCATTGGATGGAAAAAGTGACACATCCTCTTCCCTCTTGGAAAGGCCCAGAGAGAACATGATTTGTAATTCTGGCCTGACCACTTGCGGCTCTCAGATGAGGTAGGCAAGTGGGTCAGGACTCCTCCTGCGGCAGACCCTCTGTCTGTCCCTGTGTGATCAGCTGTACAAACACTTTACACAAATTCTTGTACCTTGAATTTACAAGATTTCCTCTATGACACAGATTCATGGCTTTTAAGGTCTAATCTGATCTCCTGCATAGCAGAAGCCATAGAAATTTACTCTCTGATCCCTGAATAAAGCCCATTTACATGTGACTAACTTCCAGCAGATTTTTTAGAAAGTTATCCAAGCCTGATTGAAAGATTTCCAGTTATAGAGAATCCACCACATCCCTTAGTAAATTGTTCCAGTAGTGAATTACCACCACGGTAAATAGTTTGCAGCAATTCTGTGTAAATACACACTACATTTTCTTAGTGCCGTTATACTACTGGGCTAATTATTGTTTATCCTACTTATATGTCCTAGCTCTAAATGTAATAATCACTTAGGAAGAAGCATTTCGTAGCCAAATGAGAAAGAGACACTTTGCATTAAAGTCTCCAAGTTTCCAGTTTATTAATAGAAATTACGGGATGCACACTATGCAGAGATAGGCAGAATTATCTGAAAATGAGCAATCAGCAAGGGCAGGTTCAGCACCCTGGAGTCTGTGGGTAATGTTGTATATGCTGTCTTTGCCACGCTCAGCAGTTTCTTTCTTTAGGAAAATAAGTGATGCTTCTTGAAAAATCTCGCAGGCAATCTAATGCTTGTTGCTTATGCGCAGGCAACATCATAAGACATTACTGACTTAATCCTTCACAGCCAGGTACAGCGAGGGTTGATTGCTCCCACTGTGACTAGTTAGAGCAGGGGCTCTCAGACTGGAGGTCAGGACCCCTCAAGCGGTTGTGAGGTTATGATGTGGTGGGTACAAGCTGTCAGCCCCTGTGCATGCCAGGACTGCAACAGCCAGTTCTGTGCATGGCTGACAACCAGAGCCCTTCAGAGCTGGGTGGCTGGACAGTGGCAGCTGCTGGCCGGGTGCTCTGAAGGCTGTGTCATCCCCAGCAGCAGTGCAGAAATAAGGGTGGCATGATATGGGGTCATCACTTTTTTTGGAGGGTCATCACAGCTTTAAATATTTTCAAAGGGGGTCCCAGGAAAAAACGTTTGAGAAGCCCTGAGTTAGAGGGTGTTTTTTGTCCTGTATCATAGAAAACACATATTTATACTATTATATATACACACACACACACACACACACACGTGCACTATTTAAATAGTAGTGGTCTGAGTCATGGTCATTTTTATCTTGGCATAGCTGTCAGACACCATGATGTATACGGAGGGAACTGGTGCTCAGAGAAAACCAGCATTCTGACGTTCTGCGTAAAATACACCACCTGATTAGAGCAGTGCTTTTGATTTTTAATAATTTAGATGAAATGCATCTGTTTTCCTCATAAGCCTTGTTTTGAGAGATTTCATGGGAAAAATGCCTTGTGACGGGCCTAGCATAAAGCTGAATTTCACCCTCATTGAATAACAAAAATAAGACTACTTAACCCTAATCCTAAATCCGTCTTTTCTTTTTCTCCCCTATCTCCTTTTCTCCCCTCCCCCCAGCCAAAAATCATCTACCTAAGGTGTCATTTTATGCTGTATGGACCAAATGTGTAGCTGCTACTCTGGAGAGAACCCCACCAATGTTCATACTCTATTGGTATTAGAAAGGGCCAAAGGATTGGACTTGTCTCTAGGCGCAATTGTTGTGAGATATTATAACAACCTCATTCTACTCCAGTGC
The DNA here is from genome assembly GCA_007922175.1 of Pelusios castaneus. NCBI lineage: Eukaryota > Metazoa > Chordata > Testudines > Pelomedusidae > Pelusios > Pelusios castaneus. Next base: position 11,402,437 of record ML685816.1, on the reverse strand, counting down.
AGGGCAAGGCACCGAACTTCACATTGCATGCCACAGAATCCATCAAGCCGAGATATTTGTCACATGGAACAACATTTACTGCAGGATCAGAGGGCCGATGGTTTGTTGTCTAGACTCTAGGCAGATCAGTCATGACACTGCAAGGCAACCCATACCAGTGGCCATCTTTATCGGTCAGCTTCCTTTCTGAAAAGTCCACACCAAAGAATACTGAAGTGCACCAAGTAGGGAACTGCTGCACATCAGTCCCAGCTTCATTAATCCACCATTTATGTCAGCCCCTTAAGTGGCCATTTAAGAAATGTTTCCATGTATATTCCGTAGACTTGCGATGCCTTCAGTTAATTCAGACACTGCGGGTGCGTCTACACTGGCAACTTGGGTCGACTTAAGGATGCTTAAGTCGAGCTGCACAAAGCCGCGTCCACACTGGATTTTTATTAAGTCGACTTAAGGAAAGCTTAAATCGACTTAACACCACCTCTGAAGGTCAACTTGAGTCGACTTCAAGCCAGCGTGGATGGGGAATAGCGCTAAGTCGACTTAAAGCCTGTATGGACGGCTATGCCTACTGTTAAGCCAATAGTTTTCTTTCTGGTACAAATGACTGACATTTCTAATAGATGGGATGGTACAAATCCAATTGCTTTCCAAACTGACCTGTTCTGTAAAGCACTTGACATCTTAGAGGTCATACTGCTAATCAGCCTCCAAGCCATTTACATCCCTTATTCTACCATTTCCATTGTGAGCATCACTTTTTGAGCCTCCATTATATATAACTGTGTAATGAAGCCATTTGCCTTACTCAGGAATCTGTGTATATTAAAAACACATTGATCAAAGGATATAAATTTCCACATGCAATGATTAATACCAGATCTTTTTTATGATGCCAAGGAACTGGCTCACAGGTCAGTGCTGTTTGACCGCTTGTTTTTCGTCACAACTCACTTTTTTGCAGAAAAATAAAAATCCACTTTGATCAGAACTCACTTTGCATAATCCTGATTACATGACTTCATCAGTATTTGCCAGTCCCAGCAGCTGATGTTAATCCAGCCCCCGTCATCCTAAATGATGCATTAAAAAGAATATAAAAGTGCAAACCCTATTGAATCCTGAACTTTTAGTAATGTGTTTACAATACAGAGAATGCTCTAACAATCATTTCTCATTAAAGAAGAAGTGCCTTGTTCTGTTTGTTTAATGGGACGGTAACTGTAGTATTGTTTCCTTATAAATATGTATAAGCACCCAGCTCTGAATTGGTCATTTATGTAAAGACCTTCCCATACCCACCCCAGTTGAATGGAGCTGTGCATGATGCAAACAATGGCAGGATCAAAATCTTTGGAGTGGCTTCTTGCTTCCTAACATACTGAAAATCACACACATTATCAAATGCAAGAGACATGGACTTCAGAAACTGGCAATGTTGCTCAATATGGGCCACAGTCATAGTTCACTTGTGTCAGTTTTACAACTGTGCATCTCCACAGACTTATGGAACTGTTCATGATTTACTCCATTGTGAGTTCAGAATCAGACCTTATACTCCTGGTGGAGGATCCTTTGAATGTTCGGATCATTAGTCTCTGAAGAGGCTGGCCACCCAGAATCAGCACTTAAAGACTAACAAATTTCTTCAGGTGTAAGCTTTCGTGGTATCCAGCCCACTTGTCGGATGGAGCCCACAAAAGCTTGTGCCCAAAGAAATTTGTTAGTCTTTAAGGTGCCACAGGACTCTCAATCTTTTTGCTATATACAGTCTAACCTGGCTACCCCTCTGGCACTTGCCACCCTGTTTAGCCATTTAGAAGGAAGAGAGAAAATCTGAGCGCCAGTTTCCCAGCTGGTATAAGTCAACATTACTCCAATTTATACCAGATGAAAGTCTGACCTTCAGAGTCTTTCTCAAAGAGTCCAGATAGCTGATTTTCTGGGGAAAAGGGGGAGAAATTTAAATTTCAAAATGTCTGTTCAAACACTGTAGTTTTCTGTGCATTTCCTTTCCATAGTTATATATTTTCTGAACTAGGTTTCTTCCCTCACTGATTTGAACATTATGTATCTGTGTTAGAAGACAAGGCAAAATGGACACAATGGCTAGTTAGCTCTTCCCCTCATCTCCCCCTCCCCCTGCTCCCAAATGTGCTCATTCTACTCTGAAAAAGTCTGAATCCCTTAGGGAGATAAAAAACCTGGTAGAAGATCACAGTCCTAGCTACTACATCTGATGTAAGGGATTGGTCCGGACATTGGCAATAGCAAGTCATTTTTCCATCTAGGATGCCTGATTTGTACACAGGAAGGTGAGATTAAAGACCTGAATTTAGTCATTTCATGGGGAGAGATGATAACCTGCCATTTTAGAGAAGTTTCATTATCTCAGAATGTGTGCAAAAGAAATAACACACAAGCAATTTCCTGCAGGGAACTGTTTTGTAAGGTGGTGTTCTCCCATAGCATGAACATCATCCTGGGCTGTGATGGCTCAGCACCTCTTTAAGCCAAGAAGAAAAATCTCTTAAAAATCTTTTCCCAATGGACTGTCTTCAGCAACCAGCATACATGAGAATCAGGAAGATATTTCCTCAGAAATTCTGAATTAAATCCTGCACTTCCTACTCAAGCAAAACTCCCTCTGACTGATTATTGACTGAATAAATGCTGAGTATGTATTCAAAGATTTGAACCACCACAATCATGCAGCTTTTGCTTTGTTTGCATTCCATATCTGCCCATAATCCTTATTGTTACTGAGCTCCTTGTAGAAGAATTAATTAAGGAGCTTCACAGCTCTTCCAGCAAATGCAAGCTTGCTGAATACTGACCATACCAATTAGGTAATGTCCCTTCTTTCAGATAGAGACCTGGTCTACAACAACAGTCAACAGGAGAGAGCTTCCTATCTGCTGTCGACTTACTCTCTTTCACTTATCATGGCGTCTCCACTGCGCTGCGCCAATGGGAAATGCCCTCCAATTGACACAGCCTTCCACTTTTTGCTGGGCTGGATTTACGGCATCAACCAGTGAGCACTTCTGGGATCGACTGAGCGGGTCTCCACTTCCCGCTCAATCGATCCCATGAAATCAATCCTTCAGCACCAGCACAACCCTGACGGTGTAGACATTCTCAAAAAGTCTCTTTTCCCACACATATTTTGGAGCTCAATCTTTAAACCACTGAGCAAGTCTGGAAGCACTGAGCACTCTCAACCCCCATTGAAGAAAATGGGCGTTAAGGTGGCTAGGTGCAATTCTGCAAATTACTCGAGGAGACGCATACGTTGCCTGTGGTCAGCACAATGCTTACACAAATCTTTAAGCATGATATTTAAGTGCTTTTGCTGAACTAGGGTCTTAGCTGCTCCAGGCATCCTTAGCCCTTTGTGGAATTGAACCATTAGAAATATGAAATCAACCCACGGAGGTCAACAGCAAAACTTCCCTTGAATTTCATGGGGCCAGGATTTCACCCAGTAATTGTCATATCAGATTGTCAAATCAGCACTGCACATTTAATATAGATTTAATTAATATCTTCATTTTTCTTCAACAAATTAAATGATTAGGTTTCACACTGACACTTCAGAAAATATTTCCCATTAATATGAAGTTTGCTGGGATAAAACAAAAGAAAGGTTGTATAGTTTAGCTTTAAATCAATTATTTAAGCCCACTGAGATTTAATGTTCTGTTGATGGATATAATTTAAGTATTATTGGTTACTGCAGTCGACAAATTTACCTTCCTCAGATGCAGCCCTTTCAATGCCTAAAATGTGCTGAGGATTCCCAATTCCGCCCCCACCCTCTACCCCCACTCCCCATTTACTGACAACTGGTAAGAAATGACACTTCAGCCAAAGAGAACTGACTTGTCACTTCAGAAGCTCTCAGTGCATCTCCTAAAGTCCATCAAGCAAACCCCTTTAGGGACAATTGGCAATCCAGGAAGCTAGAGACCAAATTCTGAAATCAAACTAGCTCTCTGTCAAGGCATGACAATGAGATAATATAGATGTTCTTAAATGATGCTCTCCTTTGGAATGGACTATGTAAAAATGACGGCTTCTGACTTGTGAAATCTGCCAAGTTTAGCAAATAACTTTTTACTGCTGTTGATTTCAGATAGTCTTGCAGAGCCACCACATTTTAGGAGTGGAGGGAGGAGAGAGTGTGGGAGAGAACATGTACAGGCAGGATTATATTTTCCACATCTTCTAGTGAACGGCTTACTAAAGGCTTGGTTTTTTGAAGTGGTGAGCGGGCATATACTCAACTGAAGTCAAGCTGGAGATACTCAACAGCTCTGAAAATCAGGCCCTAATTGCCAGTGCAATGCGATGGGAGTAGCACAGCTATGAAAGCAGGCAAAATTTGGAGAAGATTGGATTGGACAGGTGTAACTTTGTGCCCAATCGAAGAATCTTTACTACTTTTGGGTAAGGCTTCTGATTTTTATTATAGAGCTTTTTGAGTAGGATGTTTGGATAGGGCTTCTGTTTTTATTATATTTTTAATAGGTAGGGCTTCTGTGTTATTAAGGAGTTTGCTATTTCATATGTTTTGGTTTATTTTTAGCAATTTTTGAGTTGTCTGTAGATGTTCAAAAATCAAGGCTTTTCTGGGTTCTCTCTTTGTATATACAGTAGTATATACTGTACTGGTAATTTCTCTGTAATGTTTCCTACTGCGCTTTAACATATTACTGTTTCAAACAACACTTCAGAACCTTTAGTGCGCAAGACTACCATGGGTCTACCATGGATCAAATAATGCATGTTATTGCGCTTTAGAAATCACACCAATTTATATTATTCCACCATTTTGACAGTCCTTGGATACCAGTAACTGTTTCTGGTGTTTTCCCAGTGTTAATAGATAAACAATTTTTTTTTATTGGAGCTGTTTTATCCTTATTTATTGGTAAAACTGAAAATCAGAAACCTCAGTTTTGGGGAAGTACATGTGGGAAGGGAACCAGTTTAACACAGATTCCTGGTTGAATATGCAGATCTAGCAATTAGAAAAACATTGTTATACTTGTAAACTCAGCACACCTGATATGGAAGTTTTGGAAAGACAAGAAATTCAATGTATACCATTAAAACCCATTTCTACAAGATCAAATCACAGTATCACACTGTGAAGAAGGAAAATCCAGAATAGTTAACTGTGTTTACATTTTATTTAATTTGTTCTGAGTTAATAAACATAGCAGGAAGAATCCTGGGAGGTGCTGAGCATTGTCTATGAAATACTGATTGCCCCCTACTCACATGGAGGCTTTAAGATGCCCAGCAACTCTCAGGAGGCACCCAGTAACGCCACAGTACTGCAAAGACTACCTTGTTTCAGCAAGACCAACACCGCAGACTACCCAACAATTTCTCTTTTAATGTAGTCGCTTACACTGGTCAAATGAAATGCAATGTCCTTCTTTCCTTCTACCCTTCCCTTCGTACATTTCTCCACACAATCTACAGTCAGCCTATAGAATTCTTTGCCAGAGGATGTTGTGAAGGACAAGACTATAACAAGAATCAAAAGAGAACATGGAGGATATGTCCATCAGTGGCTATTAGCCAGGATGGGCAGGGATGTAAAATCATGCTCTGAAGCGTACCTAACCTGTTTGCCAGAAGCTAGGAATGGGCAGCAGGGGATGGATTACTTGATGCTTACCTGTTCTATTCATTCCCCCTTAAGCACCTGGCATTGGCCGCTGTCGGAAGACCATATACTGGGCTAGATGGACCATTGGTCTGACCCACCATGACCATTCTTATGTTTTTAGAAGCAGCCCCTCTATAAATCAAGGGTTGGATCTTCAAACCCTGCTCCTATTTCCAATATATTGATTAATAGTGAGGTTCTTCTCCAGCTTCACTTGTCTATCATAAATATTAGGCCCTGTGGTTTGCTATGGCACTATGACTGTCCTTTTACCCTGGGTACTTTTCATTATTTTTAAGTCAGCATGAAGAGACAAAGCATTTCAAAGACATAGATGACTTTTGACATTTATTTAGAAGGTTCCACTTAAGTTAAGTAACTGATTAGGTGGAAAAGCCAGTGTCTAAACTCATGACTTCTTCTCCATATGAGCAATTAGAATCAATCAAATTATATTGCATTGCTCCAAGGGAACTTTAGATTTTGCAAGTTTATAACTAGGACTCTGGAAGGGTCTTTCTTTCTGGGGGCTAATCTGTACAATCTAAGCATTCCGATTAGGTGTGCTTCAGTAAATTCAGAGGCTTGCACTACTCTAAAAGTACAGCAAGAACTTCATTAAAAACTATATTCATGAAACACACTGTGAAGCTCCTATCTGTTCCAGCCCATACCCTCATATCTGTTCCAACCTATACTTTCTTTACCTGCCAAAGAAAGAGGTTTCATTCAAGGTAGCATTGCCAATGTGTCTGATGGGATCTTCCCAGTTCAGATCAGACAAGGTGAAAACAAATACTTCAGAGCCAGCAGCTCCTGGATAGCCTCACGGTAACCCAGGCAATTATACACGAAAGCAGCAGTTTTCAATGTTTTTGAGCTCAGTCCCTCTTTGAGTTACAATTTTTAGTTGCATTTAGTTGCAAATGAAAAGAGGTGAGTCAGGAGGTGGAGGTGACCCCCTTCCTGAGCCAACTGGTGTCACCACTCAGCCCCCCCCAAATGTTGCTCCTAGGGGGGACCACCCCACAGTTTGAAAACCTCTGCTCTAAAGACAGTGGAGAGAGTCAATGGCTAATAAATATTTTTCTATATTATGTTGAGTGACTAGGGAGTTTTTAATCAATCTGCCTGTGGATTTTTAATGTACCTCTCTGTGTAGTATTCAAGGCATCATATACCAAAATAATAATAGCATAATTTGTGGCCAAAAATAGACTAGATTCTCCATCCCTCATTTTTTACATGTCTTTTAAAGGGCATCATTCTTAATGGTTGTCTTCCAGAAGAAAGATTGCTGGAACATTCTGCAGCCAGCATTCAAAAGGTTTATCTTGTATCATTCCCTAGAAGTGGTGAGACTTGGTCTCAGCCTTAACACTATTGGGCAGTCGGGGGGACAACTTCTGGAGCAGGAGGCCTGTCACGAAGAACGTCCTGTCCCTAGTCCCCAAGGCTATATCTACATTTGTAAATTTAAGTCGACTTAGCATGTCCACACTTAAATTTTAAGTCGACTTTGAGAAGACCCTACAAAGTCGACCTAGGCATCCACACTGGACGCCTAGGTCGACTTCTAGGAGCTAGGTGGACCTGGGACAGGTCCACAGTGGCAGGGGGGGCACCCCTTGCCAAGTGCCAGGGGGCTCAGCCTTTGCCCCATTGTACCTTGGTACAATGGGGCAAAGAGGGACAGGGACCCTGGCAGGGCATAGGGGCAGGGCTCTGCCCTGCCCTGTGGGGGGGCATGCCAGGCTGTGGCTGTGCCAGCCACCCTGGCAGGGAGGGCAGTGGGGAAGCCCTGGGGGCCCCTAAGTTGACTTAGAGTCGATTTAGGGCTAGTCCACGTCTACACTGGCTTCAGTCGACTTAAGCAGAAAGTCAACTTAAAAGGAGGTTTTAGAAAGTCAACTTAATTTTTCCTTAAGTTGACTTAAGGAAAGTGTAGTGTAGACACAGAGTAAATTAAGTCGACTTAAGCAAGTTTAAGTCGACTTAGTTTACAAGTGTAGACGCAGCCCAAGAGTGTCACCCTGGAGACCATCAGACACAGCGTCTCCACGTAATACATCTGTTGCTGGAGTTATGGACAAAGCAGCAGTACAATACATATGGTAGAACACAAAATATAGTTCTTGCCATCCTTTCTTTAGGGGGAACACATTTAGGGTTCTAGTTTTCAGGTGGCTACTTCTGTACCAAGGTAAAGTCTTTACATTAACTACACAAACGTGATTGGACTAGACATCCATTTTGAATGGGCATTTTGTGTGTATGAATTGCCTAAAAGAAAAAGCAGATATTAAAAGACTTACATTTTTTAAATCAAATTTAGTGTTACTGGATGATTTTCTCGTCTGTTTTAATTATGTATTTATTTACTGGCAATATAATGTGCACCATCTAAAACAGTGGAGATCAGCATGGGCGTATGCCTAACTTAAATCCACAAGATGGGATTTCCAAAACAAACACACACAAAAAGAAGCTAAATTGAGCCAGGTTTTCATTTACAGCACCATTTAACTTTTTTGAATTGAGAATCCTAGGAGTAACTCAAACAATGGTAGAGCTGAGGAGAACAAGAGATCTATTCATTTGTCATGAAATTACAGTACTCCACATAAGGATTGAGTAAAGGGCTATGGCCAGAAAAATTACAAAGAGAGAAAGATACAGAATCTTCCTCCCACGTGGGTGCATGGCTGTGGCTGCTTCCGTAGCCCTTCTGCAAAGTTGGAGTGTAGAACACATTTCAAAGATTCCTGTTGCCACCAGAACATAAAAAGCGATATTCAGCACCTGACAGGTAAACAATCTACTTATGAATTTCTAATATACCTATCTGTGTAATATCAAGGCATCATAAACAAAAATTAAGAGTTCCAAAGGGGTAGCTGTGTTATTCTAGTTCAGCAAAACAAACAAGGATTTGAGTCCTTGTTTGTTTCGCTAGAATTAAAAATAGCATCATTTAGGGCCAAAAACCTGAAAATAGAAAAATTATTTAGTGGTATAGATTCTTTCTTCTGTCCAAAATCATGGGAGGTAAAGGATATGAAAATAGAGCATAGACCATGCCTAAGGATGAGCTGCAGAATGAAGATACAAAACACAAATACGGTTGTTGGAAAAATAGACAGATGAAGGCATCAGAGCTGTCATCGCTGACACAGAAGGGAATGGACTTGGTGTTGTGTTCGAGGTGATGCTGTTTTCTGCTTCTTTCCCTCTCTGTAGACTACATCTTCCACAGAATCATAGAAGGCAGGGCTGGAAGGGACCTCAGGAAGTCATGTAGTCCATCCCCACACACTGAGGATTAAGTATGTGATCATACTACCCTCACCAAGAAAGCATGGCCTAGGACACAGATCTGGGTTCTGTTCCTATTTCTACTGCAGATTGCTGGGGAAGTCACAGACAAGTCAAGCTGGTACACAGCACAAAATTCCAGGCACAGTAACTGAGTGATCCCTGCTACATGCTTTGACTAGACTCAGTGAACGGGACACTCCCATTCACAATAACCCTCACCATTACTCTCTCCCCTTTTGAACACCTGCACTCCCCACCACAGGTTTAATTCTCAAGGAGCGGGCAGACTGGAACTGTGACGCGCTCCTGCAGGGTGACTGACAGGGGAGGAAGGCTTCTTGGGTGTCTCTCCTCCTGTTGTACCTACAGAGAGTCAGTCACCACACAGCCGTTCACGTCGCTTTGCTTCATGTTTCCCCATCTGTAAAAGGGAGTCAAAATAGCTCCCTGCTGCACAGTTTAGGATTATTGTGGCTCTGCAGTCTGTAAATGGAATGCACGGGACAAATTCAAAAGTAAAGTGCTTTCGTGAATTAGACTTAACCAGGAAGACAGAAGTCACAGCTCTTTATCCTATTCACTGCTTTTCTTCCTGCAGCACTCTGTTATCCCAGCCTAGCTGGCAGAATCCTGCTTGCTGAGCTGATTCATTTATGTTTTGACATATGTTTTTCAAATCATATAATTATAAACGCAGTTTGCCTTTTACACATAGTGTTGGCAGTGGGATTAGTCAGCTGAGCGACCATAATATTTTATTAGTGTTGATACAGAAGCTAAGGCAATCTGCAACCAGGAGAAGAGAGGCAATCATGAGAAATAGATGCAAGAATCTCTACTTGGATGCTTGTCTTTGTAGGAAAAGATGGCACCTCATGTAAAGGAATTCAATACAATGAGAGAAAGTACTAAACAGAAGAAGGCGGGGGGAGGCACCCCTGTTTTTGCATATTGTCATGATTTGTCTTCATTTATCACCTTTTAACACATAAAACAGAATAAAATCACCTGTAAAATTATAGGTCAGGTAATTAACCGCATTTCCTTCCTTTCTGTTTCAATAACCATCTGTCCTCTTATTTTATATGTTGGTCCAATAAAATATATTCCCTCATGCACCTTGTCTTTCTAATACATGTTCACTAACAGCTGGGGAAAGATATAAATCATTTTGTAACTCTCCTAACAAATTCAGTAGATGATAGCAGCTCTGCAGTATGTACCAAACAGGTTCTCTACAAGATAATGGATGGGTGATGGAAGAATTCAATCTTATTAAACAATCACACACTGCTACTCAATTATCCCTTGGCTATCAGCATTCAGTAAAATGCAAATCCAGTGAAACACATTACACAAGACTGTTGCTACAGTAGTCATACAATTTGCATAGCCTGCTCTTTCTCTGTACACAAGCATCCTGCTTAATAAATTAAATCAGTAACGTACCCTGAACCTTAATGGATTTCATTCCAAACAACTGAATCTGTGCAAGAAAAAAGAATTCTTCTCATACATGGGTTTTTTTTTATTGTTATTGGAGCATTTCCATTCTTGTGATTTTTATACTGAGTTTGACTATATTTGCTGCTTTTCTTAAAGCCCCAGCTCCCAGAGTCACGTAATTAGTCTGAATCTCTGCTTTTATTTTAAACAAAAGATTAGGTTTCTAACCTTCATGGTCCCAGAGAAAAGCTTGAAAACCTAACGGCTCCAAACACAGTAGACACATAAAAAGATTCCACAGTTAATTTTATAAATCTCATGATTTGTTGTGGTCTGATATTTTTTGGGTGTGCTTGGTGGTTGGTGATTCTCTTACTGTTACTTATATTACAGAGCACCTAGAGGACTCTGCTAGGTCAGGGCCCCATTGTTATAGGTACTGTCCAAGCACATAGGAAAAGATAGCCCCTGTCATAAAAATGTATTACCATAAAGCCAAGATGCATGTGAATCATCAAATGTATAGAAAACAGAATATTGGAGTCAGGATCTGCTGTGGCAATCTGAGAACAGAAGTTTTTCTGAGTCAGCAGTTGGTTTTCTAGCTCCCAGTTACTCTGCTGCAAGTCTGGAGCAACACCGTTGCCTTCAACAGAATTAGTCCAGGTTTAGAATGGCGTAAAGGCATAATTCTGCGCTCTGTGAACAAATTAATACTCACATTCCATGTAACACCTATTTAGCTCTAAACTGAAGAGAAATTAGAATCATGGGTCTGATATTTCAAATATCAAGCTTACATTTAGTGGGAGGATTTTTAACAAATAACAGGTTCCAGCTGGTTTAGAAAAATCAACTTTGCAATTGTGGAAAGGAAAAATAAAAATAATATTCTGTTATGCCTTCAACAGACTTACATAAAGACTCAGCAATTTCTTGCGGTTCCTCTTTGAAAAAAAAGAGCTGCAAAGGAGACTGACTGTGCTGCAGCCAGCTGTGAATTCAGCATCTGCTTGTGATACTCTTAACATGCAGCTAGAAGAGCAATTATTTTCTTTATATCCTCTGCAGCTGTAATTATACAGCAAGGCCAGCGAAATGTTCAGGGATCGGATGCCTACAAGAGGGGGTGGGAAGCCTAGAAAAGGGAAATACTTCTGAAAAAAAAATTTCCATTCTCGTTTCTTGGGAGCCCAATGGCTTAAGCAAAAGTATAATGTAATGATGACACTTTGTACCTCTGTTTCACTTTCCATTTGAAACACTCACCACATTGTACAAAGCCTTACAAGAGCCTGTGAAAGACAAGGGCAAGTATTATATTGTCTTCACTCTACAGAGGAGGAAACAGAGGCCAAAGAGATCTAAGGGTACTTTCATCTATGCACACATATATGTGGATGTGACTGCACCTCTGCTTTAAAGCTTCAAATACTTACATGACGCTTTCAAAACAACTTGGCATGAGGAAGTGCTAGGATTTACACCTGCAAAACACAGTGTGATCAGAGTGTTTTGTGAAGGTATGTTCTGAAACATGCACAAGCAAGATCAGGGTCCCACTGTGCAAACACATAGGTAAGAAGCAGTCTTCGATTCAAAGAGCTTCGTGTACAATTGGCATGTAGGAGTAAAGTCCTGTTTTCAAAAGTAGCTTAGGCAATTAGAAAATGAATGGGATTTATGCTCCTGAATATCTAAATCTCTTTTGAAAATGAGACTTAGGTTTCTAATTGAGTTAGGTGCTTTTGAACATTTTTACCCTTACACCCTAAATAGACAAGATGGAAAGGAATTAGTATTTACTATCCGCATTTCACCACTGGGGAATTGAAACAAAGAGATTTAGTGACTTGCTGAAGGTCACATGAGATATCTGTGATACTGCCAGGAATGGAACCTGGACCTACCCACGGTGCCTTAACACCAAAACTGACCTTCCCTCTTTTGAAAATGACTAGACTAGGAATGGCAGCTGAGAATAAGGTAAATCTCCCTGGAGTGGAAGCACAGGATTTTCTCACTCCACACAGAGGACAGAGTGGGTCAGGATCATTTTTATTATCGAAATGATATCTACACTTTTTCCTTGAACTCTGCCTGGCCTCTGTTTCCATTTCCTGTGCCTTTGCAGATTCTCTCTTGCTCCACGCTTATAGCTCTTCATTCTCCCACCAACATTTGTTTGGTTCAAAGGTACAGTGCAAGCTGCTGTAGGAGACTACAACAGCAAGCAGAATCAGAGAAGACAAAGGCTATCCAGAAAGGAGACATTGGCTTGCTTGTCTCTTTCTTCCTTTGTTATTCACACAAGAACGTCTAGTCAAGAAACAACACACTGAGCAATGAAATCCAGGCATCTCTTACTGAAGCAATAGTCAAATTCCAAAGGGGTAGCCGTGTTAGTCTATTGTAGAAAGACAAAAGAGTCTTGTGGCACTTTTAAAGACTAACAGATTTATTAATCGCATGAGCTTTCGTGGGAGAAAATCCCACTTCGTCAGACGCTTTGAAGATAGGAAAGTTACAGAGTGGGAGGAAATTAAATGCAGGGGAGTGTATGACATAGCATCAGGTCAGGCTGTAACAGCAAATCAAAGTAGGTGTTAGGATTCAAAACACTGGGGAACAGCACATAGAGGAGGGGGGAGGTCAATTCACTTGATGTAATGCGAGAAAAATCCATAGTCCCTGTTTAACCCCAAGGCAACTGAGTCAAATTTGCATATAAGTTCGAGTTCTGCAGACTCTCTTTGAAGCCAAAATGGGTTGCTGAATTTAACTGGAAGCCCTGCATAGCGGCAGGCCATTATTCACTGCTCTTCCAGTTTAGGTAGTGTAAATAGGAAATGTTGTTACAATTATCACACATTCCTGATTAAAAACTCATCATGTGCTTCAGCTTCACTTTCGGTGGGCTGCCTTTGAAGAGACCCACAAAGGAGAAGGAGCAAAATGCGATGGCCAGTGTGAAGAGAGAGGAAACAGATCTTTAGCTACTTTCAAGAACAAACAAGGAGTCCTGTGGCACTTTTAAAGACTAACAAATTTTGTCTTTCTACAATAGACTAACACGGCTACCCCTTTGAAATTTATTTATTGCACAGATAAAGATGTATTCATTTTTTTCCACACAATGATCAGATTTACAGAATGGGGTAATTGGACAAAGTCTGTGCAAAAGAACCTCATTGCAAGGGGGTGAAGTAGTAGTAATAAGAGGACCCAGTTTTTCCTGGATGTGCTAGCTGATGAATTCCTTCTCCAAATGGTTACTAAACCAACAAGAGAGGATGCCATCTTAGATTTAATACTGGTCGGTAGCAAGGACCTCATAGATGAACTGGTTGTAGGGGACAACTTAGGTTCAAGTGACCATGAGTTAATTCAGTTCAAACTAATTAGAAGGATAAACAAAAATAAATCAGCGACCAGGATCTTTGACTTTAAAAAGGCTAACTTTAGAAAATTAAGGAAATTAGTTGGAGAAGTGGACTGGACAGAAAATCTCAGGAATGTAAAGGTAGAAGAGGCTTGGAATCGCTTCAAATCAAAGTTGCAAGAACTATCTGAAGCCTACATTCCAAGGAAGGGAAAAAAATTCATAGGCAAGAGCTGTGGACCAAGCTAGATGTGTAAGCACCCCAGAAAGGCAATTAGGAGGAAGCACAGAGCCTACAAGGAGTGGAAAAGGGGAGAGATCAGCAAGGAAAGCTACCTTTTGGAGGTCAGAACATGTAGAGAGAGAGTGAGAAAGGCAAAAAATCAAGCTGAGCTGGACCTTACGAAGGGAATTAAAACCAATAATAAAAGGTTCTTTAGCCATATAAATAGGAAGAAAACAAAGAAAGAAGAAGTGGGACCGTTAAAAACTGAGGATGGGGTGGAGGTCAAGGATAATCTAGGCATGGCTTAATGTCTAAATAAGTACTTTGCATCTGTTTTCAATGAGAGTGAAGTTGAGCTGGGGATAGAGGTAGGGAAGCTAATGGGAACGAGGTCATGAAAGTGGAAATTACCATACGTGAGGTAGAAGCCAAACTTGAGCTGCTGGATGCTACTAAATTGGGGGCCCGGACAATCTCCATCCAAGGATACTAAAGGAACTGGCTCATGAAATTGCCAGCCCTTTAATGAGGATTTTTAATGAATCTGTAAACTCGGGGGTTGTACCGTATGACTGGAGAATCGCTATATAGTTCCTATTTTCAAGAAAGGGAATAAAAATGATCCGGGTAACTACAGGCCTGTTAGTTTGACCTCGGTAGCATGCAAGGTCTTGGAGAAAATTTTGAAGGAGAAAGTACTTAAGGCTATAGAGGATAACGGTAACTGTGATAAAATACAGCATGGCTTTACAAAAGGGAGATCGTGCCAGACCAACTTGATCTCCTCTTTTGAAAGGATAACAGATTTTTTAGATAAAGGGAATGCAGTGGACCTAATTTACTTAGATTTCAGCAAGGTATTTGATACAGTTCCACATGGGGAGTTATTAGTTTAGTTACAGAAGATGGGGAGTAATATGAATATAGTAAGGTGGATAAGGAACTGGTTAAAAGGGAGACTACAGCGGGTCACATTGAAGGGTGAACTGTCAAGCTGGAGGGAGGTTACCAGTGGAGTCCCTCAGGCATCTGTCTTGGGACCGATCTTGTTCAACCTTTTTGTTACTGACCTTGGAACAAAAAGCAGGAATGTGCTAATAATGTTTGCGGATAACACCAAGTTGGGAGGTATTGCCAATACAGAGATGGCTCGGGATACCATACAGAAAGATCTGGATGACCTTGTAAACTGGAGTACCAGGAATAGGATGAAATTTAATAATGGGAAGTGCAAGGTCATGCATTTAGGGACAAATAACAAGCATTTTTCCTATAAGTTGGGGTCGCATCAGTTGGAATGGACTGAGAAGGAGAAGGATCTAGGAGTACTGGTTGATCACAGGATGACTGAGCCGCCAATGTGATGTGGCCGTGAAAAAAAGCTAATGCGGTTCTAGGATGTATCAGGAGAGGTATTTCAAGTAGAGACAGGGAGGTGTTAGTGCTGCTGTACAAGGCACTAGTGAGACCCCATCTGGAATATTGTGTGCAGTTCTGGTCCCCCATGTTTAAAAAGGATGAATTCAAATTGGAACTGGTGCAGAGAAGGGCTACAAGGATGGTCTATGGAGTGGAGAACCTGCCGTATGAGTAAAGACTCAAGAAGCTTGGCTTGTTTAGCCTAACCAAAAGAAGGTTGAGGGGGGATATGATTGCTCTCTATAAATACATCAGAGGAATTAACATCAGGGAGGGAGAGGAATTATTTGAGTACAGCACCAATGTGGACACCAGAACAAATGGTTATAAACTGTCCATCAAGAAATTTAGGCTTGAAATTAGACGCAGGTTTCTAACCATTAGAGGAGTAAAGTTCTGGAATAGCCTTCCAAGGGGAGTTGTGGGGGCAAAAACCATAACTGCTTTCAAAACTGACCTTGATAAATTTATGGAGGGGATGGTATGATTAGCCTATTTTGGAAATTGGCTGATATTTGGCTATGGGTGGTGGATATACAAGTGGCCTAAGAGGGGAGAGTGCATGGGGTTGGTTCTGAGTTATTACAGAGAATTGTTTCTTGGGTAACTGGCTGTTGAGACTTGCCCACGTGCTCAGGGTTTAACTGATCACCATATTTGGAGTCAGGAAAGAATTTTCCCCCAGGGCTGATTGGCCTGGGCTCTGGGAGTTTTTCGCCTTCCTCTGTAGCACAGGGCATGGCTCACCTACCGGTGAATTCTCTGAATCTTAAAGTCCTTAAGTCATGATTTAAGGAAGTAAATAACTCAGTCGTAGGTTGGTGGCCTATTGCTGGAGTGGGTGGGTGAGGTTTTGAGGCCTGCATTTTGCAGGAGGTCAGACTAGATGATCGTACTGGTCCCTTCTGACCTTAAAGTCTATGAGGACCAGTGGGATGACTGAGGATTTATGCTGGAGGAGAATTCCCAGGTAATCACTAAATGCAAAGCAGCTGGAGATTAGTTCTAGAATCTAAATGTTAATGTCCAATTAATTAGAGAGCCATTCAGTGGGCCATAGCAAAACAAGCCACCAAGACAAAAATAGATTTGTTTAACCTTTTCCCCTCTCATGTGGGATGTTGCTCCTTCATTCACTTTTCTTTCCCCACCCCTTCACAAACTGTCTTTTACTTGGCCTTGGCTTATCTGTCTATCTACCTTCGATAAGCAAAATGATCCAGTGGGAAAGCTATTAGCCTAAAATCCAGTTTCATGTCCTTACCTTGCCACCGACTTCCTGCGTGACCCTGGGCAAGTCACTCAGCCTCTCTGTGCCTAATTTCACTTCCCTACCTTACCAGGTGCTATGAGGATAAATATAATTTTTGTCAAGGCCCATTTGCTCCTGCCTCTGCTCAAATTCACAAACAACTCAAAGATCTTTATGCTGGTAAAATACCCAATACAGTATATTTACAAAATTGGTTCCCACCACTCTAATACACTATAACATTATTTCTACAGCCTTGGGGCACCTTCAGCTCCTAAGACAATCAGAGAAGATCAGTTTCTCCCTCTCTTTCTCTCTGTTTGCTTCCTTCCTTTTTGCTTCTTTGCCAAATGACTTAATTAGCCTTTCAGCTCTCCTCAACCCACCAATTAGGCACAGTTCTGCTTAACAAGATCTGTTCTGTAGTGTTTAATTGGAGCAGCAGTGACCAGAGTGCTGGTTCAGCTCTTATTGCTCAACTCTCTGTCACAACATTAAAGACATGTGCTTCAAATGGTGACCATATATAGACGGGGTGGAAAGGCAAATGCACCATTGTCTATTGTATGTTGCTTTTTATTAAGTCATCCTCCTAAAGAAACGAAGGAAAGATTCAAGTAACAAGTGAACAGAATATTAACTGTCAGTAACATGGAAAGGTGAAACGAATACTGGAAATAATGTGCAGTCCAACATAGCATGTGTGTGATGTCTTGAACAAGTAGAAGATTTGGGGTGGAAACATCTATCAGTGAGTTTAAATAGATACACGATCAGATGAGAAAACACAAACAATTGAGTTCCTTTCCACGCTTAAAACTTTTCTCTTAGTGTGAAGAGGTTACTGTGGACAAGAGAAAGCAATAAATAGCATCTAGTAAATTAGGTCGTGCACAGTCACAGTAAAACGAGCTTTCAGTTTGCACTTGTAAAGTGAGAAAGAAGGCAGTTTGTGGCTTCCTGGCCTCTGGAAAATTCTGAAACATTTTAATTCCAATCTTTGCCACTAATGCCATTATAAGGAGTTAAATGACAATCAAACTCTCCAATATCTTAAACATGGACTATTCCATTGCACTGCATCCTGAATATTATCTGGTTCCCTGTGCACGAGAAAACACAGATTAAATGTGCTGAAAATGAGATCCATCGAGGTGCACTACCTCGCTGGTGGATTTTTTTAGTCAATTTTGAAATAAGATCCCAAGAGGCAGATCCTCAGTTAATGTAAACTGACAGAGGTTCATTAACACAGAGATGATATTTTATATCATCTGAGGATTTGCTCCCAAATATCTGTTGATGCAATCCAGGGTGATTTGAACATTCATCAGATGCACAGCAGGGAAACGGGCATTTGTGGAAGCAAAATAAGGATGTGTTGAGAAGTGCTATAGCCAAAGCTGAGTCTCTAAAGCAGCGGTTCTCAACCACTGTGTCAGGACACAAAGGTGCGTCACAGAGAGCCGGGAGGTGTATCACGGACTAATAGCAGGCCAGCTTGCAGCTCCTGTCGCCCGCCACTCGCTGCGGCCCTCCACAGCCCGCTCCTGCTGCCCAACACAGGCAGCAGCCAGGGCCAGCTCAGTAAAGGAACTTAGGGGCTGCAACCCAGAGATCCCGCCTGCCCCACTAAAAATAAACCCAGCCCCATCGAGCCAGGCCACCAGCCTGTGCTGACTTGACTCTGTCCCCACCCAAGTTCCGGAATGCTACATCCTCCAGAGCGCCGCAGCCTCCCAAGTGTCCCCAGCCCAAGCACCACTGCCACCGGCAGATTGTAGTGTGTCACACAGGGGAACGTAATCTGTCAGCTGTGTTGCAACAGAAAAAAGATTGAGAACCACTGCTTTAAAGGGTCAGGTCAGAGGTGCACTCAGTAAGGCAACGGATCACCAAAGCACCCAAGATTAACAAAGACTTTTGCATATTTCAGCCAATTATGCCTCATTTCTCTGTCCATGAAAATCCTCCCTACCTCCCAGGTGAACTGTGAAGATAAATTCACTGATGTCTGTGAAGCACTCAGATGCTACAGTGATGAGCACAATAAAAAAAGAGCATGAGGTAAATATTTCATTTTTCACTCCAAAAAGTGCCCTGGAAGCCACAAAAATCTTGTTAAACATTACTATGAATTACTCCAACGACGATTTTTAAATGATTGCTTTCCTTAAATCTCATTCTTAACACAATCAAAAATTAGTTGTGTGCTGGTAAACTATAATACAACAGGATGAATTTAGAGATCTATGTTTGATTTACCCTGGATATCTCCAGTAGTTTGTAACTGGTTATAAAACTTTATTCTATCACAGGAAAATAATTGTAACTGACTTCATATATATTCTGTGTACAGCACACAATGCTTTCGCTACAACATTTTGTTTTATTTGGATAATTATTACATGTTTCCTCCTATTGTACTGATAGAAACACCCGCCTAAGTTTCAGTTACATATGCTACTCTTTATTTCCTGTCCTGAACTGTTGTGTAGCATTATTGAGCACTGTAACGCCACTGCTACATTTTACTTCCAAGTTAGGAGCTTTTCATTGACGAATGGTTCTTGTGTAATATAATTAGGTGGACTGTGGAGTGACTCCTTTAAATAAAGTTGCATAAACAGTTAAATTCTAATGGGCCTTTAGAAGTTGCTTATAAATTTCTCAAACAATTTTCCAAGACTGGTCTCTGCCGTGGGTGATTTTTTTTTCTAGTGTAACTTGCTGAGCCAAGCTTTGGGCCCAGCAGTAGTCCCAAAGGTCAAAGGAAATGGCTGACCTTATCCAGCAGGTACAGAATTCTTCTCCCAAAAGTCTCTATGAGGCAGACTGGACACAGAACATTGTTTTAGAAAGCTGTAAGCAAGTGAAAAAAGTCTTTTTGAGTGGAAAAAGGTGTAGGCAACCTTAGCTACAGGGGTCCCTGTGCTGGAATGCAGCCATGCCGTGCCTGAAATCTTTTGGCAGCTGTTTAACACAGTGCAGAGCAATGCTATGCCACAGTTTAGATAAAAAAATAAATTGAAACTGTAAGAGAAATTTACTGGAGGCGCTGTGATGGGCAAAACTTAACAATTGCCTCAATAAAATAAGGTGTTTCAGAAAAACAGTTGTAAAGTGATGGATGGATGGATGGATGGATGGATGGATGGATGGATGGATGGATGGATGGATGGATGGATGGATGGATGGATGGTATCTAAAAATCAGGAGAATTCATTTCCTGTGATAGATTGTAAATTTCATCAAGAGCAGTTACATCACCCTGCTTTACAGCCATCTCCTGTGTTTGCATTTACCAGATTCTCTATACTCTACGTATCCCCCCCACCAATCCTTGTCTTCTTTCCCCGCTCAATTAGAATAATATCCCTATCCAACTTTTCCCTCTTGGCTGCCACTACCAGAGAAAGTGCCAAGTAGTGAAGATAATATTATTCAGGAGGTTCTCAGATTAGGATTGTCCACTGGGCAAAAATTCTCTTGGCAAACCTTTTCTCTGTTCACTGTGACTTGTCTTGTTTACAGCGTATGCCAGTGACCAGCAGGTACAGTTACAAATAGTCAATGCTTCCTGAACATAACAAAGGGACTTGCTGAAATGTCCCCATGTCCTTGGCCAGAGTCCTGACCTTAGAAGCTCCCAGGAACACGCACAATTACTTTCTGAAAGAAAATTATCTTTAAATCTTACTGCAACATACAAGATTATAATAGCCTGATTTTTCTTGTAATAAATCCTCAAGCAAGGCCCGATTCAAGTGGCTCAGAAATGAAATGGCTTAAGTGGCCTATATTCTACCAGACTTGCTCCTCATAATTCCAAAACCACTTATATCCACTTCCTATGAGAATTGAAATCACAATGACTCGGTCACATCTGATTCCTTCCCATTCTTTGTTACAGTTACATCCGTCCAATCAGGGAACAGAAACACTATCACAAGACTCAGCTGACCAATCAGACAGCAGTTCTAATGAATGTCAAACAATACATCTGAACACAGTACATAAACAATATGTAGACTGGAATTTGTTTGCATGAAACATTTGTCTTGTGATTCTGAATAACAAACACACTGATAAAAATGAAGGTCTGCTCACAAGCAATTCCTGAATGGAAAAAGGGCTGAAATAGTTCACTCAGTTCTAGTAAGCATAAAATGTTATAAAATATTCATTAGCCACCTCAGATACACACTTGGGATAAAGGCCTCCACTGTGAGTTTTTAAACAGACTTTTTTGTTGAGCTTGATGGGTATATAGGTGTTACAGTAGTCAGCAAAAAGATCATCCAAAATTTGCAGCCAGACACTGGCAGCTGGTTAGGTTTTACTGTGCTTCATCACTGATTTCCAGTAGGAAAGCAAAGCAAAGAACAACGCGTGTACTAACCAACTGTGCACTTTGCACGGTATTCAGCAGAACAGAGGCAGAGTCCTCCTCTGTTTCATGTCTAAGAATTAGTTAGTTTCATAGGAAAGAAAAATGATAGAACACTTAAAAGAGAAAATATCAGTGATGGGAAATGCCCTGAAGCACTTACAACCTAAAACAAAAACATTGCAGTAGGGAATGACAGTGAATGAAAAGGAAATGGGAAGACAAGGATAGTGAAAGATCATGAGCTACAATTATTCTTTCATACACATCTTAAGTTCTTTTTTAATCCACGTCAGGAATGAGGGCTGGCATGGAGGTCAGCACTGGGGGGCGGGGGGGAAGCAGCGAGTTGGTTTTACTCTGATGGTTATAATGGACACTACTGTATTAGGGTATTATCCTGGGAGGTGCTAAGCATCTTCTGAAAGGGCTCCAATGGGAATAGCAGACTCCTGGCATTTGGAAGATATTAGAACGCCACTCGGAGCACTTTGGAGAAGCTCAACACCTCTGCTGGATGAGGCTGTTATAAATCATAGAATCTTAGGGTTGGAAGGGATCTCATGAGGACATCTAGTCCAACCCCCTGCTAAAAGCAGGACCATTCCCACTATATCATCCCAGCCAGGGTTTTGTCTAACCGGGCCTTAAGTGTTTCCAAAGATGGAGATTCCACCATCTCCCTAGGTAACCCATTCCAATGTTTCACCAACCTCCTAATGAGAAAGCTTTTCCTAATATCCAACCTCGACTTCCCCAGCTGCAACTTGAAACCATTGCTCCTTGTTCTGTCCTCTGTTACTACTGAGAACAGCCTAGCTCCCTCCTCTTTGGAGCTCCCCTTCAAGTAGTTGAAAGTTGCTATTAAATCCCCCTCAGTCTTCTCTTCTGCTGACTAAATAAGTCTAGTTCCTTCAGTCTCTCCTCATAAGTCATGTGCCCCAACCCCCTAATCATTTTCATTGCCTTCCGCTGGACTCTTTCTAATTTGTCCACATCCTTTCTGTAGTGGGGAGCTCAAAACTGGACACAGTATTCCAGATGTGGCCTCACCAGTGCCGAATAGAGGGGAATAATCACATCCCTCCATCTCTGGCAACACAGCTTTAATAGTTACAACAGCCTTTAAAATGTTTCTGAAGCAGAGATTTGGATGTGAATTTTTCAGTTACTTTTGATAGTCCAAGAGTAAAACAGAATTAAGAGGGGCGGGGGAGGACAGGACAGCAGCCATCTCATTCCTTCCTTCCTTGTCTCCTGGCACACTACATTATCTGTGCAAGAAAACATCTCTCTCTGTTTTCTCCTACCACCCTGTCATTTCCATTCCTAGCTATGCATAGCTTTCAGAACTATGTTCTCCATGCTTCTTCTCAAACTGCCTGCCTATCATTCTCATCAGTGTAAATATTCATGTATAAAAATCAAACAGGAATCTAAAGGTCAAGCACAGCTACTCACATTTTCAAGAGTCATTACATCGCCACCAGAAAAAGTCTCTTGTATCCGTTCGTGAGGTTCCCTCAGAATATGGTGGTTTGGTTGTGCCACCCTTTATGGGAAGAGAAGACAATTAATCCTCTTTTGGCTGAACTATTATAAACCAGAGTAATTTTCTTTCTTACTTACTTAACAGTGATATGATCTTTCATGCTTATAATTTATGGATAATTGGCATGTGTAGTAAAACCCAGGATACAGAGCATTTCCTTCCATTAAAGATTCGGGTCATTGTACCAACATCCTTGTTTGCCATCAATCTCTGAATGTGTCAAAGATCTTTGTTTTGTAACCCAGACTGATCTTAGATCATTACACTTGATTCTGGAGACCATCCTCTCAACTATTAATCAAACTGACTAATACAGAGCAGACCTTCAGACAGCAGAGCAACTGTCAGCAATTAAGGGAACAGCATTAGAGGCTGGTGCACCACCAAGCCCTGCCCTTCATGGGGACAAAGGCCTCTGACAACAGTAGGACTGTTGCAGTTCTGCTGCACAGAGAGAGGGGCTGCTGGGGGGCAGGACAGCCAGACATAATAAAAGCTCTTCTTGCAGTTTGCAGTCCATGGGTGTGCTCAGCATGTGCATATGAGTGCAGTCAGAGGGAGCAGATTCTTACACCATTCCCCTTTCAGACACCTAATTACTTAGCCTCTCAAGGTGAATGCTTTTCCATATCCAGCACATTTATGTTCCTACATAGCCGTTTTTCCTCTGAGTTCAGACCTAATATGCAGCAATTCTTCAGGGCAGTCATGCTGTATAGGCCACGCTGCCAAGGCTATATTCCCAATTTATTTAAATAGTTTGGCCTATTGCTTAGAAGCACTGGCTATTTTTTCACCCAATAAACATTATTTTAAAAGAAAACAACTTGCCAGAATACACCTTCAAGACAAAGACTCGGGGAAATTTCATGACAGAGCCCTAAGGGTGTTTATGCATCGTTTCAGGGGTCCCAGTGCAGGAATGCAGAAGGGAGTCCTAAATCAGTCAGGATAAAAGAAAGAAAGAGCAAGAATTTCATCCTGTGCCATTATTAAATCTGAAATATAATAAGGACACATTTTTAGGTCTGCAGAAGGTAGAGGCGTCTTCCAGGGTCTACTATAACGTCCACCCTAGTTAAAGAAGATATAGGACTGTGCTGTTCAGATCAAGGCTCTTTGCTGCATGTGATATTAATTATTAATCAGTCTAAATTATTATCCAGTGAGGGTGTTTTTAAACAATTGTAGTTGATAAATATGAATACTTAGCCAGTCATTGTGTTGTGAAAATAATAGGAACTAAATATTATGTGTCATACTATTTAAATAAGAATGTAGAGTACTACAGCCAATGAAACAGTGAATTCACATTACTGTAGCTCTTTGGGTAATATTGATTGTTAATTTGGCTCCTGAACCACTGAGGGCTGGATGTCATTGAGACAGGACTTAGATAAACAGGATTCTTTATTTGGGTCATTGGACATTGATAGCAGACTTATTAACACAGGTCCCAATTCAGGAAAGTCTTACATACATGCTTAACTATTAGCATATGCTTGAGTCCCCTTGATTTCCATGGTTAAGTATATGCTTAAAATCAATCGCCTACTTTGCACTTTCCTGGATAGGGATGCGTCTGTGTCATAACAAAGGGGATCACCCTGTGTCCAGTCATGGAAGGGACTGCTGACTATCCTACAAGTACTTTCTTGGTTGAGTTCCTTTTCTGGCTTTCTTCTTGCAAATGCAAATAAGCCTTCAGTAACATCCTGGCACAGCAAGAGCGATCAAGAGGCTGTCTCATCCCGAAGTTTTGCAAATGGAAGCAGGGAGCCAAATACAAAAGTCACTAATTAAAACGCTGACTGAAGTCAGTTCTTCTAAACTTTGAACATTTCCACTGAAATAAATTCTCCCACATAAAAAGGAAATTATAATTACTTTGCATTGTGGAGGCAACTGACAAGAGGATCAAGGGGCTATTTCTGATGCTGCTTGGAAAAACGAAACTTTTGCAGTACCATGTAATAATAAGAAACTTTTGAAGTACCCTGTCATAATGATTATTTTAAAAATAATTATTTTTAGTGACACTGGTATAGGAAAAAGTCAAAGAGAAGAACAAATTGACAGTCTTCCCCCCACCACCCCAAAAAAATGTTAATACTAGCATTTGAACAGTATGGGAACTTGCAAGAATGCATCTCTAGGTGGCAACCTATAGACATGTGGCAAAATCTTGATGTAAATCCCACAAAACCCATCAAATGCCATGCAGAGACCAAGACTCATAATGTGCACTCCCACACTGGTGTAAATCAGAGGTGAAATCAGAGGACTTTAAAACTAGTGAAAGAAAGGTCAGAATCAGGACCCAAGACTTTAGGTCATGACAAACAGCTTCAGTCCATGTGTCTGCAAATCACTTGCATTACATCAAAAGTAAAGACAGTAAAGGGCAACACATCATGCTTAAAATGCATCTTGTTTGATTGCAGTAATTTCAAAAGGAACCCTGTGAAAAATTAAGCCTTTAGAGAGTGGTCTGCACCATCTTTCTCTCATGAAATACTTGCCACTTAGTACACTCTGTAGCAAAGAGAAAAGGTGTTCTCTTCAGCTGCATTTTTCTGAGCCAGGGACAGAGGCCCTCTTTGGCAGGGAAGGTTTAGGAGCAGCCAGAGAAAGAGATGAATGCCAACCATCTTAGAGAAGATACAAGCTTATTGTCCCCTTGAAAAGCAAAGGACGCCTCATATGGCTGGCTGAGAATATTTACTGTTTTAATCTTGGCACCAAGCTGGTACTTTCATGTTACCAAATGCAAAACGTGTGCCACAGTATTACGGTAAATGCCAGATTAGGGTTGGGCATGAGGTGAGCGCTCAAAAGATAGGTGGTATGAGGGACCAGCAACTTTTGTACTTCCTACATTCTCCTTTACTAGCTCCCCCACTTATGGGGTGGACATGACACAGAGCTATGGCCCCACCTGTATCTGCACCAGCCAGCTGTTGCAATGGGAGAATGACTCTGGTGAGCACTGAGTAGCGGATATGGTTCTACTGTCCCTGCAGGCATGACTCTAAAAGACAAAGGCTCTATTTTAGCTTTCATCTTATCTGTAATCTGCCTGAACCTTGCTATTAAATTTCAGGCCCTCATCCTTTCACTGACTGCAGTGGAACTCTAGTCCATGGCTGGATTAGGGCCTTACATATTAAATCTCACTTAAAGGATATTGTAGCAAAAGTACAGTTTAAAGTCTCCTAGCAAAGAAATCTCCTTTGAGCAAACAGCAGACACATGGGACTCACCAGCTTGGAATACAGATTTTTTGAAGCCACACAGACCAAATCAAGAGAAAAGCAGCACCTGTCCTTCCAAAGGAAGAAGCAGATTCCCAGGTGAGGTCTCTTAACACCTATGTCTTCTAAAAAGGGCCAGCTGAATTATAATGAGCATGAGGCTGCAGAGCCACACAATGTGATGTGCCAAGAGACCCAATTAGTTTCAAAAGGTGCCAAAGAACTGGATAAAGCCAGGCATCACTTGTGGGGGGAGGAAGAAAAAGCCCTTGACATTTTAAAATATATCTGTCTAGCTCCAAAATGAACTTTAATCTCTGTCAATACACAGACCTCTGCAAGGAACTTTAAAAATACACTGTCAGCATTTCCTGGCAGGATGTCAGAGAAGGAGGCATAGAAACCAGCCGGCTTGAAAGATCCAATGCTAGGTCATAACAAGCAATCTATATATAGACAAGTACTTGCACCTCATTGTGCAAAGGGGGAAAAATTTCTCCTAGCTAAAGGGGGGGAAAAATTTCCTTTTTTTGTTCACACAAGAATTGATCACATGGAGAACAGATAAAATGTACGCTTTGTGAACGTGGCTTCATGGGGTAAGCATCGAGTTTCATACTGTGGACCTGATTCTTCATACTCTTGGACTGTGTGTGGTCATTTACACCTGTGCAATATGTATGTAACACATTACCAGATCAGAGCTTTCCACTCATGCTAACCGCACTGTTCCACACCCAAAACCAGATCAGACCAATGTGCTTCAGGAAAGCAAGATTAGCCAATCTTTCTGGCAATTTGCCACTACTGCTCTGATCCAGTCCATGGAGTAGATTAAATCAACCTCAGAACTGTTGCCAATGACCCCCAGGGACTTTTCCAGCAACCAGGGAGCAGGCACATCCTGACCACTCCCCTGTTCTTCCAGCTATACTCCACACTCAGTGCTAAGATGCCAATGGAGATAGGATTCCCTTATGCAGAGGGATCCTAGAGGTAAATTAATTGAATTCCATGTTTGACTAAAAAGCAAAGTCCTGTTAGCCCCATAAAAAGTTTTAGCCACGATTTAGTGCTTTACTTATGTGATGGAATGAAATAACCCTGCAGCATAAATCAGACACACTATGAGAGTGAGAAATGTTGCTTTACAACTGAAGTCTTCCAGTGGATTCACAACTTTGTGTGCATTCAGGAAACTAGGATGGTTAAGATGATGGAAGGAAATTGAGTGTGCATTGCTGAAGTGTGACAGTACAATAGAAAGAGGCTTTTAAGTTTCCAGATTAATATTTTCTTCAGTTTCACTCCTAACTGGCCTTTTAAATTAAATTCCTCTTGATAAATAAAACGTCACTCTTCCCTGGGCATTTTCACTAACCTGAGCAGCAAAAGAGCTTCATTATCTCAGCTGGATCACTCATTTTAAAAATTTTAATTCTAAGGATTATGACTGTAAAGCTTTACAAACAGAGGATATGAAGATGTTCCAGCTAATGTATCCCTCAGAAAAAATCTGCAACTGGAACCTTGAGAATGTTCTGTACAGGCAGATAAATGAATTCTTAATCGGATGCAATTCACACTCTTATTTAGGAGATGGACTGCTTTCAGCTCACAGTGGATTTTGTTTGTGCAAACCATTCCTGGACCTTCAGTCCACTGAGTTTAACTCTTAGATGCCACTGGAGCTTCACAGCTCAATGTGAAATCCAATTTAAAGTTAACAAAATTCATCTGATTTTGTTTCAGATCCATAAACTAGCCGTGTTTGCACAAAAATGGGCCCATGGCAATTCAAAATGTTCACAGATCTTAGCAAAGCTTTTACTGAAGCTAGACTGAGGCTGAAATTGGAATCTAGCACATTTTGGGTAGAATTGATTTCTGTAATGAAGGTTTTGTGTGAATCCAAATATAAAATATTGGATTCCTTTTCAATATTTTACTGCCTTATTAAGTCATTTACATCTTATTATTTATCTATATTGTGGTAGATTCCACAGACCCCCAGTCAGGATAAGAACTCCATTGTGTTAGGTGCTGTACAAAAACACAAAAGATTCACTTCCCATCCCTTAAGTATTTACAATACCATTTAAGAATATATGCAAAAAGTAACTACACCAAACACTAGCGGGGATGGGGATGATAAGATAAATAGTAACAGAGGTTGGATATAAATACAACTTATTACTATATTATTACTTTAAATGTATTAAAAATCTTAAGATTTCAAAAGTCAACCATTTAAAAGTTAGGAAATACTAGAATTAATGTTGTCTATGCACATATGTTATAATATAAATTCCATGTACATATACATTGTAATATAGTCTTTACTTACATGATCACATACTATTTTTTTCTATAGGATCATTGCCTCACTCAGTGCACAGGATGGACTGCTAAATTCATGAGAAGTTATTAAATATTTTATCTTTATTGTTCATTGTGTGGCCCCATGCCTTACTTATTGCACATTATTCAAACCCTGCTTTGAATACAGAATGATTGGTTTCTCCATGGGCTTTTCTATGGTGCTTATCATGATAGAAACTGAAGTAGTTTCACAAACATTAAATAATCTTCACAACTCCTATGTGACATGGGGGGTGGGAGATTAACCCCATTTTAAAATGGAGAGTTGAAGCATGGAGAGATTAAGGTCAAAAGTTTCCACTAATTTTGGGTGCCCCATTTGAGAGACCTAGAGCCTGATTTTTCCAGAGAGTTTAGAATTATATAGCACTTTACATATTCAAAGCACAGTTCCCATTGACTTCAGCTGTAGACGAGAGTCCTGAGCACTTTCAAAAAAATCAGACCCCAAGGTCTCAGTTTTGGTACTCAGAAAATAAGGAACACAGTCAGTGGCTACCTGTGAAAAGTTTGGATTACAGAACTTGCGCAGCAACTCTGGCAGAGGTAGGGACAGAATCCAATTATCCAGAGTAGCATTCAACTGCCTAATCATGAAACTTTCTCTTCCTGTATAATCCCCAGCCTTATCTACTACTACACACCTTCTGACTTCTGCATCCAATAAAGCAGACAACCTACAAACACCAGCCTCCTGCAGTAAACAATCGTGATTCATCGCCAGAGTAGGGCCGGTCTTTGCATTAAATGAGCCAGTACTCCTGTAGAAAAATTTCTATGTGATCATGTAATTAAAGAGCCCGCCATAATATCAAACTCAAGGGTGGCTGAATTAATTCTGGCATTTCCTAGCTCTGAGTGCTCGACTTTGCAATGTTAATATTCATTTAATGTAGTGTGAGTATAATTTCCTAGGTCTTAAAAAAATCAAACTGAAAAACCCCCAGGAATTCCACTCCACGGTGTCATATTGACACACATATGGTTCATTGGCAGGGTTGGATCCAAGCACGGACCTTTGTCACCTGAGCTAACAGAGCAGTGGATTGCAATAGTCAGGTGTCAGCCTCTGTGTGGGCAAGCACACACTCTTTGCCTGTGGCTTTCACAGCTATGTTATTTGACAGCATCATATGGACAGTGAGACTCAGGAATTTTAGGGTCCATTCCAGTTGCTGGAGGGGAGTTTGCTGTAGTGAGCACAGACCCTTCTGCCCATTTCACCCAAAGAGCGACCCTCTCTGGTCTGTTTCCTCCACCCTGTCCCCATCAGTTTTTTTTTTCACCCCATCCCTGGCTTCGTCCTACTCCTACTCCCTAACTCCTTATCTACACACTCCACACTTCAGGCCCCACATCCCATCCGTGCCTAGTCAGTCCCATTTCCACCCACCACTCCAACTCCTTGTCCCCACTCTCCTTCCCCAGCCAGTATCTCTGTTCCTCCCCCTTCTCCTCATCCAATCTCTCTTCCTCCTGCCCCCAGTGGCTCCTCCTCTGAATCCCAGTCTCCCTGCCTAGGCTCCTTAGCCAATCCCAGTTTCACCCCTCACCTGCTGCATAGATCCTATCTCAATCTCCTTGTCCACCTGTTCTGATCTCCTCCCTGATCCCCAGCTCCTTGTCCTCGCTGACAACAACTGACTCCCTGCCCCTCATACACAGTTCTCTCACCAGCTCCCTATCCCAGCCTGTCACATCCTGCTTGCCTAGGCAGTCCCACTCTCCCCATCTCCCAATCAAGGTCTCTCTCTCACCTCCTCCCTCCCCAGTCCCTGTCTCAGCATCATTCTGAACGACTCCCTTCTGTCCCCCTGTATTTGAGACAGGCAGCCTCCCTGATGCCTGGGTGCCAGCATGCTGTTTACTGAGACTGCAGCTGAGACAAACTCCCTAATCTCAGCGCTAGTGTCTGGCCACATCCCAGACCTCAGCAACAGTTACCGGAGCCCTCCCAGTAGTCCCATGTTGTGCAGGACTGTCCCGCTTTGCCATCCAAACCTCCCTGTCCCTGCTTAAACATTAAGTTTGCTAACTAGTGCTGGCCCTTACTGATGCTAAGGGCAGCTGCTTTCCTGGGTTTTCACTTTCCTTCTGCGTGTGCAGCCTCTCTGCACATGTTCCCTTGGGCCACAGCAGTAGCAAAGGTACAACAGTGCTGACTTCCTCCCGGCCCACTCAGAGTTGTTGTACTGTGATACAAATGCCTTCTACTAAAATAATAATGGAGACATTTACTATTAGGTTCCTGCCATGGCAATTAGTGGCTGTTCTGGAACTCGCAGAGCAAAACCACTGATATGATTTACAGTGGCTTGCATTGTAGAGTAATTTTCCACCAGCATGATAAAAAACTGCCAATCTAAGCAGGTATTTGTCTAATGTGTCCTTAAAAATCTCCAATGATGGAGATTCCAGAAGCTGCCTAGGCAATTTGTTCCAGTTCTTAACTGCCTGAAGTTAGGAAGTTTTTGCTAATTTCCAACCTCTCTTGCTGTAATTTAAGTCCATTGCTTCTTGTCCTCAGAGGTTAATAAGAACAATTTTTCACTTTCCTACTTGTAACAACCTTTAATGTACTTGAAAACTGTTGTTTCCCTCTGTCTTCTCTTCTGCAGAATAAACAAACCCCAGTTTTTTCAATCTTTCCTCATAGATCATGTTTTCTACCCCTTTAATCATCTTAGTTGCTCTCCTCTGGACTTTCTGAAATTTGTCCACATCTTTCCTGAAATGTGGTGCCCAGAACCAGACAATACTCCAGAGCACAGAACCAAATGAATGAATACTTACTGTGTTTTTCTTACAATACTCCTGGTAATACATCCCATAAATGATGTTCCCTTTTTTGGAAACAGGGTTTAGCTGTTAACTTATATTTAGCTTGTGCTTCACTGTAACTCCCAAGTCCCTTTCCACTGTACTTCATGGTTCCAGAGCTATCTCTCTGTCTATCAGTTGGAAAATCATGCTACTGTATATTTTCTCTCCCTTAAAAGTATTTTCTCCTCTGAGTACTCAGAAGCAAGTAGTGCTTCATCCATTTTATACTTCCCTTGACCTACTTTCCCTCATCTCTTTCATTTGTCTTTTACTCTGGTGTCCTCTTGGCTAGTACACTCCCATGTGGCCTCCAGCCTTGGCTCAAGGGTCTGAACAGTGAAAGAAGAGACGAGAAGGCTCTGTACAGAAGTGAATCCGTATGACCATCCCTCCACCAATCCCCTATGGAAAAAGCTATCAGACTCTTAGAAATTGCTCTGTTCTCCTGCAGAGCTGATGCAATTGCATAGCAAAGATTTCCTGTCAAGTATTTAGCCTACCTGTAAAATTCAGAGATTCTTTTACACCTCCATGGCTGGGCTGTTTTATTGCACTTGCTGCCTACATTTGGTACTTTGTACCTGGCAAAATGCACAATAAGAAAGGATAAGAGCTCTGAAGACATTTTTCCTCAGAGTTCATCCCCCTGGTAACCATGAGATCAAGATAAACACATCACTGATCCAGGAAGCTTTGAGGCTGGATCTCAGGAACAAAAACCAATACCATCAAAATCTATGAATTCTTTGATGAATTCTTTATTTTAATTGTCCACATTCTTTTAATTGCACTGGTAGCTCTGTGTTCCATGAAGTCAATATAAACATTCAAAGCAGCATCTTTAAATTAAAAATAAATAGATAAGTCAAAAATTGTCCTCCTCGTGTCTGTGCTCACATAAAACATGCTGCACAGGTGCTAAATAAAGTCTGCTGTGTTCAAGTCTGTCTCTTCATTTCCTCTTGGAAGACTGACTGAAGCTCTTGCCTGCACTGTGAATTAAGATGATTTCTCAGCATAAAATATTACAAGTTACGGCACATGTCACCAAATTGTGGGCTGAGAATTGATCTATCCTGCTTTTGATGTGTCATATCCACTGACTGAAATAAAAGCATATCCCTTTGAAGGGGCTAATGTAATTGAATACCTGTGTGGTCAGCTGGGAGAAGAGTTCTGTTTATACAGAGATATCGAGGCATTAGAAACATTAGCCTTGCGTTCAAAATTTAGATATCTTTTGGGCTGGTAATCTTCTGGTTCTGCTGAGTTTCACTGAGATACTTCATAGCTGCAATGCCTATGTTATTCACTGTGTCCTGTCTGTCACATGCCTTATTGTCACTTCTATCCTGCTATAACCAATTTTTAGAACTCCCCCTGAAATCACTCAGGTGTTTAGCTGAAAAATCTACTTCATAATATGTGCAAAGCTCCCATTAAGCCCCCTCTGGGAGCACACACTCAGCCATTCTCAAAAGAAGCTCAATACCTCACCAGATCAAGCCATGATGATTTCCCTCTCCCTTCCCCAAAATGATACTGAATCTCTACATAAACAAATCAGGAAGAAGGGGTGGGCACAGGCTGACCAGATGTCCTGATATTAGGGGCTTTTTCTTATATAGACAACTATACCCTACACACACACACCTGAAAAAAAAGTTTCCTGATGTTTCACACTTGCTATCTGGTGACCGAAGGTGGGGAAAGCCAACATCATAGTGCTAGAAGGATTGTTACCACACTTCAGACACTTATGAAGTTGTAGCTATGGTTTATCTGTCCAAGGAGTTTATCTCTGTGCTTGCTCTGCTAGATAAATTTTTAACTTCACATATGCATTAAATGGCCTCCAGTGCCCTGCATTACTCACAATTCCTGTTCTAATCTCAGAGTGATTTTCTGCATGACATACATAACATAGAATGTGCAGTACAGGGTGAAGTAAACACCACATCAAGCTTCCTACTGATTAATTGAAATGGAAATTCATGATCTGAGCATTGTAGCCAAGGGTTTGTAACTAACGGAACATAGATTTCTCACCTCAGAGGATAATGTTTTCAGACACTGATGCATATTAAAATATAAACCAGTTCTCAATTTATTACCATTGTTCAGCTTACTTACTAAGAGCCTTTCTCTATGAAACAAACAGAAATTAAAAGCAAGTCATGATGCACTGAATTACTACCTTCCTCACCTATAAAAATTAATGTTGCTGTAATAATGTATGTAGGCTCTGTGCTCTCTGTCCTTCTGCACAGTGGAGAGGAGCAAAGCATTAAGAGGAAAAAAAGATGGTGCATGCTAAAAGCCATAAAGTCACTGGAGGGGGAAGCAGAACATAATTGGAGTATCAGGCTTCATCCTAAGCCCAAAGAAGACCCTGGTTGCACCAACTTCCCCCCGTCTCTGGAGGTGCTGAGGTTGCCAGGTAATAAGACAAGTCACAGCTGTGCAACAAAAATGTTCCCCTCCAAGTCCAGTGGTATTTCCACCTCACCAGCAGTGGAAGTTGGTGCTTCTAGGCCTAGCATTAACTTGCAGTCTGTGCAGCGTGCTCCCAGGGAGAAGGTGAAGCACAGAGATGATAGATAGACGTCAATGGCAGCGTGGTTCCTTACGGAAAAGTGCTGCTCGGATAGGAGGAGCTGCAGGGCAGATTCCTTGTGCAGATCTACTCTTGGTGCTTTATGTCCCCATGGACTGGCAGATCCCTTAGTAATCAAGAAACTACCTTCCACCTTGAGGAGAACACAAGGCAGAAACTCCCTGAGGTGAACCTTTTTTCTTTACAATATACTCTGGGAGATATATTTTAGTGAAACACAAAATTGTTGGACTTATCACAGGAGTAACTGGGTGAAATTCTATGGCCCGTGTTATACAAGAGTTCAGACTAGATGATCTAATGGTCCCTTGTGGCCTTAAAATATATGAATTCATCAGAGAGGCTGTCAGATGACCATAGTTGACGGGAAAATTTAAAGGCTGCATCTACACTTGTAAATTAAGTCGATTTAAGCTTGCTTAAGTCAACTTAATTTACCCTGTGTCTACACTACAGTTTTCTTAAGTCGACTTAAGCAGCTTGCTTAAGTCAACTTAAGGAAAATAAAGTTGACTTAATGAAAATTAAGTCGACTATTAAACCTCAAATTAATTTGACTTAAGGCTTAAGTCAACTCCCTAGAGTTGACTTAAGCCAGTGTAGACGTGGGGTAGCCCTAAGTGGATTTAGGACTACCCCAGGACTACACCAATGCCCTCCCTGCCGGGGGGGCACAGGGGGAGCCTGGCATGCCCCCCCACAGGTCAGGGCAGAGCCCTGCCCACCCTGCCCCTATGCCCTGCCAGGGTCCCTGTCCCCCTTTGCCCCATTGTACCTATGTACAATGGGGCAAAGGCTGAGCCCCCTGGCATTGGGCAAGGGGTGCCCCCCATGGACCTGCCCTAGGTCCCCCTAGCCCCTAGAAGTCGACCTAGGCATCCAGTGTGGATGTTCTAAGTCGACTTTGTAAGTTCCCCCCAAAGTCGACTTAAAATTTAAGTGTAGACTCACTAAGTCGACTTAACTAACTAAACTAACTTAACTAACTAAAGTCGACTTAAATTTCTAAGTGTAGACATAGCCAAAGAGTCTGCAAAAGTTATGAAGCACCTGATTATAGTCTGTCAAGTCCCGTGAGAACAGCCCTGCCTCACTTAGTTCTGGCTGCAGGATACTAGGAACAAGAGAAAGCTATCTAATTATCTAAAGTGGTACATGTTACTCAAATGATAGGCCGTAATGCTGCCATTACACTCTAATGACTAGTTTGAGGTAGTCATGAAGCAAGTGGGGCCGTGTGGTGTACATTTGAGTAGGTTCTAATTAGGTAGCAACATGATACAAATACTTTAGTAAGTATTTTATCTTGCATGCTTATGAATGGCAGTTGTGTGCTTTGGACAAAAGGTTCAGGATGGCCTCAGATTTGCAAATCAACAAGGAGACCTCAAGGGCCAAATTTTAAAAAACATGCTAGAAGTCCGCTCTCACAAATTGCACAGGTGGATCTAAGCCATGTTTACACTCACATAGCCCACTTTCGCTGTCACAACTAAGGAGTTGTGTACAGTTCCAGAATTTGAGTAGCTGTGATCGGAAAGACAACAGAGTCCTGGGGCACTTTTAAAGACTAACAGATTTATTAATCGCATGCTGTTAGTCTTTAAAAGTGCCACAGGACTCTGTTGTCTTTCTACAATAGACTAACACGGCTACCCCTTTGGAATGTGATCGGAAACTGATTATCATGCATTTTTCCTGTAAACACTTGGTCTCAGAAAGTATTTTAAAAATCCATGATAGCTACAGACATTTCCAAGATGTTTGCAAAGTTTAGTACTATAATTGAAAGGATTAGATAGAAATGAGGAATATTCTTAATAATACTTTGAATCCCTACTATTTAAGAGTAAAACAAACTATTTCAATAGGTTATGCCCACCTCTTCCTCTTTTTCACCCTCTTTCATGTATAGTTTATTAGCAAAATTTTCACATGGAAACAATAAGTCAATTTTTCACTTGGAAACTGAACAAATGCTGGGGGGGGGGGGGGGGGGGAGCGGGGGGAGCTCCAGAATGAAAAAAGATAGACTCAGCAGGCACACAACGTGCTACCCCTTCCATTTGTGAGTGAACGGGGCATGAAAGACAGCAGATCTTTTCCAATATTTTCAGGATAATGGACTGCAGGGTTGAAGAGACTCTCCTCTGATGTGCTCGGAAATGAGAAAAAGCTCTGAGCCTGCCTTGGCCAAGCTGCCTTCAATCATTCGCATTATTATTGACCAAAGACACCTGTTCTGTGCAGGAAATGTAGGTTCTAGTTTTTTTGTGTTTTGTGGTGGTTGTTTTTTTAAAAAAAGCATGCAGGAGGATCTTCATAACACTGACCCAGCTGAGGTACACACAGCACTATTTAGGGAGAGATGTGCAAATGCAGTTTTAAGCCACTTGTGCTCCTCTGCTCCTGGGCTGGCTGCTTTAACTTTATGCTGGTTGCCAGTCACTCCAGGAGTCAGTTATGTGGGGTTGCACTAGGGAACAGGGATGTCCTCCGCTCTACCAGTTGACCTCACTAAGGTGGTTGATCCTCCCATATGTGGCTACATGACAGAGGGCTACAAAGCAGCCCCCATGTAACTCAAGATGCATCTTCCTCTTATTGAAAACTCCAGTGCTTTCCTATTGGATACACTGGCTGGTTATCAAGTTTATAAAGCTGTCTCCTTTCCACTGATATTGCAGCTGACTTTTCATTCAAAAACACCACAGCAGCCTACATTGGGAGTTCCCCACACCCTTCCCTTTCTGCAGACTGCCACATTCCACCGCCTTGGCGGAACAATACCTTGGCAGTGCCATGAGTTGTCATTGTTTTTCCTAGTTTACTTTGTTCCTCTCCTCGAGAAACATGCACGAGGATGTGGCTCACTATATTTACAAACATGCAAGAATGATTAGCCAAGAGGTGTGTTTCTTGGAGCTTGCGATTTGGCAGCTGCTGCGCTGTGTTATTCTACCTCGGTTTCTCTCCTGTAACAAATTTGGGGGTGAAATGCACGTCAGGCAGCCTCTCGTGGCTGTCGCCATCTGCGATAGCTTCCCTTTTGGTTCATTTCTCCCCCATGATATGTGAATTGAAAAATCTTCCAAGCACTGTCGCAGTGCTCCATAGTCATTCATGCAGCTTCTCTTAGGTAGCGCTGATAACGTCAGCCCTCGTTCTCCCTCCCCCTTGGGTGTTTCACTACTGAGAAGAATCCAGACACCACAAGCAGAGGGCTGAGCAAAGGGAGGTTAATTGAAAACTACATTATGCCAATAGTAGCCCCAGGAGGCAGTGTGACTGACACATTTCTAAGTTCCTAACCCATCCTCCTTCATCTTGGGTCAGGGGATGAATTACTCCTTCTCCTCTTGTGCTGGCTCAGCTACTCTCCCTATGAGCAGGCAACAAGCCCTGATTTCCTCTATTCCAAACCCACCTACAGGTGAACAGGCCTGCTTACTCCTAATACCCTCAGAGCCAAGCTACAGGTAGCCCACCTAAGGGGGGCAGGTATAAGGAGTGTTCTTATCTTATATATGGTTTCATACTTACGCTCTTAGGTTGCAGTCACCAAGCAAGTTTTCTCCCCAGTTAATTAGCTAGTAGTTTCTCTCAAAACAAGCAGGTAATACTGTGGTGTCTGCAGGCTATTTAGAAAGTGGTTAGTTCACCTCCGGCTTGCCTTCCATTTGATCAAGATTTATTTTGATGTATAAGAACAATCCTTTCTAAACAAACCTGCTCTGGCAGAAGAGCTAACAAGCAAAGTGTATAATGCATGACTACTAAGATATATTAATCGGAATTTATTTTATTTTTTTTTAATGTTTTATGAGCCCCTGAAGAGAAACAGTTTTGAAAATAGCTGTCACACAGCTTAACCTCCAAGCTCTAGGTGACTATGCCTTGAGCTACAAAGAAGATTTTAGTTTGGCCTTAACTACATAGGACAGGCCAGTGCCAGATTTGACATCTTAGCTGAAGACAGCAAATTCCGCTAATTGGAGCTACAGTACATCTGAGGGATTTTCCATGTACCGTAAGCCAATTTTGAAATACAAGCAATATCATTTACATCTCAAGAAAGTAAGCTTTAAAGAAGCATCTCAGCATGTGCAATTGCCAATTTAACAAACTTGTTAATATGAGATGATCATATTCTAGAAGCCTTGAGATTCAGGAACAAATCTAAGCAGAAATCTTTACTGAATTCACACCATTTTGTATTTGGGTCACTTAATTATTTCCACAGTCATCCTCATTTTTCATTAACAGGTGAAAAATCCCATGCTGCAGATTTTGATTCTTTAAGACATTCTTACTGAGCAAAAGCACAACTCTTATCAGTCAGACTAGAATGGTTTATTTAAGGCTGGCCTGGTAATGTGGATGTATCATTCTGATTCAATCACACACGGGGACTCTCATAGGATTTTAACTGCATGTCTAATTTCAAAGGGCTTTGTTTTACAGACTATACATCTGGGAGAGACGTCAATCACCAAACTTTCAGCTAAGTTCTGAAATTTTGTTATTTTGCTGAATTATAAAAAGAACATAAACAACAAGAGTCCTGTGGCCCCTTAAAGACTAACAAATTGCTTTAGGCATTAGCTTCTGTGGGCTGCAACCCACTTTGTCAGATGGGAAGAACATAAATTCTCTGTCACAGGGAACTGGATGCATTTTGGCCTTGCAAAGACAACAGTAAAAATCTGAAAAATTATCCTGGTTCCTGACTCAGGACTCCTAGGTCCTCCAATAATACAAACATTTTTATAGATACCCTGGTGATTTTTTAAGAATGCAAAAAGTAAGTGTATGTGGGAAAAAGTCAAACTGATTTGTCAGAAAACAGTTTTCTTCATGTGTATTACATTACATTTCCTTTGTTAAAATGATTTTAACAAAAACCATGCTGGTTTTTAGTACAGTGCTGGCTGAAAGAAATTTTGGTCATGATGTCAGCTTCTGAAACTATGGGCCAGATTATAACCTCACTAGTAATCTCAATAAGAATCTTGAAAACTTGGTCTTTTGTGTTTAATTACTACTTTAATTTATTAAACTATAAAAAACACTTTACGTTACCTGGGACAGAGTTAAATCACTCTCTAGATCTGGAAGGTATCTATCTAGAAGTGAATTTTCTTTCTTTGCACATTTGTAATCAAATTTTCAATGTCACATTAGAATAGAAAAATAAATCCTGTATCCTGGTAAATTATTTTTTAAAAATGGATTTATTTAAGCACTTACTTCCTGAAAGGTTCCAAAAGGTATAAAAAAATGTATAATAAATGAGAGGCTAAATGCTGGCCGGTGCAGGAAACACAGCAAACCCCCAAATTGGCTTACATATATGCTGGAAAAGCAACCTGTTTATGCACCAGAGAGTTTCAGGTAAGGTTATTCCAAAAATTTGGAAGTTGAGTGTGGAGGCCATTTCTAGGTCAAGAACTAAAGTTGTATTAACATGCAACCAATACTTACATTCCCCTTATTCCCAAATATTCCCTCTGTGGTAGCTGTTTGCAGAACAGCAGCCTGCTGTTTTTCATGGAAAGGTAATATTTGGGGAGACATCTGCCATCACATGGTGTGGAAATGGAGTGTTGTGTTCCAGAATGTAGATAGCACATAGTAAGACTCATGCAACTTTGTGGACAAGCAAACACTGCACAAGAGAGAGAAGGAAGGATTTTAGGTCAAGGAGCAAACCCCCCAAAGTGCTTTATGATCTCTGGTGGAGCCTCATGATCCTCCATCCAGGCATGCCCTGACAGCTCAGTCACTCTTCAGGGTTTGGCTGGCATCCTGGGTTCCAGAGGAGTTTGGCTTAGTCCCTGGCATCGGCTTCAGCCACCTAGGGAGCACAAACAATATGCTCCCTCCCTGGTCAGCAATCCACCCACACCATCCTGAGTCCCAATCTTTTATAGCCCCCCTCCCAGCTGAACATGCCCAGCAGAAGCTGTGGGTGTGGCTTCTCAATCTTCAGGCTGTAATGAGACTTTAATCCTTGCTAGTCCAGTGTGGGGCTGATATGCCCCATCATAGAAGACAATGTTGCTTGCT
Organism: Pelusios castaneus; assembly: GCA_007922175.1. Lineage (NCBI taxonomy): Eukaryota > Metazoa > Chordata > Testudines > Pelomedusidae > Pelusios > Pelusios castaneus. Next base: position 11,362,621 of record ML685816.1, on the reverse strand, counting down.
TCCCTTCAGAAAGTAACAAAACTTCAAAGAAAATTCAGGGCTACTCCCTCCACTCATCCTGCCCTTCTGCTCTTTTCTTCCAACCATCCCAGGTGGCCCATCTTTCTAGCCATCTATGCAATTTACTGGTATTACACTATTATTTGTGATCAAGCTCTTTTATGTTTTGATTCCAGTTATATTTTTTCCATTATTTGTGCATAGTATATAATGAACATTTGGATTTAATTTTAAAAAAAAAACTGGGAGAGATTACGTCATCATTATGGCAAATATAAAAACAAACAAACTAAACTAAATTAAACATTCTGAGATTCTTGTCCTGAAATTGCCTCTAAATGTAATTGGCTAAGATTCTGATCAGTTACTCTGGATTTACATAACTGAGATCAGAATCTGGCCCTATTTCTTTTCAATAAGTAATCGTAAGTACCAATGAAAATATATTATCTATCCTGTCTTCTAGTGTACCCTAGTGAATAACAGCTGAAAGAGAACAGAATTTCTTTAGAAGTTGTGTGTTTTTTAATGGATTTTGAAATTTGATGTCTAGCAAAAAGGGATATATAATTCTGTTAGTATCAAGGCTTGTCTCTCTTACCAAGAGCAATTAGTTCATTAAAAGATATTACCTCACCTACGTTGTCTCTCAAAGCATATACAAATGTTCCAGCCATGCACACTTTTAGGGTCCATATTTAACTGGTTTTTGAAGTATCATATTATGGTTTGAAAAGTGCTTCTTATTCAATGTTAAGTTTCTCTCTCCCATAGTCCAATCAGCAATCCCTTCCATGACTGTTCAGTATAAAACAAGTTTTAGGGAGCCCCCATATGGTGACACTAGATAGTACCTTCTGTGTTAATCTGAAAATAAGAGAGCTAAAGACAGAACGACGGGATCTGCCTATATCCAGCTGCTTCAGTAAAGAATTATTTTTATATTCTCTACACCTGAGGTCTGTCCCTTCTCTGCCATGAGGGATGCTACAGGTTCAGGACTGATTTTTTTTTTTAAAGGATTCTTATTGTAGGTCATAACTACAAATCAAACTGTGTATATGCTATATGATTTGATTAGAAAGAATGCCTCACTTTCTTTCTATTTTGGGCCTTACGTTTTCCTTACGTTAGAGGATACAAATCCTGAGGAGCAGCCCAGCTGGAAACTCCCATCTCTGGTTTAGATGGAGATTGGAGAGAGAATATTCACCTCTGCTTTGTACACACCATTTCACAGTATATGTCTATGGCAGTAGGAATTTTAGCATCCTCAGGGCAAGCAGGAAAAATGCAGCTGGAGAAAGAACAATGAAACTGGATGCAGGAACCATGCAGATCTCAGCCCACTGTACTTTGGCACCCATTTCCAGGAACAGCCAGAGGAAATCAGCCAAAGATGAGCAAGAAAGACACTAAAAATGGTACTAAAAAAAAAAACCCTAGTAATGATTTCTTGTTGTGCCAAGTCCCTTTTCTTCTCAGTTATGTTTGTTTGTTTGCATCCTCCTTTCTCTTTTTTCTAATTTATCAGCAACTGAGACAGCCAAAACTGGATAGCCTTTGCCTGATCTGCTTAATTTGAGCAGCCACCACAAAAGAAGTGAGAAATAATAGGACCGGATTCTCCTCTCACTTACCCAGACGTACAACTGTGAAGTGAAGAGAGTTACACTGGTGTCATGCTGGAGTCAGAAGAGCAAAGGGTTTAGACTTGTAAAAGTAGATAATAAGGTAAATACATTTTCCAAACATCATAGGAAGCCAGGGCTTGTGATTTTAACAGCTTAGGTGGCGTGTACATCACTTTATTCTTTTTAAAAACATATTTCCATTTACAACACAGTCCACTCAAAAAAGCATATCCCAGACTCCTGGCATCTCTGACACAGGTTGAAAAGTAGGTCAGAAAAGAGTCTTCTGGCTTCATAATTAGGAAGTAATAAAAAAACAGAGGCAAACAGCAAGCCATCCTACTCAAATGCTTGCTCTTTTCCTCCCTGTGGTATTGCCAGATCTCCTGCTTGGGACTGGCCAGCTGTTACAGCAGCCAACCCAAACAAGAGCTAGTCCACAGAATTTGGAGGCCTGTTTTATGACAAATTGCTTCACTTGCCAGGACACCCAAACCTTGGAGCATATGGCTGCCACAGTGCGGAAAGCAGCATAAGAAAGTTATAGTTGATATAAAATAAAGATGGATCCAAACCAAAACCCAGAAACAGTATTCCCCTCTTCCCCATCCTCTCCCTGAACTTTGAAGTTTGACCCCATAATGGGTACTAAATTTTTTAAAATAAGCTGGAAAAATGTATTCATTGCAGTTGAAAATGGCTATCCTGCTCTACTAGTGAATTTCTAGTTTACAAACCTGTCAGATAAGGCAGGCTTGAAAAGTATAGGTACCCTTATAATCATCAAGTCAGCCAGAATGATGTGGGTGCTCTATAAACCCCTTAACCAGTCTATTTTGTATTCTGGCTCTTTGATATGCCTGTCTGATCTTAACAAAGAAATTGAAAAATGCCATCATTCTCAGCTCATTTTCATTCATCGCAAATACATGCCTGAAAATAAAATACATTCATGCTGTCTCTGTTTTTACTGTCATAGTTACTCAACTATAGCATCAATTCAGTACTTAATCTAGCAACGGCATTACATCTTGAACAGCATTAGCACTAATACTAAATTCCAAATCTCCACAGATTACATATAATCCCAATTGATTTTAGTAGAATTTACTCATCATTCTGTATGAATGGCCTGCATGTGTAAAGCACTAACATTTAGGTTTGACTTGTGGCTAAAAAAGAACAAACTGCATTTAATTTCTTTTAATAAAGGAAACAAAAATGTATCCTGGGTCTACATAATTTCGAGATACACTTTTAAGACCAAAGCCTGAAATACTGAGTGTTTAGACAGGCAAAATTGCCATTGATTGTTACCGAGGGCCAAATTTTGGTCCACAGTGTATCTGGAAAATTTACCTAATTTACTTACTAATTTGGAAATGCCTAGGAACAAACATGCCGTTCCTCCCTTGTGTTCATTCACCTAAATCTCAGGGGACATGAAGAAGAGTAAGCAACCAGCTCTGACAGGCTTCAGTTGTTCTAGACACACAGGCTATGTCTACACTTGGAAATTTAAGTCGACTTTAGCTAAGTCGACTTTAAGTCGACTTAGTTAAGTCAACTTAGTGAGTCTACACTTAAATTTTAAGTCGACTTTGGGGGGAACTTACAAAATCGACCTAGAGCATCCACACTGGACGCCTAGGTTGACTACTAGGGGCTAGGGGGACCTAGGGCAGGTCCACGGGGTCAGGGGGGGCACCCCTTGCCCACTGCCAGGGGGCTCAGGCTTTGCATAGGTACAATGGGGCAAAGGGGGACAGGGACCCTGGCAGGGCATAGGAGCATGGTTGGCAGGGCTCTGCCCTGCCCTGTGAGGGGGCATGCCAGGCTCCCCCTGTGCCCCCCCCCCCCAGCAGGGAGGGCATTGGTGCAGTCCTGGGAGTCCTGGGGTAGCCCTTAGTTGACTTAGGGCTACCCCACGTCTACACTGGCTTAAGTGGACTCTAGGGAGTCGACTTAAGCCTTAAGTCAAATTAAAACAAGGTTTAATAAAGTCGACTTAATTTTCATTAAGTCGACTATTTTCCTTAAGTCAACTTAAGCATCTTGCTTAAATCGACTTAAGGAAACTGTAGTGTAGACGCAGGGTAATTAAGTCGACTTAAGCAAGCTTAAATCGACTTAATTTGCAAGTGTAGACACACCCACAGAGATGAATGATCAGAGAGGAAGAGATCACATCTTTTCACATACACTTTCTTGTACATGCTGATCGTCCTAATCTGTGTACTCAGCCCTTCAAAGCCTGCAGGATTTATCACCAGACCTGAACTGGAGAAATTCCCACATGCAGTATTTAGAGCCCATTGACTGGCCTTCCAGCAGAGAGACTAACATAAAGAACTGACAGAGAACTAGGAGGGGGAAGCGGGACTTCCCAGAATGCTCTGCCAATGAGGGGAAACGGCTGTACTGCTGCTGAGATTCCAGCTCCCATCTGCAGAAGGTACATGGAAACAGGGACAGGAGTGGTCACAAATATCCCTGCCCAGATCTGTACATGCTGAGATTCTGTTTCTTATTAAGCAGAGTGTAAGTGTGTTATTGTGCAGGGATTCTATTGATATCTGTCCCTGGTGTGTACTTTTAGCAGATTATCACAGTTTACATATATGCACCTTCCTCCGAGGTCAATTTTGCAATCTAATTGGCAGGCCTTATGCAGGGATAACTTTCACTGGGACATATTTACCCTTCAGATGCTTACAACAAAACTGAAGCCAATGTATGCTGCATGCATATATCCGAGAACAGAATTGTCTCCAAACTACTTGGTCCAGGAGTTGTACATAACTGCAGGATTGAAACCTGCCACAGGGCCAAAATTTGTCCCGATTTCCACTCAATGTATGCACAGAAGTAAATTTACACACTGAGGAGTTCTTGATTTTTTTTGCTGGGACCCCCTTTGAAAATATTTCAGGCTGTGACAACTTCTCACAAAAGCAATGATCTCCCCACCCCATGCCATACTATCCTTATTGGCATGCACAGGAGCTGACAGCTTGCAACCCATTATGATACCTTGTGACCCCCTGAAGCATCACAACCCCCAGTCTGAGACTCCCAAGTCCCCCCCAATTATATTGTAGATACCAAAATAGTAAAACATTCTTAATGTACCGTAACTTTTCTACCATATTTTTGTATGTGATTCATTTACCCTCGCTGTAGATATTTTATGAAATAATAGCGTAGATCAGCAATTCTCAACCACTGTGTCGGGAAACATTACGATCTTGACACACAGTGGGAAGTGCGTTGCAGAAAGCCATGGGTGCTGGATTCGGCATGAGGGGACTGATGTGTCCTGTAGGGTCGTGCACGCCACCAAACGTGTCGCGATGCACAAAAGGTTGTGAATCACTGGCATAGATTATAGTAATAGCAGTTTTTGTATGCAAGGTATCCTAGAGCAATGGCCAATGTTTAGCGAACATTGAGATACTCTCTAGAAGAGCAGTGCATGCTGGCAAATGCTTTATTATGCACTCAGAAATAGCTCATGCACCATTTTAATCATTTAACCAAGAGAAGGGATGTTAGCCAGGAAAATTAGACATATTGAAAAGTGGTATGAGTTCTTTAACTTTTCCCTGGCAGGCACCAGAGACCTCAGTCTGATGTCTTATCTGAAGGACAATCAAAAGATACTTTGCTCTTTGAGCATCCAGCTTAAAATGATCAGGAAAACTGAACTAGCAAGTAAGATTGCTGGAGACAAAATTGACTGGTTTCTCTATGCTTCCTAACAGTTCCATAAAATGGTGGTTTAAAGTGTGTTTCTAATCCAAAAATTAATTGCTACAGGCTGGGGACCATTCGGCTAAGTAGCAGCTCTGTAGAAAAGGAGCTGGGTGTTATAATGGACAGGCAGGTGGATATGAGTCAACAGTGTGCTCTTGTTGCCAAAAAGGCCAACGGCATACTGGACTGCATCAGTAGGAGTGTTGCCAGCAGATCGAAGGATGTGATTATTCCCCTCTATTTGACACTGGTGAGGCTGCATCTGGAATATTGTATCCAGTTTTGGGCTCCCCACTACAGAAAGGATATGGACAAATTAGAAAAAGTCCAGCGGAGAGTAATGAAACTGATTAGGGGGCTGGGGCACATGATTTACAAGGAGAGACTGAAGGAACTAGGCTTATTTAGTCTGCAGAAGAGAAGACTGAGGGTGGATTTGACAGCAACCTTCCACTACTTGAAGAGGTGCTCCGAAGAGGACGGAGCTAGGCTATTCTCAGTGGTGACAGATGACAGAACAAGGAGCAATGGTTTCAAGTTGCAGCTGAGGATGTCTAGGTTGGATATTAGGAAAAACTTTCTCACTAGGAGGTTGATGAAGCACTGGAATGCATTACCTAGGGAGGTGGTGGAATCTCCATCTTTGGAAACTTTTCAAGCCTGGTTAGACAAAACCCTGGCTGGGATGATTTCGTGGGAGTGGTCCTGCTTTTAGCAGGAGATTGGACTAGATGACCTCATGAGGTCCCTTCCAACCCTAATATTCTACGACTCTATGATACATAAAAATGGCACAACTGTAACTCAATAAATCTGTTCCTTTGTGTAGTAAGACTCAAATCTACTGACTTTAAAGACATTTCTACCTTATCTTTTTCCTGTTAGGCTGGCAGGGGGCAGCACAATTCACAGGAAATGAGCTAGATTCTATTCCAATATGTGCATCAATAACAGAATTGTTTACTAAATTTCAGTCAGTTACACCCGGGAAAATATATTGAATACAATGGGGTTGCACAGGGGTCAATTAAGTCAGAATTCAGCCTACAGAGCTTTTATTACTGGTGAAAAGAAACTAGCTTGACTCTCAAAATGCAAGATGAGTCTGCTTTGATGGGAGTTGGGAAATATGCAAAGGAGACCCATTGGAGACAGCAGTCACCGAGACACAATGAACACAGAACTTCACAATGCCACTTTGACAAAGTAACATTTCAGAGTAGAACTACACTTTATCTGTGGTTTTGATAGTCACGCACACAACCCCACATACTTCAGTGGAAAAACTTACTCTGACTATTGTATTACTATTCTCCAACTCCAGTGTTCCATATAGAGGGAGCAAAACGTGTGTCCTTGCAGTTTGGATGATACGGATTTATTTAGGCAAATATTAGAAAAAGAAAGATGGTTAGGGCACCAGCCTGGGACTTGGGACATCTGTATTCAGTTAATGGCACTGTCATTAATTCCCCTAATGGCATTAATTCCATTAATGACACTATCATTCTTCCTCTATGACCTTGGGCAAGGCCCCAATGTTGGGGGGCCATATAAGAGAAACCAAACAAACAAAGGATGGGAGTTCCAAAGGAGAATGCTGCCATTGAAATTGGATATAGGTATCTAAATTTCTTAGGCCTTTCTGAAAATCCTACCTCAAGTCTTCATGAGAAAGAGAATGCACAGGATACTTGCTTTAGAGCAGCCATTTTGGATTGGCTCACAGCTCCATAGCTCTGGAGGATTTTCTCCTTACTTTTTAAGAGATGCAGGATCAGAAAACAACACAAGAAGAAAGTAACTGGGGAACAAATGGGTGACAGAAAGAAAAGGAGAAGGGGACAAAACTGAACAGAAAGGGCTGAGGAGAAGGAGGGCTGCAGAGGAACATCTATGTTTAGATTCTATAAGAGAACTCAAGATTTTTCTAGAAAATGTTCCATAGCCACAGGAACCGGGTTGTCACCACGTCCAGTTTTGCACTCATTCAGTGGAGAGAAAGCGTTAGCACTGCATAATTTAAATAATAGAGCCACACGTCTCATCTCTTATTTTTAAATTGTGCAAAATACAATGATTTGTGTGGTACATAAATCTATTTTGAATAGGCTACTTAATTGGTCCTGTAAGTCTAAATCCTCAACTGCTGGGGATCTGGACAGCAGCCAAACAGTCAAAGTGCAACGTGTACAGGAGCTTGGTCTGTTCTCTCAGCACAAAAGACCGTAGTTCCTATAGCGCAAGGCTACAATTAAGTTACGCTTTTCATCAATTACATATATTTTCTGGAAAATTTGCCTTTATAAAAAAACAATTAAAACACAGTTCTGAATTTCTATTTAAAATGGATTCTTATTTCAGAAAATGGTTTAATGTTACACAGACCTGAACAATAGACATTTTATTCTGAGAACACATTCAGTCATCTTTCAAGGCACAGAGCATGAGTTGAATACCCAATAAAAGAGCTATTTTAAGCTCTGGCTTAAGTCTGGCTGGACTTCCTGCTCATGAGTAGCAACAATGTCACTAAAAGTTTCCAGGGCCTGACTTTTCCTATGAAAAAATGTGCCAGAGCTCAGGAGAGTTTGACCTTTACAGAAATAATTACAACAGTACATTGGCAGATGAAATGAGAGCAGTATCTGTGTAAAACTATCCTTAAAAAACCCAAAACTAGTTGAAACTTGTCTAGTTTTTTTGTGTTTGTTTCAAATCTGAAACAGGCAGTTTGTGGATGCTCACAAAGCTTTGGGCAAATCTTAGCTATATTTTCTAGGAGACCCAAGTTGAGTTTCATTTCAGGTAGAAACCAGCAAAGTCATTCTTGAGTTTTGGAGTGTATTCAAATATGAAACTTAGTAGGCAGGGAGCCACGTGGACTGAAAGGAAGAAAAAGATTTGCACAGAGTCCTGGAAGCCATAAGCACTGTTTCACACAGCTCTAATTAGATTATACTCTATATTTCTGTATTTTAAGTGATGGGTGGAAGTGTATCCTACAGATGAACCCAAACTAGAACACCAGATCCAAAGCTACTACAATTTTTGGAACTTCATACTGGTATCTGTAAAGGAGTTTACACTATGGTCAAGAGCTTTAGATCCAGGATACCCAGTTTGTGTTTATGACTGACATGGGTCCATCCACTGAGAACAGACTTTTTTCTATTAGAAAATAGACATCATATATTACATGGGTAACCTCTCTGCTTCACTTAACTATGCTCTTGGAGATAGGTTCTGCCCTCAGTTACACCCATTTATCTCCATCAGTTTCAATGAGGCAGCACAGATATACATGAGGGCAGAATTAGGCCCTTGGTACACATTTTCAGTTAATGGGAGAAGAGTTTATCTGCTGTGCTTTTAAGAGCACGGTTCAGCATGACTTGTTTTAAGTAAAACAAACAAGGAGTCTGGTGTCACTTTTAAAGACTAAATTTATTTATCCCATGAGCTTTCGTGGGAGAAAATCCCAGTTTGACACACGCTTGAAGATGCGGAACTTACAGAATGGGAGCAAAGGCACTTTTAAAGACTAACAAAGGCTCCCTTTCTGTAAGTTCCCCATCTTCAAGGATCTGACAAAGTGGGATTTTCTCCCACAAAAGCTCATGCGATAAATACATTTGTTAAGTCTTTAAAAGCGCCACCAGACTCCTTGTTTGTTTTGCTGAACTAGACTAACACAGCTACCTCTTTGGAACTGGCTTTAAGTAGTTACACATTTCACATACATTTTTTGAAAAACAGAATTTATTTGCTTTTCCTCCTATTAATTTTTACATCTCTAATTAGTGTTTTGCAGAATGTGCTTGTGGATTATGCATCAGATTCTCTACTGCAAGCCGCATTCAGTAGGTCCAGCAAAGGCCAGGGGATTGTGCAAAACAGCCTGCTCCAGCTTCCAGATTCTGAGGTCGCTTGTATGCCCGCCCTGTTCCCATTGTACTTTAGCACATCATGCCTGGGCTTTGCTTATCTACGTAATGTTCTTCCATAGTCAGTGCATCCATTCTCTGTCTTGACCTATTTATACAGCACCAAATTCCGCATGCATGATTCCCACTGACCTATATCTGATCTTAATTAAGTCAGTTAGGGTTGTACATGCATATCTGAGGACAGAATTTGACTCATTCCTCTTGTAACTGAGAGGGCTCAGTTACTATTAACTTGGCTGGACGTTAGAGAAATGCAGAATCTCAGGAATCCTCCTTTCAAAGCCTAGTGGCTAGCTTCAGTCCCTTAGTGTGCACCCTCCCCAGAGGACAAGAATGAAAATCTCCCTATAGTAGTCAATTTCTGCCAACCCAACTCACCCTTACAGATAAGCAACATGCTGCCGTGCAAAGAGCTCTAGATGAGCTGGGTTCTATGCCATGCAGGTGTCACTTGTACATATTGGTTCCAGTGTCCAGGAGCTCACTGAGATTGGGAAAAAACGTGGCCAACATCACAGAATTCAAAGGAAGTGGGGTTGAAACTTTTTCATAATAAGCCCAAAGTCTATGATTTCCCAGTCCAAGAGATTCACTTTATTTAATAGCATGAAAGGAAACAGGAGATCACAGATAATGAACCTGAAAAAATGTTTTATTTAAAAAGACATAGAAACATTGATCTGTTGGCTACTGGTTCCTATTATGGTAATAGTCGTTCTTTCCTATTCACTATGGGAATCTAGAATCAATGTCAATCGAGTAGAATGTCAGAATCGTGTTGTTACCTTTATCTTAGCAACTAAAAGGACACAATTCATAATTTAGCAGGTTTAAATGAGTTCAGACTGAATTTCTTTTAAATGTTAATGCAATCTACTCAAATGCATTTCTGACGGTTATTGAAATGGAAGCATGGGGGTTATAAGTCAGTTTCTTATATGGCTATTTGGTGAACTTTCACAATGTTACTGGAAAAAAAACATTTTGTACATCAATTATTCTGCCTGTTTAGTACTGTGAAACAGACTTGCAAAAGGAAAATATTTTCCATGGAATATAGAGATAATTATATCCAACCCTTTGGTGATGGACTTAATTACGTGCTGTAAAACCTTTATGAAATAAGTGGTCTATCCCTGACTGTGGAGACATGGGGCAGAGGAATAGCTAGGAATAAGATCTATAATTATAGTTTAGCAGAGTCCCCAGCTGGTGAATTGAAAGAGGCTTTGGGAAACAATTGGAAATATCTTGGAGGAAATCTAGCAGTCTTTCTGTGTTAAAACTTACTTTGAATTATTGTGCAGGACTTTCTGTGTGTAACAGCATCATTGTATTTTAGCACCCTTACTCCACCAAGGAGAGACATTTGAAGATTACAACTGTATCTGTTTGAATCTTTCTTCCGGCTTATATACCTGTCAAGGCTGTAGGTCTGGAAATCTGGGGATGTTATACAAATGACTAAATGCCCTAACATGCATAATTGATGGATATGCATGACTTTATTCCCCAGCCATCAAATTTCCCTCCTTCTGCCATCACACCTATCAATTCCACTTTCAAATTTTCTATCTTCTCACCCTCCCTTTCTGACTCCTCTTTCCTCCCTAGAATTTCACTGTTTTCTCCTGTTCTCTGTCTCACTATCTCTGAATTGCACCAACCCCTGCTCCTGCCCTCTGACTTTCTCTTCACCACTCAAATTTCCTGCCACCTACAGGGCAGCAGTACCCATCTTTCTATGCTCTGAGTCTTTCTTTCTCCCTCTTCCCTAGGCACTATGTGCTGAAAAGTGGGTGCTAGAATCTTGCTTGCTTTCCTAGCCACACGTAGGCTATGTCTCCACTTGTAATTTTAAGTCAACTTAGTGTGTCCCCACTTAAAAATAAAGTCGACTTAAAGGGGAACTTAAAAAGTCGACCTAGAGTGTCCACACTGGATGCTCTAGGTTGACTTTGTGGGACTAGGGGGACCTAGGGTAGGTCCACGGGGGCAAGGGGGAACCCCTTGCCCAATGCCAGGGGGCTCAGCCTTTGCCCCATTGTACCTAGGTACAATGGGTCAAAGGGGGTCAGAGACCCTGGCAGGGCATAGGGGCAGGGTGGGAGGGCTCTGCCCTGCCAGGTGGGGGGGGCATGCCAGGCTTCCCTTGTGCCCCCCTCGGCAGGGAGGGCATTGGTGTAGCCCTGGGGTAGCCCTAAGTTGACTTTTGTGAAAGCTTGTGTAACATGGTGGCAATGTATCCTTCTCTAGTGGCTGAGCCACACAGAAGTTGAGCTTTTAAATGCTGCTAACATTGGAGTTGCTATTTATCAAAAACAACAGAGGCCAGTAATTTTGGTGCTGGAAGCCACCAGTTCTGTCCCTGTGGTAATTTATGGATGTCTTCAAGTGTCAGAGAGCACCTATAAGCTTCACTCTATGTCAGTGAATCTACATAATATACAACGTCTCTTTCTCGGTGCAAAGTAATATCTGACAATGGATGCAGGCATTCTACAACAGACATGCTGGATTTGGTCTTTGTGAGAAATGAGTGCCTGTAGCCTCTAAAACTTCATTTTGGAGTGAGAAAGTATGTTTCTAGCATTGCCTATACACACGCACACACTTTTTCAGTTAAAGATAAAAACATTGATCGTGTTTAAATGCAGCCGGGGGACCACATCCTCAGGGAAGTGAATCCAAAATATCAGTCCATTGGTTTTAGCTCCCTTGGGATCCCTAAAACATTAGCACTTTGTCCTATGGGACCGTTACATTTTAATGCGATGGCACTGTTTGAAGAGTACCGAATGGCTGATCACTCATTTTCCATTTATCTTCACAAGTAAGAGAGGAAAGTTATTTCTTTTCTCCTCAACAGGCAAGGAAAAATGCTATATGAAATCACTAAGCAGGTACTCCATGTGCCTATATGGGCCATATCAGTACTTTAGTTTTTTCTATCTGTGTTCTTCATTAGTGACATAACTTTAGGTTACAGCTGTTGCAAAAGAAATTATCTTAGCATGCCTGGGCATAGGCAGATTGTTAATACTCCTCATGTATTAATGTAACAGCACACAGTTACACTATAAAAATAGAATATCTCTATGCACAGTTCACCGTGGACCAAATACATCTCTCAACCAGCATGGTAGAACTCCCTGATTTCAAATGGAATTGAATGTGTCTAAATGCAAAGTTCAATTTAACTGTATGGAAATTATCACACTCCAACTTTAACAGCCTGACCATTCATGAAAAAGTGAATTTTAAGCTCAAATGCTTCAATATTCACATAAGTGAATTTCAAAGCCCATTCTAGATTAGAGTTCAGACTGTGTTACATTCAACATCCTATAAGGGAGTAGGAAAAATATCACATGACTTCTATAACTCCAAAGTTTAAGCTTTGCTAAAGTTAGACTATCAGATATTTGCAATGAACTGGTCATAAATTCCTCATACACAAAGTAATTTCCAAATAATTTCAAACAAAACAATTAATGAATTTCACTGTCTTCTCACAAATGATTCACAAAAAATAAGGCTTTTATAAGATGGTCATGTTACCATAAGAATCATATAGCTGTCCCAGACACTCAACATGCCTCACAAATGATCTGTAGTAAGAAATGATCATGGGCTTGAATATTAAATGCCAGAAAGAAGTTTTAGTTAATAGGAACTAAGTTATTAAATTATGTGTTTTCACTCACTGAAAAAAATGGTTGTGGCATCCTGAACCTTAAATTAATATTCTCTTACAGTAGCTTAATTAAATCCTCATTAACAAGTATCACATTCTTTGTAAGTAGTGTGACTTGTACTGAATTTAATTTGGTGCTATTCAGAAACACCAGCTGCTAAACCAATGTATTTCCCTACAGAGTGGGTTTGCAAAATCTGCACACGCCTGTGGAAATGTCTATTACTATCCATTCTCTCAGCCTGGAGGGTGAACCTGCAGAAATCATTAGCAAGTTTTTAGCTGACCTCATTACAATATTCAAAATGGTGTGGAAATTCTTTACTTGTTCATCATCACATCTCTTAAAAGAAGTGATTTAGTCTTAATTTTACTAGACAATAAAGCATTGATATATTCGTCAGTTTTACTGCTACAGTGTATTGTATGAAAGCAAATATATTTTCCTTGCACCAAGTCACTCAAGACAGTATTCTAGCTTTATATATAGGTTTGGAAGTTCTGTATCATAATTGTTTAAAGCTGCACATGCTGACAAAAATGGTATTTGTGAAAGTCATTCCCTGAGTGATTAAAATGCTTCATATATGAGAAAACAAATTTACCCCACGTCTCTGACTTATGATGACCTGTTCATTATGAGGAGCTGGCAGGAATAAAATTAGTTCTTCCAGAAGAGCTATCATGCTCAACACCAAGCTACTGTAGCAGACAATATGTACAGCAAGCCAATAATTTCTACAAAAAAACCCACAACAATGGAGAACAATTTAACAATGAGTGCAGCCAAATAAATATGTACACACTTCAAAACAATTCTTCCCATGATTATGTTTATAGTAATCTTTGTGTTTAGAATATTGTAATTAAAACCCAACGGATTATCATTTCAATTATTGCTCACAAACTGATGTGTATTAACCATTTCTGTGCTCTGGACATAGAGACTAAAATTATTTCTCCCCCTCCTTTTCTACAGGAGGGAGGAAAATAATTGATTGTGTCCTGCAAGACTCAATCAAACTCACTCTCAAGTTCCTGCAAACAGATAAAATTTCAGGTATATAAAAGAATGCCATGAATACAATGCCCAAAAATTTCAAACTTGGACACATAATGTTAGGCATTGAAATCCATATTTAAAATATCTGTACCCAAATATGTTGCCATATTTTCAGAGCTATTGAGCATCTGCATCCTGTTCCACTGAAACCACTGGGAACTCTAGCTGTTGTATTCTGCTGTGCCAATCCTCATATCAAATATGGTGCCCGCTAAGTTCTGATTCCAGAATCTTTATAGTATACTATGTCATGAGTATACCTGTCAGAAATAAGTCATCTTGGTTCACATATGCTCTTCTGGAGTTGCAGTTCATTTGAATAACTTTGTTTTTACTTCCAAACATAGCAAATGTGAGATTAAAGTCACTGATGGAAAAGCAAGTCAGCACCTAAGATGTCATTTTTTTAATGAATTGCTATTCTGACTATATCCACAATTGTAAAATGATAGTATATGTGGTGTGTAATATCAGCCATTCACAGGGCTATTTTTTAAAAAAGTTGATACCAGACACTAATGTGAGTATCATGACTCTTTTCAGGCAGTAGGTGAAACCTTGAAGAAAAAGTGGCTCTGTCTTCAAAAATGTGACCTGACCTTTGCTTTGGTGGGTTTCTATTATGCAAGAAATAAAAAGCACTGCATGCTTTATGATGCATTAATTTTTAGCTGATAAACTGTTTCTCTATAGCATTCAGCACAAAAGGCTTACCTTTCTGAAAGTCAAATAGCATGTTACTAATGCTAGATAAATAATAGCTCCCCATATCATACAAGAAAATATTTCCATGAATTAGTGACATCAGATGAATCATGAATAAATAAATGTTTGGCCTAGAACCTTTGATATGCTTAGAACTGAGAAGTTACTTCTCACCAAATAAGAAAGAATATCCTAATCTGAAATAAACTTTACAATGCCTTTTGCCGTTCTTTTGGATATCAAAGGAATTACAAATTGAGCGTGCCTATATTTTAGGACACTTACGGTATGAGAATTTCTTGCAGCATGCAAAAAAACTCTAGGTGGACTGTGATGTATTGCACAAATAAATTAATTTGACTTCGTTTTGTTCATGAACATTGTTTTTAAATTGCAGTAGTATACACATGGCTTTTAACTGTGAATGATAATATGGTATTTGTGATATAAAAATTGCATCATATTGTTCGGTGTCAATAACAGTATCCTTCTTTGGACACAGTATTATACAATGCTATTTTAAATCTTTCTTATTATACTGTACTGTAGTTAAAAAAAATCTATTCAATAGATTCTTAGTTAATGAAATATATGTAAGCTTAGGACAAAATTCTGCAGTCATGGAGCCAGCTCCTGCAGTCTTTGTACACCCCAAACTCCCATGGAGTTTTGTGAATGCAAAAAAAAGTCAAGTCAGGCCCAAAATCACACAGTGGAAGTCAGCAAGAAATCCTCTGCTCCCCCTACACGCGCAGATAGCCACTGACACTTTTAGATTTCTATACATACAGGGAGAGCAGAATATCAGAGATTCGAGATCTACAACGTGGACCCAAGAGGAGAATTTTGCCTTTAAATTTCAAGTATTTAAAAGGAGAATTTAACTTTCACTTGATGGAGGTTCTAAATCTTCTTCTGACTTCCTTCTGTCTATAATCTAATTTGAGTAGAAAGTATGTCTATTTCAGCTGTAAAGGTGTAGGTAACGACAGTTAATTAGTGGTGAAGAAATCAAGGGCTTGATTCTCCAGATCTTACTTATATGAGGACCCAGTTCTGTGAGATTCTCAACTTCCTTCACTTCTACTGATGTATTCCTGTGTGGCCTCACAAGAACAAGACAGATGTAGTCCTATTGATCTCAATGAAGCGATTCCTATGAGTAAAGGCTGCGGCATGGGGCCCCAGTTTTGTTATCAATTAACAATTTCATAGCTGGGGAGGCTGTTCGATTGCTTGGTTTTGGTTGGGTTTTTTAAATAGTATTTGTGTGTTTTATTTTCAACAACAACATACTTTTACTTCCAGCACCATCATTTAATTACTGGATTGTTCTGGGATGTGTTTTTTTATAACCAAAGATTCCTCCTGACACAAGCCATTGTTGATTTCACTGTTGTAGGGGAAAGGCTCTAGGGCGGCAGATAAGGCTGTTGCCATGGTGATGAAGGAGATACCGAGGGAGGAGTCTTCAGAGGAAAAGCCCCTCCTTACTATGACATCACAGGTGGGCAGAATGTTAGGATTCCAATAGGCAGCTGACATATGTTAATCTAATGAAGAATGTAATTTAACTAGCAGATAAGCATTAACATTCTTGAGTCAAAACTTTTAATAGGCATTAGTTTTTTCCCCAAAAAAGATACTATAAAATGCCACATATAAAAAAAATGGAGAGGGAGAGAAATGCATTCGTTGTTTAGGTTTTCAATTTGTGTATTTTAATTTTAGTTATTCTACATGAGCTTGATTGATCCTTCAGAAAATATTTTATATAAATTTTGTACTATCCTAATATTATGCAGAAAAAAATAGCTTGTGGTGAATAAATTAACTGCTCGTGCTTTGGAACCAAAAATGCGAATTTTCTGAACAAATTATTTATAGTAGGCACTATATACATATGTCAGTTACCAGCAGAGTATTTCACATTGATTTTAAAAAGTCAATATCATTCATGCTGTCATGCCTATCGTAATATTTATATATATAAAATAATATGCAACAACCACTTGATAGTAGTATCATTTTAAATACATAAAAGCTTGTAAGTTTTCACTAGCATTTAATGCATATGTAAAATTAGATTATTTTACATACTTCATTGTTTTCATCTTTGTAGAGCCAGTAAATGCAAAAATATAGTTCCATTACATGAAACTGGATAGATGTTAGGCTGTAAGTAATGAAAATGACACCAATGTACAATCTGAATCAGAAAATTAAAGGGAAAAAAACCATGAGGCTAACAAGCAACTTCAGCTTAAATTTAGCAATATTTTCCCCAGCAACATGCATAGTAATAGTATTTAATACAATTACTTGGTCTGATGAGTAATATTTAACATACAGGTGCAAGATTATTCATATTCAACAACAGGTTTAATGTCGTACATCACATGGCTATTCTTGCCTCAAAATAGTCTTCAACAAAATCTAGAAATCTTTTTACTACTGTAGGATAATAGATATTTACTTCTTAAAATTAATAGGTGACTTGTAAAATACCAGCACAAGTTTAACTTATAGAATGTATAAAATGTATTACACTAAGTCAATTAATTAATGGAATTTTTTATTATTTACTTATACATCAGAAACCATTTCTGTCAATTTCCTCCTAAACCTCTGTCAAATGTTGTATTATTCTTGTGATGTACTGTATTAGTTAAAACAGGACTGCATGACAGAATAGGATGCTTTGTTTTATGCATCATATTCTAACCACTTTATGAATCACAAATATTTAAATAGAGGTGAAATGCTGGGTCCATTGAAGTCAATGGCAAAACTCCCATTGACTTCAGTGGGGCCAGCATTTCATCCTAGATTCATAACACATTTGATGCACCATTTGTACTGGTTGTTAATCAGATTCTTTGAGCAATAGTTTGTGACCGGTTTTTTTTTTAAGTAAATGCTGCTGTTTATTAGTCAGTGTCATTTTTTCCACTACACACAAACACCTGCTTCCCTGCTATGCACCGATGGGGTGCACAAGCCAAAAGGATGCAGAATCAAGTAAAAAAGTGAGTATTTCCATAGCCATCTCTGCATCATGTATGTATTAATGTGCAATATATGATCATATCACATATATCATTTGTGTCCTCACTTTCTAGCAGTGTTTTAAGATTCCCATGTCTTTATGTTTCTGTGCAAACCTCTGGTTCAGATCATTCATTCAGAATAATGTGTTGCTCTATGGCAGTGTTTCTCAACCTTTTAAGTAGCAAGTATCCCTCTAACTTCTGAAAATGTTAATAAGTACCCTCAAACCACCCAAACAAGTACCCCAAATCCTGTGTCTGACCCTGCCTCCCAGATAGGAGCTGAGACCGAAGGAAGCATGCAGCTACCAGGCGTACCCCCAGCTTGTGTCTGGCATACCACTAGGGTTACACATACCACAGGTTGAGAAACTATGCTCTATGGCAATATACATGCAGTCTTTACCAGTGGTATGATTGTCCTAATTATTCACATGATGAGAGAGATGGATGTGGCTGCAGCTCACAGGGTATAATGTGTATCGAATGGAAATAATTACTTATTACCATGGGCCAAATTTCCCCAGTCAGGTTACATTTAGGTCAAAAGAGTACAGTCCAGTCTTTCAAACTCATAACAGAATCAACATTGATGAGTACTGTGTACACTGTGTATTTTTTGTATCTGTAATGGGAATCTCAAGACATCATTAAGTGCCTGGACTTCCAGTCCCTCCACCTGAGCAACTGCCACTGAGCTCAGCGGGAATTTTGCATGTGAAGTGGCTTCCAGAATACATGCAATTCGGATTTAAAGAGAACCATTTGTTTTTATAAAATATCACACACATGCACGGAGCTCAGAGAAACTAGGACTTACTGTGCTTGATTTGGGAAGAAAACTCAGTAGGCGAGATCAGTGGAGTCTACAGTACAGATACAAGACACACAGTCCCTTGATTTTGTGAGAAATTGCCAATTATAGTGTGTAAAGGTGCTTGAAGTAAAGCTTCAAGGAAGTTCCATTTCTCCTCTTCTCTCCTCTCCCTGGAAAATACCATAACTTTCACTGGAGCATAAGATGGATACATTCACATTCAACTATTTTTATGCCGCTAAACAGACTTGGTTTGTAAGAAATGACACTTACACGTTAAATAATCATTCTACCTTTGAAATATTTGTCAAATTCATGAATACAACAAAGTACAGATCCTCAGCTGCTACGAATAGGCTTAGCTATGCTGATTTACACCAGCTATGAATCTGGCCTATTATCTCAATATTAATGAACATACTATACTAGCAGTGGCATACACTTGATGATTAATAGTCTTTTCAGTCTCTATTTTCTGTGAGTCTATCTCAGCTTTTTCAATAAAAATCCCTTTATTGGCATAAGAAGGCATTCAGAAGTTGCCAGATTTAATATATCAAGTATCAGTGCAGAGAGCAGGGTTTTAGTGCTAATGAGATTTGGAACAATGTGTCTCCATTTTATATTACTGCCTCCATGTCTCTTGGTAAGAAGGTTCACACAGAGACAGAGGGAAAAAAGATTTAAAAGTGCATTTGTTATTAATAGAAACTGGAAAAAGGAACAGAGAGATGTAATATGTTTACTGAAAAGCATTGCTAACTGAAGCTGAGTGAATAATGGAGAACTTTGTTTCTGAATATTATTGTGAATTCAAAAGTAAATTTCTATTTGAGTTCCTTTGCAAATTTTGCACTTCACTTTTTAGGAACATTTGAGCAGTTGAAAGTTTGAAAGGCTTGATTCTCTTCTGTTACGTTGGTGTAAATCAGGAATAACTCCACTGAAATTAATAGTGCTACAGTACGCAAAAACAATCCCAATACAATCAGGTCCATTTTACAGAAACATATTATATAGAACAAAAGTTGTCTTGAAGTGGCCAACTGTGGTCTCTTTAAAGTGACTGGTAATTTTGCCATCATTTTAGTGGGAGTAGGTTTGGGCTTATACAATATAGCCTTTGCAATATGCTAAATATTTATTTATATACCCTCTTTTAAAGGATTAATGACAGATAGAAGATGCTATTAATGAATTTAATATTTCAAAACTATGTAGTCTCATTTGTTTTTATAACATATTTTAAGTTATATACCGGTAGCCGCACATTAAAATTTTAATTAAATATATTTTAGCCTTTACTTTGTTCATCTAGTATTAGCCACATAGTATTAGCTATATTACTGGAAAATGATGTGAAAACAAAATATGCAAATATATGTTAATTTGGCATAATTTAGGCCTAAACATTAACTGATCCAGACTTTGTATCTCTACGTTAAATACTGTTACGCTTATTTTAGTATTATTGTTTTTAGACGAGTATTTATGATTTCAGAAGGAACATTCTCATGAGAATTAAAAAAAAAAAGTTGCCTTGACAACATAATTTAAAACTCATAAATTGGCTGCCTGCCTAAAGTTAAACAGACTTTTTTCCATCATATAACTTAATTTTAAATTACCAAGGGAAATAATGAGCGTTTAAGGTAATTTACAATACATCTTCTAATGGGACTTGGTTTAATAAAAAAGGAAGAGATAAAAATAGAATGTTATGAAACAATATAGTTATGTTTTAAAATGTCCTGACTATCATACATGGTCATAAAAAGATCTGAGAAAGCTAGATGGAGTAACTAATGTATTGGATTAATTTAGTCCCTTTTTCTGTTGATCTGTGAATAGGAATCAATTTTTACAGATTTGTTTGTTTATTCATTTTAAATAATAAATACTTTATGCAAACATAATTCAGCCTGTGGGGTTTTGCAAGCTATTTATTGTGGGTATTGCTTTGAGTATTTCTTATTTCTATCTTGCTCTTTGCAGTGTGCAACTGATCACTTGGGTTGCCCATGGTGCAAAATGAAAGCCCAGAGAGAGCTTTAATGTTAGCTATGTCATTGTTTTCATGCCAATATCCATATAAAGACATCCCTTATGGAAAAGGTCTGAACAACTTAATAGAAAGTGACAACCCTTCCATCAATTTCTATGATGACCCTAAATAATTTAATAGAAAATCATATTCATAACTATCAAATTCCATTGGGTGGTTAAAAAGAAAACCCATATAAAAGACAGCAGTTTCCATTCATTTCTATGGACAACATTTCTATACTTTCTGTCTATTCTATACTTTGAAAACACAAGGTGCAAGATAATGGAGATCAAGATTTTTACCGTAATTTCTATAGCTGCTATTACATTTTTATAGCATTCTAGTGGATTCATCTCCCCATAAACATTTTTTATTTTGACTGAAAGCTAATTTAAAAGAGTCCCGTCCTCTTTCCTTTTTTACAGCCACACTGTGGGGAGGGGCTATTCCAGCCCTGCCAGTAGGAGAAGGAACTCAGCTACCACAGTGATGGTGAAATTGCATGATTAGAAATATCATATATGAGCTAGAATGAATACAGTATAAAAATGCCTGTATTTAAGGAACATATTTGCTGTGTTAGCAACATTGTGACAGATTCAGAAGAAAACAATCTGCAGGCTTTAGAAGCATTACAACAGCTGGAAATCTGCACATGTTGACTCCACAACACAGAAACTTCAGAGCTGCTGCTCAGACCAGCCTCCATATTTCCCTAAAATAAGCCCCACAATTGCAAAAAATATGAATTTTTGTCAATGGATCTTAACATTCCTGAACTTCAGTAAGGTTAAGAATCTCTGGCTATGTTTACACTAGAAAAGTTAAGTCAACTTTAAGTCGACTTAATAAGGTTGACTTTAAGTCGACTTAAAGGCGACTTAACTTTTCTAGTGTAGACGTAGCCCCTTGTCGACCTTATTAAGTCGACTTAATAAGGTTGACTTAGGCGCTAATCCCCATCCACACTGGCTTTAAGTCAACTCAAGGAGTCGACTTAAGGCTTAAGTCGACCTAAAACCAGGTGTTATTAAGTCAACCTAAGGAAGTGGCTTTGTAGAAAGCTGGCTGGTGCTATGGTGCTGGCTCTGCTCATATTCTGCTACAGACTCTCATCAAAAGTGTCTAAATAAATTAAATACTTCCCTAATATTTTGTAAGCATTTCCTCTGGGATGCTCTGTGATTACTAAAGGGAAGGAGTAGTCTGTGCTGTTGTCAGTGGGAGAGAAATTGATCTTTATTTAGATTTTGTTCAGGCTATGAAAACATGAGAACATCCCTACTCTGGTCCACAGAGCCACTCATCTCCTTTAATGAGGGTGGCCCTCAAACAGAATAATACTGATGTAAAATTTACAAACAAGTTCTAAACACTATTGCTGGCATAAGGAGTCAACTCAGGACATTTAGGAAATTGAAGGAATTATGAAAGGAAGCTGGCTTCATCTTTGCAGAGTTTACATAAGCAAGTACAGGAAGGTTTTCGAAAAAGGAACATGGTCCAAACCAAGTGAAACTACCAGCCCTTTATCAACAGCACAGTTAAGAGTTCCCAAAGAAATGTAGCAGATAGTTCAGTAAATGTTCTCTGGGCTGTATAAACTTATTATTGAAGAAGCAAAACGCCACCAACAGAGTTCTGATTTCTCCTGCAGAAAAGCTCTACAATTTCCTGCAGAAAGCTCTACAATTAAGACACAACAGTGAATAAAAAGAGAAGAAATGAAAGACGGTATGATTCACAGTGATATAAAACAGTTTGAAAGAAAGCAGCATCCATCCATTCATCTGAGAAAAAGAAAATCTCCACTGTAGAAAGAATCTAAAGCAAGTGGCAAACATAACTAGAAAAGAGACACATCTCAACATTTAAAGCTTATAAACATACAACTCACTACCATTGCACATTTATTTTAAATATAAATGGAGTTTCAAGGCCAGGAAAAGAAGAAAGTTATGGGATATAGTAGAGCAGAAACAAAACACCATTGCATAGTAAATATGCTTAGAAGGAAACATTACACACTACATTAGAAACGTGAATTTAAATGCACATTATGGTATCTATGGGATCACATACATTTGAACACATCTACCTCATCTGCTATCAACACATTATTACTGGGGGAGACCATGGTTTTTGGTACCTTCCAGCTGTGTTGTAATTCTGGTTGTTTTGGGTACAAGGCAAATAAGATAGTAGTAGCCATTGGTCAAAGGCTGACTGTGCAGGGTAAATGTAATTTCTACCTGGCAAACGTCTGACTGCTGATCAGAACGTGGTCTTTACATTGGTAATGAACATCAGGACGTGACATGTTCTCAGGGCTCATCTATCTACAGGCTTTCAGACACTCACCTCTGAGCATTTCCTTGACAAACAGAGCCTTTTTATATCCATGTTTTTGTTCAGTTGATGCCTGGATGTTTTTAAACTCTTTTTATTGCAATTTCAGTTAACTGTACATTGTCAGCTAGGCAAAGGCACAGCCAACTGTTTTGATATACAAGATCCTGCTACCTTTACATTCTCATCAGGCACAGTAAAATACAAGTCTGATGCCTCTCGATTCACTAGAGGATCCTGTATCAAAAGGAAGAACCAAAGGCTATAGAATGAACAGAACTGGGAATACTTTTAGAGGGCTCATAGCTGCCAGTTTTATCGCTGTATGTGACATTTCCAGTCAGTGATAATGCTTCACTGATTCCCCTCATGTGGATGGTAAGGATGGCACAATACACAGCAGTTCTTAAAGCCCCACAGTCCGGCTGGACACATACTAAGCAAGATTGGCAAGGATATCTGAATGTGATGAATGACAGCAAGACCCAAAATGGAGACCATTGGATTCCATCTGTATTCTGTGAAACTCTACACTGAATGGGCGCATATACAGTGACCAGTACATAATGGGACACAGAAAGCCAAAAAACACCACATCAGGAACCTAGGCTGTCTTTACAGAGGACTATTTTCTCATCTCAGCTCAGAGCTAAAGATAAATAAGTTATGCAGTGCATTAGAAAGGCCGATGTCTGTTTTCAGACATTTGTATCTCCCAGTATCTTCCCAGAAATATGAATGCTCACCCCTCAGTCTTGATTATGACAGTGGAATAACAAAAGCAAGCACTGTTTGGAGAAAAATAGGAGTTACTGTCAGGGAAAAACAAGTTTTTCTAATCTAATGTCTGATATAAGTCAGATGAACATGCATGAAATTGATTTCAATTTAGAAGGAATATTTTACACTATTGTCAAACATCCTCAGACTCAAGTCAACAGGGAAGTATCTCACCAGACAAGTCTGTAGTCATCTTTCACTTATCTGAGACTATGTTTTAGTTAAATGATATCTTGGAAAGCAAAATGGAGTTCTCAGGGACACTAGCTGAGTTGGGATTCAGAAATCAATTAACGATTACACAATGGTCTATAAATGTAGCTTTGGCATTACCGGCAAAAATTGGAGGGAATTATACTATCCCCTATTACCCTATAATACTACAGTATACTAAGAATGCATTGTTAAAGTATAGGAATGGAATTCAGAAGATCTTCTGCCACTTAAATTATTGCATGACCTTGCTCAAATCACTTAATTTTTCTTTTCCTCAATTTTCTAATCTATAACATGGGTTAAAACATCTCTCTCTACCACATTGGTGTCATGAAGCTTAGTTCGTGAATGTTTTAAAGTATTCTGAAAGCCTTAGATGGAAAGTGCCTGAGAACCATAAATCATTAATACTTTACTATGGATATGAATGTTTCAGAACACTAGGCCAAATTCATACCTGATCTAATTCCATTGATTTCAGAGCTACTTCAGGGATGAATTTGGCCCAACACATGAGGCAGTGATGCAATGCAAATTACGTCAGCAAACTGAGAGAGAGTGCCTCGCCAAATTGCATGGCATTCTTTTCAGGGAAGTCAGAAATCCAGCCACATACCATCTTAGTGGAGGCAAAAGAGTCCACATATGGGATTCCTTATAGTTGAAGGATCTGATATGTCATGAAATACCTTTCCCATTGCAAAATAATTACTGTGTCACTGATATGTTGTATTATTGGGCCATATGTACTCTGTGTTTATTAAGGTACAAGAATTAATAGACATGCTTGTCATGATTATGTTAGCTAGACTGTTTTGAGCTCAGATGTTTCAGCTGAAGGTTAATCCAGTGGGCAGTCTTTATTATAAGGAGCTCCCACTAGATTTTAGCACTTAGCCCTTAATGAACTCAGTGCATAAGTCAAAGAGGAAAAGGGTAAGAAAATGAAGGACCTATTTGTTTTCCCAATTAAACAAATCTGCCCAAAACACAGGAGGGAAGCAACACTACTTGGCAAACAGATCAAATGCATTTGCTGGAAATATACTAATTGCAGAAAAGAATGGTAGGGAAATCATCCTCAATCTTCCTTCAGTTTCATGGCAGAATTTAACAAGGGACTTCTGAGATGCACCTCCAACAGATCATTAATATCATCCGAATGACAGTTGCTGTCCTGGTCTGTGTTATGTAAATATCATATAGAAATGACTTGGGATGTGGGAACCAGTCTGCTATGAAAAGACAAAAAAAAAAAAAAAAAAAAACCAAAAAGTAAAACAAAAAAACCACTCACAAACCCAAAACAAACAAAACCCCGCCTCCCAACTTTTATTATCCCCAAACCACACATGAACCTTCTAAGAATTTCAGATCTATTTGGATTTAGAATCCTCTCTTTTCTCCCCATTCAGATTCTCAACATTGCCACAGCTGTTTCCCCAAATTTCCACTGACATCCTTCCTTCCCAACCCCTCCTCATTAAACTCCTCTCCTATCAACCTGCAGATTCCTCCCTCCCAACTGGCAATCTTGACTCTCTCCATTCCCACGACCCTCATAACCCTTCCTTTTCCCCCATTACTATATTTCCCATTACGGTAGAGTTCCAGAGAGTGTAATAACGTTTTTAAACCATCCTGTGTAATTTGATGGTATATTTTAATCCCATTCTATAAGAGGGTTAAAATATTACAAAAATGTTAGCATTTTCTATTAAATTCTATAGATTTTTAGAGTAATTTCTATAGACTGTTAGAGAAACCTATAGTTCCATTCCTATCAAATTCTATAGGACTTTTCTAGGAGCCCTAGGTGTCATATAACCACACCTTGGAAGATCAATTGACCCAGGAACACTGACAATCTCTCTGTCTGAGCTTTATGTTCACCAGGGAACATATCCTCAAAACTGCAAAAGGCCAGCAGAAATACTCATAGTGATCCTTCAATGCAAGAGGGAAGAAAGGATAGAGGCCTATTTGATGATCATGAGGGATGATTTCTGAGGAATGAACCATCATTGAGAAGAAGAAAGAGAGCCTTAGAATATTAACATTAGTTTGGACAAGCATCAGCTAAGCATCCAACCTGTGACTAAGGAGCCTTTTGTACCTGGTGAAGTTAAAATCATATGTGGAACAAGCAGTACACAGAAACTTGTCATGTACCGGCATGTCGTACACACTAACAGTATTGGTTAGAAGTGTAGTTCTGGAAATTATGAGTAAAGATAGGTTCACTATTAATGAAGATGAAAGATCAGCATCTAGAATAAAAACAGTTTCCAGATCAAGTGCATTCACAGAAATTAGCAAATTACCTGTATGTCCATTCGAAGGAGCAGAATGAGGCATTAGGCTGTGATCCCTAAATTCCATTCAGTGATTAAGTTGGAAAATATTGATGAAAGCCAAATGACATTTTCTTTTAAGGTGCACTTGTAGTTTGGCTATATAAATATCAGGATTTTAGTGCATCTACATTATTAACAGATCTTCAAACCAGCATCTAAATGTCCACACCAGCCATTGGCACACACAAATTGCGCACTTCTATCATTAAACCCTTAGTCTGTGTAAATCTACTTGAATGCACCAATGTAGACTCCTGAGTGTATGAGAAGGTACATATGCCATGATGCCAAACATACGTGCTCACATTTAGGGAACAGTCTGAAAATCTGTCTCGTAACAGAAATGGACATCCTCCCCCATATCTCATCAGCTCCAGCCTATCACTTTATGGAGAACTTTGTTTTGCATGTTGCTGAGCTCTCTAGGGGTGCATCTACACTGGCAACTCAGGTCAACTTAAGGAGGCTTACGTCGACCTAAACAAAGCCGTGTCCACACTGGGCTTTTATTAAATCGACTTAAGCATTTCCTTAAGTCGACTTAAAGCTAGTGTGGACGGGGATTAGTGTTAAGTTGACTTAATAAGGTTGACAAGGGGCTATGCCTACACTAGAAAAGTTAAGTCGACTTTATTAAGTCAACTTAATACGGTCGACTTTAAGTCGACCTTATTAAATCGACTTAAAGTCCACTTAACTTTTCTAGTGTAGACATAGCCTAGGGGAGCAGAATCAAACCTTCGAAGAACTCTGAAGCTGAGCAGTTCTGCTGCCCTTAATAATTTGAGATTCTGTTGTACTGGGTAAGAGCTGATGCACATCAGTGGGTATTTTGTACATTACTTGTTAGAAACAAACTTTCAGGATGGCTGGTGATAGAGGTCATACAGGGATAAGCAAATGTCTTTTAGCCAATTCTGAACCATTCAAACATCCTGGGCTTGAAATTTCAAAGCATGTTCAAATGTTGAGGGGTTCATGTGCCACTTAAGAAAATATTTGAAAAAGGGAAACTAGAAGACAGAGAAAAAGAGGGAGGGTGAAAATGGGAAAGAATGCAACTGAGATAAAAGGAACAGAGAAGAACGCCTTCTTAAAATAAAGTCAAATCATACCATTCAAAAGGGCATCCAGTTGTGTCGACAGAAGCCCTGATGCCACAAAGAGAACAGCAGAAAGTCAATTGCAGAGCAGGGACCATAACTAGATTTTTTTTACCTTAATTTGTACTGTAGAACAGGTTTACCTTTAGCTAGCAGAAAGTCTGAATTGAATCTTCTTTTAAAAACATCAAACTCATGGAATAAAAAGTACAGGAATAAACAGTTCAAAATCCAAAATAGTTTCATAATCCCTACACAGCCAAAAACCAATTCAAAAGATTCACAAACTCCAAAGAGTTTACCCTATGTCATTCATACATTCTAACATTCCACAGTAGAATCCCCTGTAACAGATTACATTGAAGGAGATAATGCACATTTTCTAATTCAATTTGTGTTAAAGTTCTGCATGTGTGATATATTAGTGAAGAAGGATGCCTCCCATGCACCACAAAGAATCGACATCGGTTGGTCACCCATTCCCACCCAAATGGGATTAAATTTATCCATTCATGCCACCAAGCAGTCATTAACGTAGCCCAAATCAGTAGTATGTAACAATTGCTCTAGAAGAACCTTCTTGGTACTTCATTCTCACATGGCTTATGAAATTTTTGCATAATTTTAAGATGTTCAGAAAGAGCAGTTTCACATGTATGTTTTAACCTGAAGCTGCCGGTACCTTAGAAAATGGTGACAATCAGTGGAACGTCTCTTCTCCCACAAGCAGAAAGTGGCTGAATTCTGTTATAAGGATTCATTTTATTTGTTTAGAATCTGCATCCCAGCAAAGTTCTTTGACTCTTTATTTTTTTCTGTTGCCAGCTGGTGAATGAGCAACAAGAAAGCAGACCCCTTCTGAGTCCCTCCATTGATGACTTTCTGTGTGAAACCAAACCAGAAGCCATTGCAAGGCCAGTAACATCAAATACAGCTGGTAATAAGTTTTCTTTATCATCCCTCATTAAAGGAAGAGAATTAATTTGCACTGTAACTTAATTCTGGTGCTTTTTGCCTGGTGACTTATTTGTTTATTTTTAAAATCAAACAAGATTCCGTACTTTTACAAAACACTGACTTGGTCGTAAGTTACTAATCTGTTAGTAGTAAAACCTCGTTAGTCAGACTTCAACTTTGCAAAATCAAAACTTAAATCTGGGGTTGTTAGGATCCAGGTCTCAAATTATACCAAAGTTTCAGAGTAAGAGGTTGAAAAAAGCAGGTCCTGGTTTTAGCCTACTGAGGAAGTGATTTTGATTTAGTAACGCCTCAGCCAGGCAGTTCTTTTGCAGAAGCTTAACCGTGGATGGGTTAAGCCTAGTTCTTGTTTTAGCCCAAACTACTCTTGTTAGGGGTTGATTTTTTTATAAAGGCTTAAATAATGGTTCGGAGCCTTTTCTAGATATTTTCTTACTTCTACAAAGTTAATTTAATCTATAATTGATCTTAGTCAAAAGGCTGAGAAAAATGCAGTCTTCCCATGGGGCTTTATAGGCCATTGATGAATATATGTTATAGGTCCCCCTCTGTGCCTGATCAAAAGGAAGATATTAGTCTGTTACAACCCCACGTAAAACTGTAGCAGTTCATGCCAATATGGTGGCCAATGGCCATCACATCCCCACAAAACCTAGCCAACAATTATACTTTGCTGGAGTGAAGTTCAGTTAACAACAATAAAAGTGATCATTTCAATAGGAGAAAATCCCTGATGATCGGTATTCTCCCTTGTACCAGTATTAATGCTGCCCAGTTTATTTGGAAGACTCGTTATCTTCTTGTAGAGGGTTTTTTCCCTTTACCTTAGCACTTCACTGATCTAATTATGAAAGTGTTTTACTGCCCTACTTTATGGTCTACAATGAGCATTAGATGTTTCTGTACATGAAGAAAGATCCATTGTGAAAAACATGAGCCAATATTATTTCATTTCTGCTTGTCAAAGTCACACTGCTCTTCTTGCCACGTATTTTTTATTATTTACAGATTTGCTTTGTTGAAAACTTGGGAAGAAAAAAAGAGATATTAAATTGTTATCCCATCCCCATTCCCTTCCCACTGAAAAAAGAACAGAAAAACTACTGCTGAACTCAGGGGCTTTGCTATTGAAATGATGTAATACATTTTTTATTTGCCTTGTGTTTCAAACAGATAGCAGAGCAGGTAATAAAAACGATGAAGTAATCAATCCCGAAAGCACTCAAAATGAAGAAAAGTATACTGTCTTGCAGGATTGGCTTTAGAGATTTTAGTATTGCTACTCAGTAGCATGTTCAGAGATAATATGGCACTTGCATTCCAAAAAGGCTAATCAAAGAAAACAAATCGATCAGTTGAGGGGCAATGTAGTCAACACTATGACCATATTTTGTATTTCATAGAACAGGTTGCCTTTTTACAAGCCATTAGAATGATCAAGTGAAGGGTTCTAATGTATACATCTTGCTTCGGATACCACTTATGAATGAATTGTGGACATTGGGAAAGAGTTTCAGGTAGATTGCACTTCTCAGCTGCTATGTGATATATACATATAATTTGTGTGTGCGGTGTTACATCTATATGCTCAAATGAGGCAATCCCTAGTTGTATTTGAAGTTAACCAATTTTCAGATGCAACGAGGGCAATTGTGGCTGCACCTTAGGCACACATCTGTACATGTATTTCCATGCTAACTGGACTGACGGTCTGGGTCAGTGTGTTTTAACCACTTCAGAGCTGTGAGGAAACAAATGCTCATCGTAAACAGAACTGATAGTGATATTGCAATAATATCCCATAAAAGCAGACCACTTCAGAACGATACCTTTTCTTTCACTGAGTCAGATTGCCTCAACGAGTCGCAAATAATCAATGTTTGGCCTGTTTCAGGATATTTCTTGCTTTCATTACCTACCCCATCCCCTAACTGGTACTACCCTACTCACTTATGATATTGAACACACTGCACCCCAAATACTTTTAAAACTGCAAAGTCAAAACTGAAGTCACAAAATCTAGACTTAGAATATGAGAAAACATTTACCTAAGACTTCATCCTGGGCTTTGGAAAACTGAATTGTAAAGGTTGCTGAAATAATGCTGAGTCCGAACTGAAGCCATCAGAAGCAAGGAAATTCAAAATTAAGGCATGATTATTATTTAAAATGTTTATTATGCTGGCACCTAAAAAGAACACAACCAGGTTGGGCCTTATTATTGTAAGCGGTGTACAGACATATAGCAAATGACAAAAGAAACCTCTTATTCACATACTGTTCATCTAAAAAGGGAAAAAAGGCTATGCTACAGAATGTGTTGCTGAGTTGTATGAACCCTTCTAAACACAAGTAACTGAGTTGTATGAACCCTTCCAAGCCCCTGTGCAGAAGATCCTGCATGTTAGAGAGGGGAGTCAGGTGAGATCTCTATGAATCTTTATAATGCCTTTGAAAATACAGATGACCACACATGATATAATTCATGCTGAATTCCCAGCCTGCTCTCACTTCCACATGCTCAAGAAAACATTAGCCAAATCTAAACTTATGCTTGAACAAATGTCTTTATTAAAAAACCAGATGGATAGCAATTAACCGAAAGGCAGAAGCCCCACCCAAGGTTCCTAGGTAGTAACAACTGCGATGCATTGAATGAATGGGGGGTGCCATGTTGCCCTGTATGAGGCAGTAGGAAACCCTGATGGTGAATGCTACAGTAGTGAATATAAATTAATGAATATTTCAAGACAAATTGGAAAGTGATCTGATATGAGTTACCTTCCCTGAATATGTCAAAGCAACACATAAGAAATGCCTGAAAATTAACAGACAACTAAAGGGTATAACAAAAGAACCTTGGTCAATAAACTATGAAGTATATCCCCAAAACAACTCTGATCTATAGCAGCAAGATTAGGAACTATAAATGTCTTTAGTTATCAACCTGTGTCTTCATGCATCTCGTGAACTTCTGAGAATCTGTTTGTTTATTCCTTTTGTCCTTTAATCTGAGAATTTGTTATGTAAAGTAAGACGATTACAGTTAATTACCTTGAATGAAGTCAGTTTAACATGCCCAAGTTTGGAAATTTGAAATACATTTGCTTACCATATGCTCCACACACATCTAAGGAAACAAAAGGGTGCTTAATATGTAATAAACTGGTTCAGTCTAGAATCTTCTCCCACTAGAGCACAACATGGTAGCAACGTCATAAGCAGTTGGTACTCAGATGGGTTTGAATTGCATTCAGTGGTGAATCTGGTCCCAATCCTCTCTCAAAGCATAGTTATGTAATGGGACAACCAGATCATATGGGAAACCCTGGGCTAAGACTTTAAAAATGACTATTGAGTTTAGCTGCCAACTTGGCATCCCTTAAAGGGCTTCGTTTTTAGAGGGTTTTCAGCCCTTTCTGAAAACCAGGCCCTTCTAGGGTGACTCAGGACTGGCACCCAAAAAACAGTGGCACCCAAAACTCAGTAGTCACCTTTCAAAGTCTTGCTCATAGTCCTTATCCAGTAACTATGTAGCAGCTACTGCAGTCAAGTGCAAATTTGTTTAATTTAAATCAATTGTCTTATTCAGTTAAAACAAATTTAAAAGAAAAATCTAATCAAATGAATTAAAACTGAGCACAACACTGAGTTCTACATTTTGTATCTCCGATAGTTTTATCATCTGGACTGGATCTCTTGGATCTAAGTGAACCTGTCTTACAAACCCAAAGCAAGACAAAGAAGTCAGAGAACATATCAAAAGGTGAAAGCTTAAAGGCTTTAACCCACAGAAAGAAGACAGACAACTCAGACCTTATAAATGTGGATGCTGAGAAGAAGGTCCAGACTATGAGAGCTCCAGAGAAGTCTTCATTAGATTTAGGTAACAGCTGATTATTTCATCAACATCAGTCAACCATGCTTAACTTTACCAATTCCTCCTTGCTGCTATCACAAAATAGCACACATTGCCAATGCACCTTCTGTAGTCATTTACAGCAGTGCACAGAGAGAGTAAATGGTGATTTAGTAGCATTTTATATCCAATTTGCACTAGTGTAAATGACTGCACAAGGTGTAAGAGAGTGGAGAAGCTGGCCCATACAATGGAATGGCTTGGTAAGAGCATAAATTGTTTTTATAGTGGAGGAGAGCTGTTAAATGCAAATGAATCAATCATTCTTTTCCCAAGGTGCCACTCTGGGTATGTCTACACTGCAGTTAGACACCCATAGATGGCTCATGCCATGTGACTTGGGCTCTCAGGATGAGGGACTGTTTCAGAGCAGTGTAGACATTCAGACTAAGGCTGCAATCCGAATTCTGGGACCTTCTTACTTTGTGGGGTCTTATGCTGAGGTGCCAGTCCAAGCCTGAATGTCTGCACTGCAATTAGACAGCCCCTTAACCTGAGCCCATATGGGCTGTCTACACTAGAGGATCTGTTAAGTCGACTTAACAAGGTTGACTTCAAGTCAACTTAAAATCGACCTTGTTAAGTCGACTTAGAGCGTCCACACTAAACACTCCAGTTGACTGCCTGTGTCCACACTGGCAGGTGCTAGGTCGATGGAGGAGTGTTGTGGGGGCCTGGAGCTATGTTCCCTCTAAGCTGCATGGGTGCACAGCGGCGCAGGGGCTGCTGCACACCCACGCACCTCTCACAGACATCCATGCAGCCCAATCCCTGCATCCCTTCTCCCCAGCCTGATCCCCCAGCCAAAGCTCATCCCCAGCCCAGTCCCCGGACTGTGGCTCTCTCAAGCCTGATCCCCCGACTGCAGCTCTCCTTCTCCCCAGCCATCTCCCCAGCTGCGGCTCTCTTTCTCCCCAGCTGCAGCTCTCCCCTTCACCCCAGCCCATCTCCCCGGCCCTGGCTCTCCCCTTCACCCCAGCCCGATCTTCCCCGGCACCGGCTCACCCCAGACCAATCTTCCCCAGCCATGGCTCTCCCCTTCTCTCCAGCCTGACTCCAATTATGTCAATTTAGGGCTATTCCCTGTCCACTCTGGCTTTAAGTCAACCTAACAAGGTCAACTTAGGCATTAAGTCGACCTTCAGAGGGGGAGTTATTAAGTCGACTTAAGGAAGCACCCAGTGTGACCTCAGCATTCTGTAGGTCGACTTAAACGTCGTTAAGTCGACCTAAGGTGCAAGTGTAGACATACCTGAGCCCAAGCCAGCTGCAGCTTTTTAACTGCAGAGCAGACAAATCCTCAGTGTCAATTGTGAGGGAAACTTTTGTGATG
Organism: Pelusios castaneus; assembly: GCA_007922175.1. Taxonomy (NCBI): domain Eukaryota; kingdom Metazoa; phylum Chordata; order Testudines; family Pelomedusidae; genus Pelusios; species Pelusios castaneus. Next base: position 11,328,867 of record ML685816.1, on the reverse strand, counting down.
TGGAGGCTTCTCTCTTAGGTTGGGTTCTGTCCACAAACTCATTTCACAATGTCCATTAGATAGTCATTAGGATAATACGTTTCCACAATGGGCTTGCTTGAAAATATTTTATAATCTCTGGCATACTACCTCTCCCTCATTAACAATTTCCTGTTCACCTTTCTCCACAAAATGGTTGCTGCCAGAGAGCAGCTCAGAAATGCCAAGTTTTAATTAAATATAAACCAATAACGTGAAGTGAACTCTCAGAACTTCATTAAATAAAAAACACTGGAAGGCAACTTTCTCCAAGCGCCTTCTAGACTGTCTCTGGGTGGGATTTTCAAAAGCAGCTGAATGAGTTAGGCACCTGATTCCTATTGATGAGTGCCTAATTAACATAGACTAATGCACTTATGTATTTTGGAAAATCCTACCCTCTTGTTTTCTGGTAGTAAATTGTTGAAGACTGAATGCAGTACTGTAGGTGTTCTCTCCCAGGGTTATATATGGCGTGCATTGTGGAAAAGGGGTTATAGTAAAGAGGAAAGCGATTCAGGTAAAGGACTATAAATGTTAAATACTGGTAATTCTGTACTGGATAGTGTAAGGCATTCCAAGTAATGGGCCAATGGATCTTCAAAGGAGTAACCATAAGCATGCATCCCGGATCATTGAACTCTCTCAAGAAAGGCTCTGAAAATGGATGAATAGAAGTTCAAAAAAATCTTCATTAAAAACAAGAAGTCATCAGTGGAGTGTATTATTAGAATTTAGAGCAAGACACAGCTTTCAAACCACCCAGACCCATCTTAGCCTGCCTTTTTAAATCAGCAGATATCGCAAACGTCTGATATCCTTGTAACTTACTGCCTATATACGTCAGTGCTCAGAAGCAAAGCACAATGAGAGTTCCACTTCTGGCCCAAGCACAGTATTCATACAGATTATCAAAACTTCATCACTGGATAACATTTGGCAGGATACTGATTATTAATTATGATTTAATTAAATTCAGGTCATTTCCATCCAAACTGTCCCAAACCTCAGTCATCTCCAACTGCAGCAGAGAAATTGACGAGGGCAATGTTATCTTTCTGAAGATAATAGTGTTTCTTTCCATCAGAAGAGTACTTTTAAAGACTTTGATTTTCAAAAGGTTCTCAACTTCCAATTTTATATTTTAGTATTTATTTATTTATTTATTTATTGCTCCAGTAATTTGCCTAAGGCAGCTGGTGTTATTATCCAGACATCTGAGGACCTTAATACATTTGAAATCAATTCAGACATGTGACAAAATTATCACAATTGCCTATATAGCCATTTGTATCCATAAATTGTAGGTGCTAAAAGAGAGGCTGTATTTTCTAAATCTGGCCCACATTCTGTAAATTAAAAATAACCAAAAACAACCAAGAACCTGTCACAGTCCCTGTTATGTATATAATTTACATTGAAAAAAACTGACTTCAAGCATGGTCCCAGTCATTTCCTGAACAAATGATCTTAAAAATTGTAGTGACCATGAAAAATCAAGATTTAGATAAGTTATCGCTGGTTCTCAAATGTCAGTTTTCTCAGGAATTTCAACTTCCCTAAAGTTCATGAGGACGGACTATGCTTTAGTGATTTAGAGGTGCAATTTCCTCACCACTATTATGTGGAGCTGCGGGAATAATGTTTTGTGAGTTAGGTGCCCTAAAAGATTCATTTTTTTCCAGTCAGTATTCAGACGCAGCTCGAGAAATGGGATGAAGTGAAGTTTCGTGGAGAGAGGAACAGCAAGGGCCAGTCAGCTACAGAAAGAAAATCTTCATCATCTAGAGCTCCATCAAAAGAGCTTTTATGGTAAAACATTGTTGACATCCTGAGAAAATATTTCCAGCTCTGGTCTCTCAATTCTCACTAATGCTATGTTGATGGTGACTCATAATATTATTTCCTCTGTTAGGCTACATTGATAGTTCTCAGTCAAACATTTTGGACATAATAGAATAAGTATGAAAATTATAAAGTTAACCCTTTTCTACCTAGAACTAAGGATGTGGAGTTCATACATGCCCTGGCACCACAGCCTAATCCTGGCTTGGAGAGGAGAGAATTTCCCAGGGTTGGGGAGATTGGAGAGCAAGCCCGCCCCACAGTCACCCACAGTGACAGCTCCTGTGCCAAGGATTGGGCCCAGCTCCCTGCCCTGAACGGTGCTTCTTGACAGAAGAGCAGCTGGGCCAAACTTGAGTGGCGTTGCAACCCAGTGTCCCAGGTCACAATGCCTGGACCAGGGAACCGGGTGCAGCCCAAGAGGACAGGAGCGACCATGGGCATGGGGAGTGGTCTTGGTCTCCAACCTCCCCACTTCTGCACTTTGCAACACAACTAACTTTAGTGAGCTTCCAGGAGGTGTAAGTGAGGGCAGAATTGGCCCTATTTGGGGACTTCCTTTTAATTCCTTATTTCTGCTGCCCTCTTGACATGAAAGCTACACTCATTTTGCACATCACTATGTTACCATTTACATGCATCCACACCAATTTTACACCACTGTGCATATCACTGCTGATTTCCAGGGGAGTTTCACTCACTCACACAAACACTGCTTTTGTCTCAGTGTGTTTCACTTCTGCACTCCCACTTGTAGACCTTTGAAAGGAAGGAAACTAGGCTACTAGGCAGGGGGAAAAGCATGGTCTGAGTAAGGGACTGGGAGTCTGATGCTGTAGAGTGCTTATCCTTATTCAAACTTACTCCCTCAGTGGTCTTGGGCAAGTCACGTAACCTCTTTCTGCCTCAGTTTACCTAGCTATAAAATGAAGATAACAGTATCATGGGCCTGATTCTCCATTTCATTATACTAGGTTCATGCCAGTGTAACTCCATTGTTTTAACCTCAATAACGGCAAATCAGATCCTAGATCTTTTCTATGAATACAGGTTGTGTCGATTGTTTGCGTAGGGCTGAAATGTGTGACAAACAGAACCAAGAAGGAAGAAGAGTCAGGACACTGTCAGTATCCACCAATTAAAAACTACCCAGCTAACAGAATTAACCCAATTAGTGATTATGTATTTATTCAACAGAGTTATAGTTTATGCAGTCCAATAATGAATGTGTAAATACATTATTTATAGGTCAACAGAGAACAGATTGCAGTCTGAGTTGACTGGTGTCAAGAGTGCCTTGGAGTCTGATGCAGTCTCAGATTTAGAATTAGCACCTGCAGCACAGGTAAGAGATTTTTATTCAGTCCAGTCACACAAATAAGGCAGGCAGGTATTGTTTCATTGCATTCGTCTTTGCTACTAAGAGAACTGTGAAGGAGATGTTTTCAACTTCATCAGTTAAGTCAATGAGAACTATGGGCTAAATCTGCTCATACTACAATACATTTCTAAAAATAAGATTATATGTCTTTAACTATGTTAGCATCTCAGTGTTCATTACTACATCCTACAGGTAGGCGAATTTAGTTTGGATCTACTCTGACATTTCTAAAAAGGTGGGGAGCAGTGCAAAGAGATTAATCTCCCTGGGAATTGGACCACAAGATTTGAAAAGGAAGTGACTGGAAGAGTAGACAAAAAGCAGAATGAAAGTGACTTGGAGAATGGGTAGAGAGACAAAATGAGAAAACTCACTGACACGGGAAGAAAAAAATTGGGTCATACATAAAGAAAGCAGCTCCTGTCCTATTCCACGGAACAGCCAGATTTAAAGTAACTAACATAATTCACAAGAATGAGCCCATTTATGTCTTTCAGAGCACAGCCCCAAGAACCTCCTCCCCCCAAGACATCAGTGCATTTTATATTCTTTACTTCCTACACTAAATTACTGCTGAAGAAACACTAAATGTAGCTATGCTGCAGGGATCCATTCATCTATATTTTACCTCTCTTACTGCTTATGATTTAAGGAAATGGATTCCTCATTTTAGCATCCACATAGCACCTCTTTGTTACCAATCTGTATAGTATAGCATCATGAAGTTGCTTAAAGGCAATATGCCTATTCCAGATTAATCTATTGTTTTGGGGTTTTTCTTAACATCAGAAATGAATGTGAGGAAGCAGGATGAAAAGAGATGAAGAGGGAAGAGCAGGATAGAAAATTCCAGTGTGCAGAGAAATGATGTCAGAACAGTTCAGACTTCTAGCCTGAATCATTCTTCTGAATCCAGTGCTGAGCTTCTCAAAAGTTATGCAACCCCGCCATCTCCTAACCCAGCTAATGCAAGAAGCTTTTCACAGACTAGCAAACCTGAAAAGGAGCCAAACTCAGAGACTCTATTCTGAGCTTTTTGGCATTCTGGAATCCTATACAATTCACACAGTCTCTGAGAACAATGAAAGAACTGCAAGAAGCTTGTTGACAGAGCAGCTGAACAGATTTTTTACCTTAAAAATGTACTGGATGCTTAGAATCAAATTCTGTGCTCATAGCTACCTATTCAATAGCTTGGCCATCAATGGGGCTGCATGGATATAGCTGAAGGCAGAATTTGGGTAGAGGTAACTCCTTTTTTTCATGGGCTATGTCTACACTAGAAAAGCTAAGTCAACTCTGTTAAGTCGATTTAACAACATTGACTTAAAAGTCAACCTTGTTGAATCGACTTACAGTGTCTACACTAAAAACTTAAGTCGACTGCTTGCTTCCACACTTGCAGGTGCTAGGTCAATGGGGGAGAGCCGGGGCTAGGGGAGTTTGGGCAGGGGAGAAGGGAGCCATGGCTCCCCTAAGAGAATGGAGCCACGGCTCCCTTCCCTGAGCCCCGGCTCTCTTCTCCCCAGCCCTAGGTTGACTTAGCCAATTAGGTTGACCTAAGGTGTCCACACCGGCTTTAGGTCGACTTAACTGGTTGACTTAAGCGTTAAGTCGACTTAAAGAGGGGGAGTTAAGTTGATTTAAGGAAGCGCTTACGTCAACTTAATAAAAGCCAGGTATGGATGCGGCATTCTGTAGGTCGACTTAAGCATCCTTAAGTCGACTTAAGTTGCAAATATAGACATACCCAAGGAGATTGCGCTGTTGTACGTGAAGGCAGGATTTGGTCATGACACCCTGTTGTGCAGAGAGAAAGAGACTGACTACAGCTACAACTTACAGCAGAGTACCTCTCTCTAATCTCCTTTAGTTCCTGGGCCTTATAAGTACCCTTCCCCTAAAAAGATTCCCTGTCCCTCAAGCTTCCGTTTCCTATTTGCTTCCTATTATGATTGGTAATGAAGAGGGGCTATGAGAAGCCTAAAAAACTTCCTGTTCCCAAGCTCTCCTGGAGCCCCATAGCTGAGGAACTGTTAAGGAATACAAGAGGGAATCCCTGTTTCAGAGCTTATTAGCCTATTCACAGGTGAGTATAGCACCTGGCCGTAAAACTATAAGCTCTACTGGGGAAGGAGCTCAGCAGTGGTGGACTAAGTTCTCAATTTAGGCTCTGCTTCTCCACGGAGGACCACCTGTTGTAAGATGTGTTGGACAGGGCTTTCTGGCAATGGTCAATTAAATGCTATATTGTAATGACACATGCAAAGGGATTGTGTAGAAGTTCAGCATACAACCTTCATTTGGCATTTGTTGACTTCTGAGCTCTCAGCTGCATAATTTCACTCTTCTATGCATCTCAGAGCATGTAAGGTCACAGATAATGCAGTTAATAGCCACAATCTCACCTTTGATCCAAGGATCTCAAAATGCTTTGCAATACCCGTGTCAGATGGGTATTGCCATCTTCATTTTACAGATGAGACAGAGATACTAAGTGACTTGTCCCAGATCACACGACATATAGGGCAGAACAGGAACAAAGCCATGTTTTCCTCCTGTCGATTCCTGTGCTTTCATCACCAGCTGATCCTTCTTTCTCTTGCCAAGCTTCACCTAACTGCAAAACCTGAAATTATTCTCCCGGGTACGTTAATGCTAGTTCTAATAGACTGACACCTTCTTCTTCATGTTTTATACAGTAGATTGACACGGGTTAGTGATGGAAAAGGTTGGGTAGGTTGTGTAGTTCATTTCCCTGCATAATATGTAGTCTAATGCTCTGACTAGTCTAGTTTTAAGCACCCCAAGCAATGGTGTTTCTATGTTTCCTCTTTAGAAGAGTATTCCTCTATTTAGCAGGTGTGACTGGCAGGATGTTTATATGTGCCCTAGGTGTGTATAAATCAAACAGATCTTTACAGAATTTGTAATGTGTGGCAGTCTGTAAGAACAGTTGGAAATTTAGTTTACAGAGTCTGAAGTTTTGGATCTGTTTCCTATTAATCTTCAAGCAGAATATCTGCAGAAGCAAAAACCTCCATTATTTTATGCTGCACCTGTTCAGTTAGGCAAGTAAAATGGCTGTAACATCAAATTAAGAAAAGATTTAATTGACTTTTCCAACTTAAAAGAGAAAGAAAGCTCAAGTTGCTGACCCAATACCCTTGTGTTATTATTCCTGGTAAGCGGTAATCTTTTCATCTTCTGAGTCATACTCTAGTGAGGTCATGAAACATTAGTGAACTGCTGGCCAGTGATGGCCAGGGAGCTTTATACAAGGCATATTTCCATAAGTGTTGCAAAAAGACTTATGTTCACATGTGAAAAAATGATCCCCAATAAAAGAAAATCTTGTGGAAAAGAATTTTAGCCCTTTCTACATCTGCTCTTTTTCTGAAACAATTAAGAGCTGCAATATTTTATTATAGCATCAAAGGCTACGTCTACACTTACCAAAGTTAGTTCGAATTAGTTAATTCAAACTAACTAATTCAAACTAATTTTAACTTAATTATCTTAATTAACTTAATTCGAACTAGCATGGCCTAACTGGAATTTTAGTTTGAACTAAGCAAGTACCATGCATGGCACTTGCTTAGTTTGAATTAGTCAGTTGCATTAAGCTCAATGTGCCGGTTAGTTCGAACTAAGCAGTTAGTTCAAACTAACATGGTGGCCACATTGACTTAATTCAAACTAACTAGTTCGAATTAAGGGTTAGTTCTAAAAGTATAATCGAATTTATTAGTTCAAATTAAGGAAGCCCTTAATTCAAACTAATGAAAGCCTAGTGCGGCCAAGGCTTAAGTTAGTTCGAATTAAGCTTCCTTAATTCGAACTAACTTGCCAGTGTAGACATAGGCAAAGTGAACATGGAGGGATCACTCAAGAGAGGCAAGAGGGTAGTTTAATCTCCATGGCCCATTCCATTTTACGTCCCAGGTGCTGGACAACAATGTGAAAGGTCTTGGTGCTTATAAAACTAAATTGGCTCTTTATTAAGAAAACTATTTACAGATGCTGCAACTGCAAGTAATAGTCAAGCCATGTGCGCACAGACAGGTGCCTGCTGCCTCCTCCAAATTTTCCTCCTGCCACCTGTGCTCATCCCTCTAAGCTCCATGTTGGGTACTACACATTCGGTCCCAGGCCCACTGATGGGGTAGGAATTAAGGGGTCAATTGCCCAGGGCCTGAGGATTTAAAAGGGCCCAAGGCAATTGGATGGGATAGAGCCATTGGGAGCAGGTGAACATTCCCCTCAGGAAGTCTAGATCCCCAACCCACCACGTCGGCTTGTGGCCCCATCCAACTCCACCCCTTCTCTCGCTCATCCCTGCATCCCTCCTTTCCCCCAACCCCGCCACTACATGCACATCATGTCCCTACTGCTCCTGCTTAGCCCTCCCCTGACGTTGTTCATCACTTCAGGGGAAGAGGGGGTGTGAAAGGGAGGTGGGGCTGACCAGAGGGAAGGAGGGACACAGCAGCAAGCAGGGCCTAAATGGAGTGGGAGCAGGGCCACAGGCAGAAGAGGCAGGACCAGGATCTAGCCTCTCCAAGAGAAAGCTTCACCCACCACTCTGTCGTAAACCTCACCCATCCTACTTGGGGGGTAGGGAGGAAGGATTGACTGTTCTGTCCAGGAACCTGGAATTGCTGTCAGTGGGCCTGTTCAGGCCTGCATTTCTCCGTTGACACTGACAAAAAGCGCAGGGTGTTGTTTTCCCCGTGTGTGATGCAAAGGGTGTTCTACAAAGAACTGAACAGAGTCCACCAAACAATTAGTTTCAGTCAGTGCCAACTTGGGTCAAGTTGCCACAAATAGGTGAAAAGTTCTGTATCTCCAGCTAAGTCCCCTAACAGCTCCACCCCTCTCCCAACATAAAGGTCTTAATAGTCTTGTAGTAAAATAAATCTGTTGTGACTTTTACCAGATCATACCCTTGCCAATCTTTTCTCACTATAGATTTTGACCTTCACATTTAAAAGTCACCTCATGCATATGCAACATGGTCCAGCCATACACTGGAGGCTTTAACTTGTCAAATTTGCTATTGTTCACCATCTGCAACTCCTGAGAGAATTACCTTAAGGCACTTCCTTGTCCAGCATTGACAGTTTTAAAGCATGTTAGTTTCCATTCCCAGTGTGGAACAAAGGCTTTCTAAATGAATGTCCATGTTTCTCTGCTTGAAGTTATTCAGGTAGGGCTATTCCGTTCTCTTTACAGTGTCCTGCACTTAGCAGAATTTCAACAGAACTATGTCACTATCGAGTTACAATGGCAAATTTGGGGAGGGTTTGTTTGAGTTTTTTTAACTGCATTTAAAAGTCAGAATTACAGCTCTGGAGCTGTCGTGAATTTTGGACTTATTCCTTCTCAGTATTCTACACCTGTCATATTCTACCCAATTTTAGCTTTTGAAACTCTGCACTGCCAAGTTGTTTTTTAGTACCAGCTATCATAGCAGATTCCCACTTGTGAACTTCATGGACCTGTCCCACAGAATTTGGTCTTTTTATGACTGAGTTTTTTCCTTCATGATGAGAACTGTAAGCAGAGAGAATATTTTAAATATCTTTAATTTCAAATAGTACATGGTCTGCTTATTTGATAACCCAATAAACACAATTTGCAAACTTCAGCCTTTAATGCCCTGAACATTGGATATTGGAGTGTGCTATGTTTAGATTTGCACATCCAAAAACTGACTAGGGCAATCCTGACAGAATCCTGGTCTGCATAAGATGGTCTGCTATCTGATAATAAGAAAAATGGGCCAGATCCACACTTGGTGTGCCAGTAACTCTGAGATCAAGAAAATTACATCAAGAATGGAACTGGCCCACGCCTTCAAACAGAGATCCATTGTATCAGAAAATTAATCTAACAGTTCTGTTTCTCACCAACAGCACACATCTCACATAGGCAGACTGAAAGTGCAGGGAAACATGCACAGAATGGTTGGTATGGAGGAATAGGATGTTCTACCCAGAAGGCAGTAGATAGGGGGCAGCTCCTGCACCTCTTTGTCTACATAGAGCACTTTATGGACCATGCTGTGTGCAAGCCCACTGATCACTTCTCCAGCGTTTCCCCAGTTAGAGAAAATCACAGCAGAACTCTGCTTCTTGGTATGTCTCCCACACCCAGCCCCCTTTCCTCTATCACTAATGACATGCAGTTTGGGAAATTTGGAGGGGAATAAAAAAAGCAGGATTTACCAAACACCTCAATATAGTAGTTTGGTGCGAAAAGTGGAAGCAGAAGGCAGATGTCCTGGCTTCTAATCCTTTGCTTCAATATTACAGCAACCATTGAGAGTCCAGCCATAGGTCACCATAGAGGATGGAGCCAGGAGGCATCCATCAGGGATAATGGGAAATGGACTACAAACACCAGCAGGCATCCTGTCGTTGACTCCCAAATCTTAAACTCAATGCACTTGCCATAGGCATACAGAGCAGCACATGAAACAGTGGGTGGGCAGAATCCTATTGCCCATTTCTAACAGCAATTGCACCATCTTATTCTGCACTAACAGCAGATGTTGGTTTAATACTCAGTAGCTCAATATAGATTTCATTACAGTAAACTAATTTGCCGGCAGAGGCACATAAAGAATATACACACAGCTGGATCAGACCAGAATCTCAAATGCATATCACACTTCTGGGGTTTTTAGTTTTTTTTTTTTAAATCCCTCCAAACATGTATTCATAAGCACAGGAATAGATTTAAGGCAGGTAAAGAAAGTCTCCACACGAGATTAGAATCCAGCCCTTTGTCTGTATCCTTCCCCTTAAAGAAAAAATATTTAGATATTGAGAGACTGTGCATTAAGAATATTGCAATTTGCTGGTTCTCCTGGAGAACGAATTCTGCACATTTGCTTTCAGGTATACTTCTGACTATTAGATTACTTCATCACAACAGCACTCATTACAGCACTTGCAGACATAACACAATGTGTCAGGTTCAGACCTGAATTTCAAGGAAGAGGAGTTATACCAGGGATAAAGCTGGTTCATTGTAACTGAATATCACAACCGCATCCATCAGAAATATAATGACGCAAGTTAATGGAGTTGGGTCCATAGGTAGACAAATGGCTAATGAGTTTTAACCTTAGACAAGTGTGGGAGTAAGAGATTAGCAGAGTTAGAGAGCAGTTTCTAATTGGCCAGGCTAGAGGTCACAGGGTGGCTTTCCTCGCCCTGACTTAACAGAGTTCTTTTCACTGTGCCTTTTATGCGGAAGCATAAATAGAATTTTTTAATAAAAGAATAGCTGTAGGGAGACATTTCTAATGTGCTTCCAGTGGGATGGATTGGAAAGAAGAGTGCACTAAGGATGACAAAAAAAATAATCCATCCCTTCAGCTCCCGCTCTGCAGTTGAGGTCACAATGACAAAGCTAACTTTGGAATGTGCAATTAGAGACGAAGGAGATGTGTTTTCTAATGTGTGGTTAAGTCACATAAGGAATAGCTTACTTAAAATTTGGGGTGGGATAAGCTATTGGTAGTACTAGTGATCTTCAGGGCAAGAACAAAGAAGAGAAGAGGAGAATTAATATATGCAGGATGCGCAGGCAATAGTAATTGTTCCTGTTGAATATGTAGAACATGGGATAGGATGTTGAGATTATAGGTAACCCAAAGCTAACCCTCCAATCTAAACTGCTCCCCAACTTTGAGAAAGTTCACATCTGGATCCAAAAGTCCATGACTGGTTACTGAACCCAACAGACCATTGTATTCCTCCAGTTTCACACACTGGTGATGCTCTGTAAAACTGGAAACACTCCAGAGCTTAATTTCCCAGCCTTTTGGAAAATGCAAACCTAGATTTAGGTCTGAGCCCTGCATTTCAGGGTCATCTCTGATTATGACTGAAGTCTTCAAATTACTCAAGAGATAGAGAAGGTTAATACAAAGGAGATACTAGAACTACTGATGCTAGATCTCAGGGGACAGCCTCAGAGACATACCCAGCAAATGCTAACAAAACAGCAGAGGCTAGTGAATGAAATATACCTCCACGGTGAAAGTAACAGAAGCAAACAACCAACAAAGCAGGAGCCAAATATTCCATCCGCAGCCTAACTCTGACACTTTTCCTCTCCAAAATGTCTCCCTGCCCGCTCGGCAAATCCCAAGAGCTGGCTAAAAATCCTCTTCTGCCCTTGCTAAATCATTTTGATAAGCGTGAGAAAAGTATGCAGGTAGTTATGTTTGTAAATCTATCCCCTGCATTTCCAGTGTGCCAGCCAATCCCATATCCTTAAATTGCCGCAAGGGCAGTTTAAGGCTGGACATTAGGAAAAGCTTCCTAACACTCAGGGTAGTCAAGTATTGGAATACATTATCTAGGGAGGTTGTGACATCTCCATCGCTGGACATTTTTTAAGAGCAGGTTAGACAAACACTTCTCATGGATGGTCGGGATAATACTTAGTCCTGCGATAAGTGGAGGGGACTGGACTAGATGATCTCTCCAGGGCCTTCCAATCAAGGAAGGTCCGTTCCACATATATTTACAACTCAGACCTCTTAAGCACTAAAGCTTGTCTCTCTCACCAGCAGAAGTTTGTCTAATAAAAGATATTACCTCACTCACCTTCCTTCTTTTAAATTAATGTCTATTTGGAAAAAATTAAAATTCAAAGCATCTGACGAAGTGGGATTTTCTCCCACGAAAGCTCATGCAAGAAATAAATCTGTTAGTCTTTAAAAGTGCCACAGGACTCTGTTGTTTTTCTGCACTAGACTAACACGGCTACCCCTTTGGAAATTCAACAAAATGTCTCATCTGGTATACTCTAATTAACAGAAGTGGCTACAGGGAAGTATCAATTACATGATAATTTCAGGGAACACAGCATCAATTCAGAAAATGGAGTTTTCAGATAATTACACTGGCAATCCCCTTGATTAACAGGCACCAGGGAACATGACCCTATTTTAGATAACAGGGAATTTGAGGTGATAACATGAAGGGTTCAGATAATAGAGGTTGAGCTGTATAGAATCCAATTCTCAAACATAAACCTTCAACCATTTAAGCAAAGTATGAATATTGTTGAATACAGTCCATTCAGAAATGAAATGGTATCTGTGTAGGAATGCCTTTCATGGTTCTCCTCATTAGGAATTCCAGCAGCCAAATGTCTGTCTTGCAGAATGAAGCAAAACAAACAGAGTCCAGGGAGTGGGGGTAGGGTAGCTTATTCAAGGCACTAGATTTTAATGTTGAACAGTCTTTTAAACCTTTCCAAATTTATTTTCCTCAGAAGCTTCAAGGGATCTACTTTCACAACCAACACTGGGGTGGTTCATCATGTCTAAATCCCGAGTGAAAACAAATCTCTAGGGAAACAAAAAGTTTCTTTGCTCCAGTAAAGGACTGAACACTGCTTAAGTAGTGATTGGTGTTGGTGGGAATTCACAGAGGGAAACATTCAACTTTGCACTGGTGAAGTAAGAAATAGAAGGAACTTGAAAGTTTCTGACAAAGCATGACATCCCTTTCTTATTTCTTTTTTATTTCCTTAAGGCACGATCAACCAAAGAGCAGCGTTGGGGAGGTTCATTCCTCTCCAGAAATCACTCCTTGGAGGAGGAATTTGAAAGAGCAAAGGCAGCTGTTGAGGTATTGTTTTATTTTTCCTTCTGTATCTTGGCATAAGGCTGACGTTCATTTATGAAACAAACCTGTTCCTCTAATGGGCCAGTGCATTCCAATTTCAGTCTGTAGCACAGTTACAGGAACACCTTAGAATTAAATTCCTCAAGGCATAGGAGAGAGACATTTCAGGAGATTACTCATTTAAGGTACCAATATCTGCCCTGGGAAAATAGAAGTTCACCTATACACACACGGGCCTAATTCAAAACTCACAATCCAGATTGTCCCTCCATAATGGAGGAAGAAAAATTCCTGTGTACTTATACACTTCTAAACTTGTGAATATAAAACTGAAATGCCATTTTTCCCAGTGATGTGGTATTTTCAATCTGTGTGCATATTCAAAGTCCACCAATCAATTTCATTATGATTAGCGATTTCTTCAGGGAAAGCAGCACAGCTAAAATTCTTATCCAGGAATGCATGAAGGTTAATAGAAGCAAATTTAGACATCTGTCATAATAAGCTTTCAGGGTTGTGGGGGAATAATTATATATCAGGAAATAGAAAACCTGAGGAATATTTTTGCCTTCAGTTAATTTAGCTGCTTCAGTATTTGTGTGGTTAATTTTTTGGAATTACCAGCAGTAATAGCCTCTTAGATGTACGCACGTGCTTTGTCAATGTAAGAGACAAACAACAAAATACATTTTTCATGATTTTTGTGTAACTTCCATAAATGCTCCAAATGGTCTGAAAATGTTAACATAGTAATGTCATGGGTGATGTAAGCTTCTGTGCACCTTTCACGCAAAGAGCTTACCCCCCATTAACTCTGGCAAGCCTCTCTGAAATAAGTGCAGTTTCCCCCACTTGGGAGGGTAATTGAGACAGAGGTTAAGTGACTTGCATGAGATCACACAGCAAGTCAGTGGCAGGGATTAGAATTAAGACCAGTCACTAAGCGTCCATATTATGGGATGAGATTTTTCACTTAGCATTTGCCTACGTCTACACTACAACCCCCATCCCCCCCTAATTTTAGCTAACCCCTAATAGCAAACTTGGGTTAAAACAGCAAGGAAGATGAGACAACTTCACTCGAGTTCAACTCTGTGCTTGAACTGGAGCTGCTAATCCAAATTAAATGCGGTGTTACCATGTCTTCACTAGTTTAATGTGAGTTAGGTAACCCCAATTAAGAACACAATGGTTTTTGCAACAGAGATGTATTTTAACTTTGCTCCCATTGACTTCAATGGGAACAGAGTTAATTCAGTGCCAAGTGTTTTGAAAGCACCATCCCTAGAATGCCTGTTAATATTGATCCATATCATTAGAGGCCAGTCACTGCCAATAAACTGTGTTTCTCAGGATGTCACCCAGCAGTGCTCTAAGCCGTCATCCATGGCATAACAGTATGTTGGTTATGTAGCTGTAAATTGACTAGGCTGCTTTCAGCATATAAGAGGGACTGTTTAAAACAGTGAATTTAAGCAGATGAAAGTGGGTTTTTTGAACAGTTATAGCTATGGGGGGAAAAAAATCTACATTTAAAAAGTATCCAAATTATTTGATTCCTGTTGAGCGGCAGATCTTTATACGTGCTCAGCAATGAGTGATTTTTGCAGCATATGATTAGTAGCACGGATTTAACATTTCCAAGAGGCTGCAGAACTTTTCCAGTACACTTTTCTTTCTCAGACTGAAATACAATGCCAGTAGACCTCTCTCATCCAATAGATAGCCAATAGAGTGCCAGCATCCTTATATAATCCCCTTGATATTGTAATAACGTCAGGCAAGAAAGTGCATGGTGCATGTCTTCATCAGTCACATGGCTCTGCCACTGACTTGGTTAACAACTGGACCTACAGCAGTGTTACGGCCAACTTCCTAGGTACACAGTACGTGACCAAATGTTCCTGAGCCATATATTTAGTACTGCATATCCCACTTGTGCGGAAACATTGTTTTGTAAAGGATCAAGCAAGGGAGGTGAAACAAATGAACAAAACCTCTCTAAGACGGTCTGAGGGAGGGAGCAGTTCCTATGGGCACCACCTTGAATAGCTCAACTATCAAATTCAGAGCCTGGTAACTCCCAAAACTTCCATACTAAACAGGATCAGTGCCTGCACTTTGCTCCCAGTTCCTAAATTCTCCAGGGTTCTGAGAGTGAAGGGGCTGGCAATGACTATGCAGATCCTTAAAGTTTTAGGGATATTTTTTAAACACTGGGTCTTAGCCATGCCTTAAAAATTGTAAGGGCTGACTGTGGAAGTAATTTCCAAACTTAAATGAGCAAGTAGATAAGAATGTTAAGCATTCTAAGTGCCGATGGATTATCACCAGGGCTGCCGTTGAGTATGTAGTGCTATACACACCTCTTTATGATTCAGCTATTTTCATTTTCATCAAGAAGAAACATGCCACACAGAGCCATAGACCTAACACAAGTTCTTAATACAATAATCTTGAATTTATGTAGTAACTTTCAGCACCTCCCAAAGGCTTCCACCACTTCCGCTGCATTGAGCTTCATTGTATGGGCTTTATTAGGGCGGAAGCGATCAGAACCTGATTTTTATTTCCGACAGACACATGGCAAAATTCACCAGTCCATCATGATTTAAAAGGATAACATCAAGTAGTTCAGAGCCAAAATCTGACTTTCTCTAAAATTCTTATCTGCTGATCATCTCTGGTTTACTCTTACACTTGGCCTTCTGATTAACGCTGTCCTTTACATTCTGGGACCAAGTTCCAAACACTGCATGCATGGAAATCAATCTCAGATAAGAACCTTAACAGAAGGAAGGCTTTTTGTAACAACATTTTACTTTTTCAGCTGATGATCTCCAAGCACTTACACACATATTAAGATTCACAGCCCTACTCTGAGGTAGGCATCCATCATATAGTTCAGAATATCAGGATTTAGAGATGGACAAGGGGGGAGATAATTTTTATTGGACCAAATTCTGTTGGTGAAAGAGACAAGCTTTTAAAGCTCCACGGAGTTCATCTTTAGAGAGATGTTAATCTGTGATTTGCCTAAAATCATACAGTAAATTGGGGGAAGAGCCAGATCACCTCACTCCTAGTCCTGTGTGCTAACAGATCATACTTCTAAACATTCACTGAAACTTGTAAATAAGGAGGACATAGGAGTCTTCCCTAATCCAAACAAGATTTTACACTAAATAACCCCCAAGCTGTTCAGAAAACATGAGATATTCCTTACGTTTGGCATTGTTGTCTTTCATCTCGTCATTAAAACTTAAATTTACAATCTTGACAACAATTTACTACCAACTGAAGTCTTTTGAAGATGACCCTCTACAGACATTTGCATTTTTGGAGGATCAAAAGGAGATTGGGGTTGCAGCATTTTCTTAGAAAGTTTCTTTAATTTTTTCTCTCTCACTTCTCCCTGCCCCTTTTCATTTTTTTCCTAGTCAGACACCGAGTTTTGGGATAAGATGCAAGCAGAATGGGAAGAAATGGCTCACAGAAACTGGATTTCAGAGAACCAGGAAGCACGGGGCCAAGTAGCTGTCTCGATGAGTGAGAAGGTAACCTCCTAACATAGCACATCCTTTCCATGCAGGTTTTAGAAGAGTCCCTCTCCTCAGTGTGTATGATAGAAAACAAGGAAATTCCTCCCCACAGCTACACACTATCTGCCACAAAGGTGAGCATTTTTCAAAAGAACTCAGCTCCCATTTAGGCATCTGAGTAAGAGTCACATTTTCACAAGAGTTCTGTACTCTGAGAGCGTGTTGGGCTCTGAACTCTTTAGAAAACCCAGCCTTAAGTGTCACAGGAGATGCTGCTGTGGTCTGAGAACTTTTGAAATCAGGCCTTTTACCAAGAATGTTGGGCATATGAAAATCTGGCACTCCGTGTTCAGCAATGTCTCGGCCTAGGAATGAATTATCCCTCCCCACTCCCCTTTATGTATTTTTCTTTGATTTAAAGTCTCATTTGCTACATCTGTTAAAACACTATACCTAGCATTGGTAAGAATTTGGATCGTACAACCCTAATATTGTGATCCCTAGGCTTTTTTTAGAGCCAGTTTTTAGAATCCTTATTCAGGCATAACATCCATTGATTTCTTTCCCTCAAAAGCACATTTCCTGAAAGGACATCCACATCGGGCAGAGATGATCGGGTGTCATTGGCCAACACAAATTGGGACAGAGTCACAGAGCTAGGCAAACCCTGTTTCAAATCTAAAACAAGCTCAAGTGCTTGCAATATGGAGCTGCACCTTGGGTGTTCATTGACTATTTTGGGTCATAAGCCCAAGCACTGAACATACATGGAGTGGAAAGCACTGAGAGGAAGCTAATCCATGTGAGATGTGCTCTTTAGGCCCAAGTTTGATATATTTGGTGCAACTGGGCCCAATCCCACCCCCATTGAAATGGATGGGGTCCACGATGTAGGAAATGACTTTCCTGAGCTTAATGCTTTCTTGGAAAGTAGAGTAAATATAAAGGGCCAGTAATATAGCTGCCATGGGCTGTTATTGGATCTGAACTACACTGTTGTACACATTTTTTATTGAAACTTTACAAGGTAACTCATACCATTTTCATACAGCAAAGAAGTTTTACATCTAATTGGGAAATAATGAGCTATTTAACTGTATGTACCTAATGTTCCTTGCTACTGTGTTTCATCACTGGACCATTAAATATCTGCTCCAGGGCTATTATTTCCATACTGAAAACCCTTTCAAAGACTGCGCTGGCGCTTTTGAGGAAGGATTGAAAAAATTGAAAGAAGGAGACTTGCCCCTCACTATCTTATACCTGGAGGCTGCCATTCTACAAGACCCTAGTGATGCAGAGGTATTCACTCCCATATCCTTTATTGTGAGGGAAGGGAAATAGCTAGAAGTGGCTGACTTCATCTAGCCTAGCTAGGATGGGGAACACTGAAGATCAAAACCTTTGGCAGGGTTGATTAAGTAAATTAAAGTGGATGGTAACAACACTGATCAAACAATGAAAAATTATTTTTGCAAAGAGTTTCACAATTTCCACATTTTAATTTGAAGATGTTAATTTTGGGGAGGAAAATAATTTTTTCCCAAAGTGTTTATTAAAAGCTATTATTGATATGGCCATCAAATTGTTTCCATTATCAGACATTCTGGCAAGTGAAAAAAAATGTTTATAACCATTTCAATCTAATTTTTGATGTTTTCAATATATATTTTCAAACGTACTTTTATTTTTTTATGGAGAAGAAATGTCAACAGTTTTTCACAAAAAATTCAATTGTAGAGGAAGACCCTTTTTCAGTGCAGAAAAAAAAAAAAAAAAAAGTGTCCAAAAAATTTCCATCAACTCTAGAATTAAGATATCCTCCAAATATGTATTGTAGGTTCCTAGTAAACATTACAAACAGCAATGCTGTAAACAATCTCAAACACATGGGAATGCTGACTAGTGTGAAAGGAAACAGAAATTTCTTAGATATCACAGAGAAAGTTAATAGTAGCTGATACAGAAAACTTATATTTAACATACTCCACTTTTTTTAAAAAAGGAAGAAACTATATATGGGGCTATCTACAGATTAAAACAGTTTTAGAGTCAGCTGGAAGAAAATGGGGTGTTTTTGGAACAGAAGATTAAGAAATAGGACACATTGTTCAAACAGAAAAATAGCTAAAAAAATAAGAAGCATACAAATGTGAAAACTTAAGGAATAGCAAAAGCTAGATCTGCTATATATTTGTAAAGCTGCATGGCTGAGTGCGCCATCTGCTGGGTGTTTCAGGAAGCTAATGTTAAAAGGCAATGTGAATAACCTGAACTTCAGATGAATAACAGATGAACAACAAATCACAGCTTCAAAGAGAGACTGCAGAACTCGAACTTATATGCAAATTTGACTCAGTTGTCTTGGGGTTAAACAGGGACTATGGATTTTTCTCGCATTACAACAAGTGATTTGACCACCTCCTCCTCTATGTGCTGTTCCCCAGTGTTTTGAATCCTAACACCTATTTTGATTTGCTGTTACAGCCTGACCTGATGCTGTCATACACTCCCTTGCATTTAATTTCCTCCCAATCTGTAACTTTCCTATCTTCAAAGCATCTGACGAAGTGGGATTTTCTCCCACGAAAGCTCATGCGATAAATAAATCTGTTAGTCTTTAAAAGTGCCACAGGACTCTGTTGTCTTTCTGAACTTCAGAGTTGAAATTGATGCATGGGATGAGTAAACAATGAAAAATAGCCTAGAAGTGAGGTGCGAAGAGAGAAAGAAAGCAAAGACCGAGTCCTACAAGGCAGCAAGAGAAAGGACTTATAATATACTTGACTCAGGGATGCATTTTACATAAAGCTGTCTAAGGAGGAGAAGAAATAAGCCACTTACCATGGGTGCCCTTAAAATACTGACGTTTATTGCACTGCATTTGCGACATTCGTAGTACTTAGAAATCAGAAAGCTAATGGAATGTCAAGAATGTAACAGCCCACAGAGTGTTTATCATTTGTGTTAGAAGTCTGTCTGACAAGCAT
Source organism: Pelusios castaneus (assembly GCA_007922175.1). Taxonomy (NCBI): domain Eukaryota; kingdom Metazoa; phylum Chordata; order Testudines; family Pelomedusidae; genus Pelusios; species Pelusios castaneus. The sequence continues at coordinate 11,309,435 of ML685816.1, read as the reverse complement.
GATCTCAGTCTGTGTATTTGTCACAAGCTGTTCCACTTAACGTGCCTCCTCCTGTTCTGGCGATTAGCTCCTCCTGGTTCAGCGCCCCTTTTCTTTTCCTGTTGCAGCTCTCCTTCCACTCATAGAGTCACAATATGGGTGCTTCACGAATCAGCCCTCCAGCCAAGTCATTCTCTGTTTTCCCCTTTAGAGTCCTTCTGCACTGGTAGCTCTCATGCCTACTGCCCTGACTTCATCATTCCCAACAGTGACTCCGGCAGGCTTCCTATTCTCTGTCCCAGGCAATACTCTCCTGTACTGGTTGGCAGGGGACCCCAGATCCACACTGGGTTGTAGTCCAGGGTCCTACAGCAAGCATTTGACATCTGCTGCACCACCAACCTTACCGCTCTCACACCTGGACTTCTCCAAACTCTTTGTTCTTCAGCCTTCCTAGTCAGATATTTCTTCCTTAGGCATACTAAGGTGATTCCTGTCCCCAAGCCTTCTCCCTTATCTCAGGCAGAGAGACTGCAGGCTTCCTCCACAATGAGGCCAGTCTCAAGGCTTTATTGAAGCCACCACCTGTTTTCTCACAAGTGAGCTTCCCTCTAATTAGCTCCCTCCCCACAGCCCAAGTGTTCCACATTTGCAGCTTAATTGGCTGTCTGGGACTGCTTTGCTTAATTCAGCTTTTCCAGTACACCCCACCACACAACTGAAAAGCTACAGTTCTTTTCACTGTGCAAAGGTGTACAGGGCAAAATATCAGGGGGCCACAGTCCTCAGCTGGTATAACTTACTATAGCTTTACTGAAGGCAGTAGAAAAGAAACTGGAGTCCAACATAACATGCTAAAGTCTGTCTTCAGATATGCACACCCCTAAAATCAACAGCAGAAGTTGTGCATGTGCATCTGAGTCCCGCTGTGTCTATTGTTGTATGCACCGCATGCAACAAAGCGATCTGAAATATTTTAAAAGCCAAAGGGAATCCCGTGATAGTGTAGAAACCCCTGTGCACTGTAAGGATGAAATAATTTTCTTCGACATTTTCAGTTAAAATCTTGCAACATCAGAATCAATTTAGAATGTGGAACAACTGTGAGAAAATAGTATGGGATCTGACAGTGGAGTTGTTTGGGGAGCAGAATCACTGTTCATTTCAGTGGAAACGTCACGTGGATAAACATGGCCTAAAGATATCCAAAATCCCTCTGGTTTGTACGATTGGTGTATCGTCAATAGAAGTAATAAATATAAGCCAGTTTGGACAGATCTGATACCCATATCTGTATGCATTTATTAACGCAAACATCGGGGATATTGCTCTGCGATTCCAACTGCCCACAATAAAGACACATCGTAAAGTTATATCAATTATTTTCGCAGGCCTGGCAGTTTCTTGGTATAACACAAGCTGAGAATGAAAGTGAGCAAGCAGCTATTGTCGCCCTCCAAAGGTAGATGAAGATATTTGCAAAATAATGGATCCAATCAATGTCAGTTAATAGATGTCTCTGTGTGTTTCACCTCTCACTTGTGTTCTGACCTTTTATATTTAATTGGGGGGAGGGATGGCTTGCATACAAAAGAGATGTGCTACCTCTACCTCCATGATAATGTTGGAGGCATGGTTTTGTGTTCCTATGGAGTAACTGCAGTATTTAAAGTAATATTTAATTAAATAAATGGAAACAAAAGAAAACCTAAATGTCACAACAAACATGAAGTAAGCACAATGCAAATTTAAAAATGACTTTTTGATATTTAGTCACTTGGTATGTTTTTTAAAGGCTTCTGTCTTAATGAAAATTTTTTCTTAATTGGACAGAGCTCCTCTCAGCCACTTAATGCTAAATCAATGGTGAACGTTGCTAGGTTGATAGGAATATAATGATCATGCTATACCTTTAAGTATGTGTCTATTCCTAAATATCAGCGTTGTTATTCTGCCTTTACCTGTAACAAGTGGTGCTTTTCCATTTCCTCTTGAAGCCAAGTACATACTCCAAACTTAAGTGCATTAGCTATGTTAACATTCAAGCCAATTTATCTAAGGATATTTCAATAACTATCTCATTTATATGTAATGTAATAGTTTCTTTACCCACACAGAGGTCCAAGGGGCTGTCTGACTTAGCATTTGCTTGTCACTGATAGTTGAAACAGGCGGCAATGCCGCTGAGCGATATAAGGGAGCAGATTTCCCTCTACACTATTATGTTGGTGTAAAGCTGGAGAAGGTCTGTGGAAGTCAGTGGGCTGATTCTGGCTTTACAAAGGTGTAGCTGAGAACAGAATCTGGCCCAACAGTTCTAGTGGAATGGATGGCTTTAGTTTTGATTTTCAAAATGGCTTTTTACGTAGCCAAATGTCTCGTACAACTGCCCACTTCTAGATTACTGAAAGGTCTTTTATTTGTTTACTAGCAGGGCTTTTCTTGTGACAGTATGCACCGGTACTGTGTACCTGCTTGCTGCTCCTGTCCTCGGCCGGCCCTGCTGCCCAGCTGTGGGGGTAGGGTCAGCAAGGGAAAGAAGCTGGTCTCCTTTTCCCCTGTTGAAACCTCCCCTGCTTCCCCCTCCCTCCCGCCCGACACCGCTCCCTTTTTTCTTAGGAAAAAAGCACTGTACCAGGCGGGTGCTATTTGAAGAGGAGTAAAGGCTTCATCCCACATTTGCTATGCCATATTGGCTAACAAAGTGTGGGGATTAGCTTTTTATTTATATAAGCCTGATGGCACATAACACATAAAAACAAGGCAAGTTCCCTTCTCCAAGATCCCGCAATCCTCGTTTAGGTGACTGGTTCTTTACACACACAGGGAGTCCCGCTGAAGCCACTAGCACTACTTGTGAGAGTAAGAGAATGTGTTGGAAGAACTTTTTTTTCCCATGCAACTGGTGAAGTGGGATCGTGCCCACGAAAGCTCATGTGATAAATAAATATATTCATCTTTAGAAGTGCCACAGGACATCTTTTTTGTTTTGCTGAAATAGACTAACGGCTACCCCTCTGGAACTTGTTGGAAGAACTGATACTCTCCATTTTGCTAACAGTTCTTTTTTCTTCTTTGTTTAGGTGCTTGCAGCTACAGCCAAACAACTTAAAAGCTCTGATGGCCTTGGCTGTGAGCTACACTAATACCGGCCATCAACAGGAAGCCTATGAAGCTTTAAGAAACTGGATAAAGCAAAATCCAAAGTACAAATATATAATGAAGAGCAAAAGAGGGTCTCCCGCACTTACCAGGAAAATGTCTGAGCCATCACAGGACAGGTAAACTAGGATTAGCATCCTGAAGAAATTAGGTCCAGATCCTAAGGTATTTAGTCACCTAATTTCCATTAAAATGTAGGCTTACTTTCTGAAATGTACAGTGCCCTCATCATAAGAATTGTGATCTTGGATAAGATCCAAGGCCTATCTAGACTTTTATCCTGTCTCTGACAGTGGCTAGTACCAGCTGCTTCAGAGGAAAGTGTTCTTACAGCCCTCCAGTAAGCATAGGTGGGATATCTTTCTTACTAGGTTGCATTCTGATCTCTAATAGATGGAGATTAATTTAAACCCTGAAGAATGACATAGAATACTCTTCCAAAAATTTATCATTAGAGAATGGATATTCTTGATATCCATATAAAGGTCCAATCCATCTTGGGGAATCTTACAAAATTCTTGTCCACTGTGACTCCCGTGTGTCTGCCTAAATAATACCAATCTTTACATCTCTTTTCACATGGGAGTTTTTCCAGTACTTGGATCATCACCCTTCTCTGAACCTCTCTAATCTTGCAATATCTTTTTCAAGTTGGAGTGACCAGTATGACGCAGTACTCCAGATGAGGCTCTCCCCCAGGTTCATAGAAAAACATTATAATATACTCCATGTTACTGTCCAGAAAGAGTAAGAAAAACAATTCCAGTTCAAGTGATTAAATCACTGAAGGAGGAAAATCTTTTTAAAATGTGCTATAGTATCAGTGGGGACACACACAAGGACGTAGTCCACTCAAAACATTTAGAGGTTGTTCTGCAATAGTTTATTTTACTATCCTTTACTACTGTTCCCTATTGTTATTTGGGCAGTTGGTCTAACAACTGGATTTCCACTAACTTTGGTGGTGGAAGGTATCTATTTTGGAACTTTTAAAATATTGCCAGCAACTGCTTCATAGACCTGGAACGCTGGGAGGTTCCCTTGTAATGCCGTTTTGAAACGGGGCATTTTATTTATTACTGTTATCAACAAGCTTTGTGACTGCAAGACAATTGTAACCAAGCAATAATAGAATAGGAAAATTCTATTGAACAATGAAGTCCATTATATTAGGTCTAACCTAAAGTCTGTGAATTTAATCTCCATCTATCCAAATTTTGGCATATGTCTTTGAAATCTTGGCTGTAGATTTCAAAATCTAATCTTTCTCGTCGAAGTCCAGGGCTAAGTCAACAGGAGATGTGTAATCTGCGTGCCACAGAATGTGCATCTCTGTCGACTTACTTACTCTCACTTACCTTGCTGTCTTCACTTGACTTTGTCGACCGGCAATGCCCTCCCATTGACGCAGTGTTACTCCACTTGGAGGGGTGGAGTTATTGCATCATTGTGAGAGTACTTCCAGGATCGATTGAGTGGGTCTATACTGGCCGCTCAATCAGTCCTGGTGCGTTGATCTGTGAGGATCAATGCAGCATTTTGAGTGTACACATGGCCGAAGAATTTTGAGGATTGCTCACCATTTTAGCTAACCTGGTTTCCTTCCTTCAAGCCTGAGAGAAGCCCCTAATCCAGGGGTTCCCAACCCCTGGCCTGTGGGCCAAAATTGGCTTGCACTCCCCTGCAGCTGGCTGGGACGTACTTGCTCTGCACCCTGTTACGGCGCAGAGCCAGTCGGGAGCCGGGCTGCGGCCTCTGGGCCCCGCGACGGCATGCAGTTAGGAACCTGGCTGTGGCCTCTGGCCCCCCGCTCGCCCCTGCAGGTCTCGGCACACAGCCAGGACCTGGGCTGCAGCTGCCAGTCCCTGCCTCCCCCTTGCCCAGTCCCAGCGTGCAAACGGGACCCGGGCTGTGGCCTCCCACCCTCTAGCCTGTGGCACGCAGCTGGGAGCCAGGCTGCAGCCACCCCTCTCCCACCGCCCCCATCCGGCACGCAGCCAGGACATGGGCTGGCCACCACTGTTTTTAGAGATGGATTTTTTTTTTTATTTTTAAATTTTAAAGCTTTTTTTATTTCTTTAAATTTGCTTTTCATTAAATAAATGTTTTTAAATTTTAAATGTCTTCATTTAAATGATGTAAATTTATGTTTTAATTAAAATCAAATTAAATTGAAGTAATTAAATTAATTCAAATTAATGATTTGTTCTTAATGGAAATTTAATAGAAATGTAATTAATTAAGATTTAATTTAATTTTAATTAAATAGACTCATGGCCCTTCATGGCTGCAAAAATTGTATTTGTGGCCCTCGAGGCAAAGTTGGGGACCCCTGCCCTACTCGATTTTGGGGCACTAGAGAGAACTGACCCAACTCCAACAGCTCTTATAGCCCATATTTTAGATGTGCCTGAGTTTTCAACATCTCTCTGGTGAGTGCTGGTAAATCTTTGTACTCCATCAGCCAGTTCTCAACAAGCATCAGAATAAGTCAGTACAAACCCTCAAGCCAAAGTTGTCTATGTGCACATTTTAAGAGTGCATTGTTATTCATACCTCTAAATAAAGACTTGAATTGCTGGCAATGCAGGAAATACCGAAGCATTTACAAGGAACAGTAAGATGCAGCTTGGTGTTATTTTTCACCCTTTTCTAGTTCATTACTTGAAGAGGTAAAGGAATTGTACCTGGAGGCAGCTCACCAGAATGGCGAGATGATAGACCCTGACTTGCAAACAGGACTTGGAGTGCTGTTCCACCTGAGTAGAGAATTTAACAGAGCAATAGATGCATTTAATGCTGCCTTAACTGTTCGGCCAGAGGTACCTTTTATGATTTTGCATTAAAAAAAAAGTTTCATTTTACAAGCTACTCTCTTCCTTTCCTCCTTGAAGCTGACCAGTACTAATGAGATGTCTCTTCAGCCATTAATATTTTAATACATGAAATAGAAATGTTAATTGCAAAAGAGTCCTATTGAGAAGCAGATTTATGCATGTCCAATTTTTGGCTATATGCTGATTAATTGTAGTAATTTCATCAAGTTGTCTAGAATCATGAGTCACCTCCTCATATTCCATGCCAACTAACAAAGGATACAAGTATTTTCTGTGCTTTTTGTTACTTTGGGGGTGTGTGGAGAGGAATTCTCATATCCCTCTGTCTTAAACCAATAGTAGAAAATTCTCATTCTGTTATCAGGACTATTCATTATGGAACCGCCTTGGAGCAACCTTGGCAAATGGGGATCGAAGTGGGGAAGCTGTGGAGGCCTACACTAGAGCTTTAGAAATTCAGCCAGGCTTCATTAGGTCCAGATACAATTTAGGAATAAGCTGCATAAACCTAGGCGCCTACAGGTGAGTTATGTAAAGAATATCAGCATTTAAAGCCAAGAGTAAGGTGGACTTCTAAAAACCAAACATTTATTTTTGAACAAAAGTTTATAATATGTATTCTGATCTTTGTTTAATTTAAGAGATTGTCATAATATTTGGTTGAATGTCTGTGAAGCGCTTTTGGAGATGGATTAATATAAAAATATCATTTTTAATGAGCCACCCTTTCTACCCACCACCAATTCATTGTACGATATAATAAAAGAACTGAAGAGTATGTTACAGAAAATTAAGGTCCCAGTTCAGCAAGGTACTTAAACAGAGAGTAGTCTCAGTAGGCTTAGTGGGACTAATCATATGCTTAAAAGTTAGGCACGTGCTTAAGTGCTTTGCTGAATCAGCGCCTATGCTTCCAGGGAAAGTGTTAATTTAAATTTGACTCAAATTTCTAATTTTGTCAGAACAAAACTTATAAGGCAACACAGACAGAGCATGGGGCTGGGAGTTAAAAGATCTAAGTTTCAGAGCTGATGGTGGGGTGGAGGGGCGTTCCCCATGAATAATGTGAACAAACAAAGAAATTTTCTTTTTCACCTATATTTTTCTGACGTTTTTGTCAAAAAATGAAAGCTTTGGGGGGAAAATTGTTCTTTAGTTTCAGAAAGTAAAAAAATATTAATCAAAAACTGACATTTTGCTTGGAAATTTCCATTCTGACAAGTTGCCATTTTGGTTGAAAAAACTTTAATGGAAAAATTTTGACCAGCTCTCCTGCGTTCATTTCCTGGCTCTTCCACTGACTTTGTTTCTTCAGGCAAATTCCTTGACCCCTACGACTCATTTTACCCACTTAAAATGAAAACAACATTACTTACATTTAGTGGGGTTTTTTTTGAGAAGGTACTGAGGGGTACTGAGTACAGGCACCTTTTTTTCACAGGGATACAGCCTCAGTTCCTGCTTACATTCCTTTGCAAAGTGTTTCGCAATCTATGGATGAAAAGCACTAAACACCAGTTGAGATTTTCAAAGCAGTGCAAATGGCTTTATCTTCCATGAAAGTCCAATAGAAATAGTTCTGAGCCTAAAAAAAGAAATTATTTCAAAATCTGAAACATTTCTTTGCAATGTGTGAAACCCTAACAACCTAGCACCATGAATTTGAAAGTGAATTGATTTACATTGTCCAAAGTAAGTAAAATGTGGAGTAAAAAATTAGTGTAATAATTACTACATTTTTCATCAGTACTGATACAAACTGGGTGATTCTAATAGCTAGGTTGGCTATTAGGAAAAAATTTCTCACTAGGAGGATGGTGAAGCATTGGAATGGGTTATCTAGGGAAGTGGTAGACTCTCCGTCTTTGGAGATATTTAAGGTCCGGTTAGACAATATCCTGGCTTGGATGATTTAGTGGGAATGGTCCTGCTTTTAGCAGAGGGTTGGACTAGATGACCTCATGAGGTCCCTTCAATGCTATGATTCTATAATTCTATGATTTGTGCATTTACCCACAAAGATGAAATTTAAAAGTCAAAGAAATGTAGATGACTCCTTGAAATGGTTCCATCTACATGCTAGTTTTTAAGGCATGAAAATTAACTAAGACTGAAGCAGGATGTGAATATGAAGTGGATTAACTATTTCTGATTGTCCAAATATAGAGTTACTCTTATTCTGGAATAACAGTGCCGTATTCCAACATGGATTTATCTAATTTGGAATGAGCCTCTCTTATTCCAGAATAAGAGGATCTATGCATGCAATTAATCAAGAATAATTATTCCAGAATAACTACCCATCTAGATAAGCCCTTATGAGGGGAGGGATGTTGTAACAGAAAGGTACAATACTTAATTTTCTTTTACACCTACATACTCAGTACAGACAACTTTCAAAATGGTGATTTCGGACCAGATCCTGAAGTATGTTCAAAGGGAAAACTCAAGAGTTTCAATATTGTTAAACCAAACCCGAACACTCAAAAATCATGATGAGATGCCAAAAGAAAGAAAAAAAAATCAGGAGATTAAAAACAAAAAAGCAAACACTGGGTTCCATTTGTTTGTTTTCTGGCTTTTAGACCTTTTGAGCTGCTAAGTTTCTTCTGGTAATTATTTCAGGAGGAAGTCAAACAGTTTGGTTTATTTTCTGTAAGTCAAGTCCCACATATATTTAGTCGAAAGTGCGGATTTTTCCCTTTAGAGGCTCTTTTTCCACACTTCCCATCACAATGCTTAGCTAGCGGATGGTTGTGCCCACCAGCCTTGCGCTCATCTATCTTGGGTTTTTATATACCTCCCATCACAGCAGTCTCCAGGCGCCTCACAATCCAAGTATTTAGCCTCATAACACCTGTGTGAAGCAGGGAAATGCTATTATCCCATTTACAGAATGGCAACTGAGATCTGCAGAGACTACGTGGGTCACCAATTGTCACCCAGAAATGTGGGGGAGCAGGGATCTGAGCTTGGGTCTCCCAAGTCAGTATGCAAATCACTGGGCCATCCTTCCTTATGATCTCAAAGGCATGCATGGTCTCTCTCCATAAACCCCTTGTAAGTCTATGGCTCAATGCACATGTTCTAGACATACCAGATTCTGCATGGAACTCCAGGGTAAAATCCAAGCTTAAGTAAAAAGAGCCCCAAGTGTCAACAATACAATTAAGATAATGCGGCATGTGTATAATAGAATTCAAAACCACAGTAAGGAGAATTTCCCCAAGCATTTGAGTATGTTCATCTCTGTGGTACTATACAACTGCAGGCCTTTTGATACTTAACAATATAATCTTGCAGTAACACTTTTGTCCAGAATTGTTAAAGAATACTACAGAGAGATGTCGGTCACCTACATTGTCAGATAATGTGTTTGATTTTACTATAATGCCTTAGAAGAAAAACAAAATATACTTTATTTTTTAAACAAAAGAGATTTTGTTAGTATTTTTATGTTGCCTTTCTTTCCTCCCCCCCACAGAGAGGCTGCCAGCAACTTTCTCACTGCCCTCAGTTTACAGAGAAAGAGCAGGAATCAACAGCAGGTTCCTCAGCTGGAATTTTCAGGCAATATCTGGGCAGCTCTCAGAATCGCTCTGTCTATGATGGACCAGCCGGAACTATTTCAAGCCGCTAATTTGGGTGATCTGGATGTTCTATTAAGAGCTTTTAACTTAGAGCCATAAAAGAAGCAGTCAAAGCAGTAAGATGCATTAGGAAATGCAAAACTATTTCACCAGTTTGAAAATGACCAAGGACACTTTCCAAAAGATTATGGACCGCAGAACACTAGGGGAAGTTCTACCAGATACCACCCAATTCCTGAAAAACTTCAAAAGCACAAAACTTTGTAAATAATATCAAACTAAATGAAAGATTACAATGAACAGCAGCTAATCTGACAAAGACCTGATCTAGATGAAGCAGTCATAACCGAGGAAACTTCATCTCATCAAGATATATATATACTCACACATATACAGAGAAAATGTATTTAAGACAAAACCTAATAATTATTGTTGCACATTAGAGTGGGAAGCGGCACATCCAAGGAAACTTATGGGTCATTGCACTAAATTGACACCGCCCTCCCCTACAATGTGAAGTCCCTATGCTTTTGTTTGTTGACCACTTTCTTCAAGGCCTTACTTCCACATAGCTCTGACAGTAGGCAGATTACAGTAGATATATTTTATGGTGAGTATATTAGCTGGCAATCAATAAGAGCTTTGTTTGTAAAGGTACCTTGATTCAATTTACTTTGGGGCCCAATCCACAGTTTGAAGGGGAAGTCTGCACATGGAGGATTTACAGTGTTGGACGGGGCCCTTTATTTACTGGCAGGATGAGTTTTGTAAACAGAAGCAGTAATTTGCACTAAAATTTTTGTTGTTTGTACCAGTTATGGCCCCATTCCTGCAAAGAGCAGGGTTCTGCCTATATGGAGGTCATAGCAGGTTTAGGACCTGTGTATGTGCATAAGCACTTTAATCTTTTTTCGTAAAGGTAAGCTGTGCTTTTTCTTTATTATTACTTTTAAAGTAGGAATGAAAGATTTAAGGAGATTTTATATATATATATGTATATATATATATATATATATCCTTAAATCTTTCATTCCTACTTTAAAAGTAATAAACACTAGCATATGGAAAGCTCTCTATTTAGAGTCAAGCCATCTTGGCATAAAGGACCAAATGTAACTTCTTGACTCTAAATAGAGAGCTTTCCATATCCTAGTGTTTAAAAATGCAAATAGGGTATCGGTTGTAATCTCAAATGAATAGACGATTTGTTATGCATGTACAAGTAGTTTCTCTCTCTCTCTCTCACACACACACACACACACACACACACACACACACACACACACACAC
>ML685816.1:11254667-11298567 GCA_007922175.1 Pelusios castaneus | reverse complement strand
ACACACACACACACACACACACACACACACACACACACACACACACAGAGGTGAAAACTTTCACTGAAGTGAAAAGATTTGCCTGAATAAGGACTGTAGGACAGGGGCTACAGAGGTTGATCCTGCTCTCACTGAAATCAATGGGAAGACTCTCATTGACCACAGTGGTTAGTTTTTATTAGTGTTTAAAGCTCCTAAGCTACAACTTGAATCTGCAAGTTACATACTAAGGGTTGGGTCTAATGCACATATTTAGTACAAAAGGGAATCCATCTGTTGAAGACAGATTTATAGATTTGTGCAGAGTTAATTTTCAGTTATTGTAGTATGGGGTTGGTTTCTGGCTTTTTAGTACTTTCTCTAAAGTGAAAAAGTTTTACATTAAGAACACTCTGTTCATTTGTGCTCAGGAATGGAAAGTACAGGGTAGCTATTGCAACAGATGAAATCAGGCAAAGTAACAACTCCCCCCCTTCAGTTCTCGTTCTCTGTCTCTCTCTCACACACACACGAGCTATCTCAAAAAAGCCACTGTTCAGACAGCAGGGAGAAGGGTCTGTAGGAGTTAAGCAATTTCACTAATACAAATAAAAAATTTCTTGCAGTGACCCCTTAATTTGAGCAACCACTTAAAGGAAAATCTCTTGTCCAGCTATGGTGGAAGGAGAAGAGGAGACACTGGATGTGGCTTAATTAAGCCATAACTTTATTCTTAAATGTCTGGGAATACTCAGCAAATAAAAATATTCCATGCAGGTGACTCCATAATCATTTCAATATGTACCCTGGGGGGCTTCCATCAGCCCTCGTTCTTCCTGGTCCCCAGCCAACATACTTCTGGGGCCTCACTTGCTCCTGGGATCTCACTATCCTGCCCCACCCCACCTCAAATGATTGTTGAAGGTCCTATGATGGAGGGGAGTTTGGCTCCCTTCTGTACCAGTCAGAGAAGCCCTGAATGCCTGCCCCCACCATCCTGTTTCTGCTCCTTTAAAGAATACCACCTTTAAATCCTTTGATGATCCATTTTATCTGATCCTGTATCCCTTCTCTATGGAGTACATGAATTGGACCATCCATCCCACATTTACCTAATGTGTTGTGACATCATTCCCCTTTCATGTTCACTCAGCCTAGCCCCCCTGAACTGACCATGGGAAAGATCCACCATGGAGCCCTGAAACCACCATGGGAAAGGTGGGGAAAAAAAACCCACTTTGCTTTAGTTAAGCTGGCACTGCGGGACAAATTCCTTCCAAGCCCCTCAAGAAAAATATTGACTAGTGCAACAGTGGATACTGACAAAACCTAATATTTCTTTATTTCCGTAGGTGGGAGGGTAGGTTCTCCTCTGTTTGGTCCAGGTAAAAGAGCTTTTCCTGCATCAGCATGGACCTATATAGTACTCAATGTCTTCTAGTCACTAGATATAGGGGGAATAGGTCAGCATCCCCACTCTGACCTGGTCTGTGATTGCAGTTGAAAAGAACTCCCTGACTTTCTAGCCCTTAAAAGGACACACATCTTTTCCAACAAGCCAGACAATGGCCCCTATTACTTCATGCGCGGTGAGGTCATTATAAGATATTCTAATCACCAAGAGTAAGCCATTAGCTGAAAATCATCAGTTAAGAATTTAGCATTAAAGTAGCCCCACACAGAGGTGTACCACAGAATGGAGAAATGCTGAAATGGTGACCGGTATTTTAAAATAAATAATAAGGCTGTAATAATTGACAACTGCAGTTTTCCTTTAAGCAGTGAATAACAAAGGCTGATGGGGAAATTTCATTTTAGCTGAAGCAGGCTTGTTACATGCATATCGGCTGACAAGTTTGTACTTTTGCTTTGACGGTGATTTATGATGACAATTCTCAGATATCAGTAAGGCAGAGCAAAGGGTGCTCTGCAACTGAACTCTGGAAAATGTTTTTCTGACGGTAATAAAGAAGAGAGGCAGCTCTGGATAGAGGCAATGAAACATACGCATAAAAGCTTGGCTCTAGCTTTTTGCTCTTCCCATCACACAAATTCTCTGTGCTCTGATGTAGGATAAGTATATTATGATGAATCTGGTAAATCTAGCCATTCAAAAGTTTTATTGCTATGCCTTCCAGATTAACAATTTAACTGCCTGGCTTTTTGCAGAAATAAAATGACAAGGTTCGTTTTCACGACTGACAGTAGTTCACAGTGCCTCCAGTTTTGAAAAGAAAAATCTATTAGTAGAGTAGTTACTTCGTTAGCTTGTTTTTAATGTAGGGTCCTGATTACAGTCCATGATCATCACCATCACAAAAGGAGGGGGGAAAGCAGATGTCTAGTGATTTAACAGGTGGGAGGGGGCAACAGCTCAAATCTGTATTCCCTGGTCATAGACACACACAATTGACACTGAAGAGACTTACATGCACAAATTGACAGAAATGAACACTTCAGATCAAACCTTCCGACCACAGGCATTTAAGGACCACAAATCAGCAGAAACACTTCAGTTCTGTGGGACATGAGGAATGCAGGCTACAGAGTGACCAGCCAGGAGAACCGAATAGCCCCGTGCTCCTGAAAGGCTCAACACCATGAATGGTCTCCAGTTGTGTATGGCCAGTGGATACCCAACTACATAGATTCACCGTCCAAAACTCTATGTAGGGGTTAAGAGGTGGGTAAAAGTGGATGTAAATTCTATGACAGTGCACGGATTGCAATTGTAGCCACAGAGCAGCATCATTCGGGGAAGGGCCAGAGGAGAGAATATTCAGGCTGTTTACTCAGGTTTTGCCTTTGGGCCTAAATCCCATAGTACATGAGTGGGGAAACAGAGCGGAAAATTGGAACTACCAGAAAACAGATGGAAGAAGGGAAAAAAAGAAGAAAGAACTAAAGGAAAAAAAGACACAGAAAGGGAGGGGAGGAGAAGGGAAAAGCTAGACAAAACATAAAAAAAAATAACAGTGGGTCAGACCAATGGTCCATCTGGCCCAGTATCCTGTCTTCCGACAGTGGCCAATGCCAGGTGCTTCAGAGGGAATGAATAGAACAGATAATCGTCAAGTGATTCCTCCCATCACCCAGTCCCACCTTCTGGCAAACAGCAATCCCAGAAGAAGGAATTAGAACAATTAGGGACAGCAAAGGAGGCAACAGCAGTTGTGTCAGGATGTGATGCTAGATAATGGGGTAGGAATAAATGCCCATCTGGTAACCCACCCCAAGAAGCCTCCAAAAAGCCCTGGTTTTCCACAATACTGCGCCCTGCTCCTGAATGCACAACTCAAAAATAACCCAAGAGAGACTCTTAAGAGCGGCTTATCCAAGTGAAGTCACCATGGTGGGTATTTCTGTAGAAGTCACCACACATCTCGTTACGTGTCTTGGTGAAAGCTCTAGGTGAAAAGCACTAGGAGTGCAGAGTATTCTGTTATGCTGCCTGGTCTGTCTGTTGTGGAGCACATCAATATTTAGGTGAATACTGAAAAAGCTATAAATAATTTGAACTCAGCTGCAACCCAAAATAGCCATGTCACACAGTGGCCATCGCCTTTCTCAGTAGGATAGAAAAAACAGCCTAAGAGAGTTTAGGGACAGGGTCAAGAAACTTGACCAAAAAATGGCAGTGCTTTTTTGATTTTTCTTAAGCCCACCTTCGATTCTTATTATTCTGCTGTTTCTCTAGGTGAGATTCGTCAGATTAGCTAGGTCAGGGGTCCTCAGACTTTTTAAACAGGGGGCCAGTTCACGGTCCCTCAGACTGTTGGGGGGCTGTACTATAGTTTGAAAAAAACATGAACGTATAGCTATCACGTCTGCTGCTGGCCTGTGTTTCTGGGTACTGGCTGGCAGGCGGTAATGAATCCACACACTTTTTGTTGGTGCTGTGGGGCTCCGGCCAGGCCCAGAGTGTGGGACTGACCGATTTTAGCCTGCTGGCCTGCTGTTGTGTAGGCAACTAGTAACCAATGTTCCTTCTAGGTTTGGTGGCTTGTGTGCAAAATTTTCAAGCCGTGTGCAAAACTTTTTCTGAATAAAATTTTTATGCAAACTCACACGACAGAAATTATAGGCATTAATTGAAGTTAAAGTGATTGTAAATAAAATTAATTAATTGTGTTTAATTAGAATGAATTTTGAATTGAAATTTAATTTTTAGAAAGGTTTTTATTTAAAATTAATTTTTAAAAAGCTTTTTAAAAAAGAAGGAAGAGAAAGAAAAAAGAGAAGGAAGGCGGAGAAAAAGAAAAAAGTAAGAGAAAGAAAGGAAGAGAAAGAAAGGCAAAGAAGAGAAAGGAGGAAAGAAAGAAGCCGAGAAAAGAAAGAAGAAAAAAAAAAGAAAGAAAGAAGCCAAGGCTGCTGGCGGTGGGGACCCGAATGCGGCCCCGGGAGGGCAGAGCAGACCCCGGCACTGGAGACCGATCCTGGCCCTGTGCCGGGAGGCCGAGGCTGTCGGCGGAGCGGAGCCGGGTCGGCTCTGGGCCGGGAAGTCGAGGCGGCCAGTGGGTGGGAGCCCGGGAGCCTGCCCTGGCTGCGGCCACCCCGCTGCCCCAGCCACATGGGGCAGGCAGGCAGGCGCGCGCACATGCCCAGGCCCTGAGCCTGCCTGTTCCGCCCTGGGGGAACTGGACGCAGCGCTGCCCGCGGCCGCAGCAGGGGTGGGGGCCGGGTAAATGACCTTGGCGGGCCGTATCCGGCCCACAGGCTGTAGTTTGAGGACCCCTGAGCTAGGTAATTAATTTATTCCAATGTTTAGAATCCTATGTAGAGTGTATTTCATGCCATTTAAACCATATTCCTAGCCACTCGCCCGAACTTGTGTTTATTCCTTTGCTTGCAAAGTTGTTAGGGTATTGATGACCTCACCAGAGATCTGTTCTGACAAGGTGAGCACCCTCACATCCTAATGTTTTCAATGGAAATCAAGGAAGCTCAGCACTTTGTAGAATCAGACCTAGGGCACGTATTCAGGTACTGAGCCAGGGCTGGATTGTGATAGTATGTTACGCCATGAGTAGCCTCATTGGAGTCAATGGGAATATTTGTGGAGTACAATTACTTAATGAGAGTAAATGACTCCTTTCTGGTTTTGTCTATTAAATGCAACGACTCTTTGAACAGGGTCTCCTGTGTACTCAAATGTATGTGCTGTTATCTTCAGTGTACACCCTTTCTCAGTAGAAAAGCAAATGATATTTTTATGATGTAAAACACTATTTGAAGTTATTTTTAAACCAACCCATTTTTTCCTGTTTCTTTTATCCTCTGTCATAGACAAGAGACTATTTTTATGTCCAGTTAAAATTAAATTGAGGTTTCAAACAAGTATATATCTGTCTCTCTCTTCATGGTGTTTTCTTTAGATGGGCTAAGATTTGTGAAAATGTGAATTTCTCTTTTTTAAAAGAAATATGTAGCCTCTGGTACAAAAATATTGCATGGAACAGTGTTCATATATCAACATACTGCGATATTAACTGAAAGCATGCAAGGTAGATACCTTATTTGAATGTAAATTTACAGACTGCATGACTAAAGCTCAAACATAGATGGATTTTAACTACTAATTTTTGTAATGGGCTATCTTGAATGGGATTTTTAAAAGTATTGCTTCAGCTCTCAAATGGCAGATTAATTGTTGGTGTCACTGGAGGCAGAATTAGACTAATGCTGAGCATTTTTAAAATCCTGTCCTTAAAGTTTACTTTGTGCTGTAGGGTTCACATTTGCGTTTAATGTTTAATTATATTAAGTGCAGAAATCCTTGAAATATGGTTTTTGCAGCCATATCTTTGGGATACCGATCATTACAAGTGTTAAAGGAACCGTGAATTTACAGCTTTCAGACTTGGGGGTGGCTTATTTCTCTTGAAAACTGGCCATTTGGATTTTCAGATGTTAACATTATCTTGACCAATTTAAGACAGATGCCAGCAAAGAAAAGCATACGATTCTCAGAATCATCCGAAAGCAGACATAGCCATCATTGCTTACTTTCATTGTGGCCATAGTTTTCAAATATGCCCATTTAGGTCTGTAGAGAGTTCAAGTACCCAGTCTGAGAGATGTAGGCCCTGAATTTCAGTGGTCCTGCAACTCCTGCTGACTTCAACTAAAGTTGTGGCTACTCAGCATTGCAGAAATCTCAAATCTCAAGACCGGGGACTCAGAAATAGCAGCTCCTTTGGAAAAATTGGGCCTTTATGTCTCACAAAAAGACAGTGACTGATTGATTAGCTGAGAGATCTCACTACCGATCATAGTATACAGATATCCATAGCAACAATCCAGTTGGCGCTAATTGACAGCTTAGAGAAGTCAAGGAGTAAGGGTCCCGTCCAATCCCTATTAAAGCCAAGGAGAACTGGATTGGATCACAAACTGGCCCTGAAGCAACCTCACTCCAGGTCCAGTTTAAGTTTATACAAGGAATGTTTATAAGATACAAACAAGTCACAAAGATTCTCATAGATACACAGTACAGTTTTAAGTACTCTTCAGATAATACCTAGCCTGGAAATAAAATATCTTACTGTAGCCATCTCCAACTCTCTCTTTCTTTGGAAAGGGGAAATATAGTGGAGATAGAGAGCTACATGCTCTCAGATAAAGCATTCTAGAAGAACTTCAAGTTAGTTATCTTCTTATTAGCTAATCAAATTGGACAATATAAAAAAAAACATGAGAAACACTAAAAAGGAGGAAAAAGGAGGAAGGTTACAGGCTCTAAACACAGAATAGCAATAGCTGCTGGAGGAGAGGGGATGGAGGGAGAATGGGAAGGAATCTGAATTTTACTAAGTTAGGTGCTGATCCTTGCAAATGCTCACATGTAAACAGTTCCAGTGAGCAAGCTGGCCAGCTGAAGACCTTAATGTGCTTTGATCTCTCCCCTCCACTCAATTCCCACCCCTCTTGCAGAATTTGTCACTTACATAGGCAGAAAAAATATGGTTACGTTAGTAGGCTTTTTAATAACAGTACTCTATTGTAAATTTAGAGAGATCAAAATGTTTATACATATATATATATTTTATATATCTAAGTAGAACAGATCTAGACTGAACTTAAAAATATATCCTTTTGAAAGGCATTTTGTGCTGCTTCTTCCATATGCTGCATACTGCTTTAAAAAAATCTGTAGATTTTGCACCAGTTTTTTGGCTTTATTTTTAAGCCAATTTACAGCAGACAGGAAAGAAGAGATCATAGGGTCTGTTCATAGTTACACCTGGACAATCACAGTGACTTCACAAATGCCCTGATCCGGCAAAGACTTATGTGCAAACTCAACTTTATACACTGTAGACTCAAAGTTAAGTACACATGGAGTCTTAGAATAATAAGGGCCTCCAGATGCAAAAGGCAGAAGGCAGAATTTAAGCCTACATTTGATTGTTTACATTCTGTTTCAAAGGTTTAAATCCACTCAGACAGAGCAATTTGTGTCTATATGTAACTATGGGGTTAATCTTTCTCAACAGGCAACTTTTGCCTCTGTATACTCAGTGCATTACTAGCCGTGAATAAATATTAAAACACAGAGCTTCAGTTTACTGATGCCTGAGTTTGATGTTCTCTTGCACTGCTCTTTAAAATAAACTACTTCCTTAAAAACTGAACTTTAGGTATATTGGTGTGTTTAATTTATTACGCTTATAGATTCCAATCTGCAGAGGACAACAGTTACTGTAGTATTTTTGTACTGTATTGGAAGCATGCCTTCCTGTGATTCTTTTCCACATATTAAATTGTATTTATAACTGTGCAATTTTTAAATATGTTTTAAAATAAACTTGTCTGTGGCTTCAAATACTTGCCAGATTTTTTGTGGAGTAGAAAATGGGCTGTGGTTGTTATTGCTTAACATTAAATGGGGAGCCTACTTCTCAGAGCAAATTCATAAATAATTTTTTTTTCATTTAAAGCTGAGATTTTCATTCCTTGCTATTTGGAAGCAGAGATATGTTTCTGTGCTCAAAGTTCAGTCAAGAAGAGGTGGCTTTGTTCATCACAGATCTGATCCAACGTCCGTTGAAGTCAATAGGAGTTTTTCAATTGATTTAGTAGCCTCTGGATCAGCCTCCATATGATTAGAAAAAAAGAAAACAAAACACAAATGGAGATAAAGGGCCTGATTCACCTCTCATTTGCTTGCTGTAAATCAGAAGTAACTCTATTAAAGCCTACTTAGTAATTAGAGAGCAGCATCTCAGCTGATGTAAACCATCATAGCTCCATTGAAGTTAATAAAACACTGACAATTAACACTACCAGAGCTTCCGCTCCAAGTTTTCTGTCCATTCAGAATTGCAGATGAATTGAATTATTCTCTAAGTTTTCCATTGGAATCATGGAAGTTGTATATTCAGGAAATTCAAAAGAATTAAGAATATTATGGGCAGGTCTACACTGTCTGCTTTTTTCAGCGGCAGTCTGCATTCCAACCTCCGCACGTCCACTGTGTTGAGTTGAAGGAAGCGGCCTCTCTTTGACTCAGCGCTACCTAATTGCCGGATTGATGTTAAGGGATCGACTTCCTGATCGTCTGAGCAGGTCTTCACAGATCTGATCACTTAATTGGGGACTTTGAACTGACAGCAGCAAATTTTCCGCAATCAGTGAAGACAAGCCCTATATCACAGATTCTTTGAAAATGAAATTGCTATATATTTAGAATAAATTCGTCACACAAACTGTAGAATGCAAAAGCAGGGAATTTCAGAATTCTGTTCGTCCAACTTCCCTGTCTGAAGAATTATTAACTGATTGTCACCATAATAATAGGCAGGAAAGGCTTTGAAAGGCTTTTCCTCTTACACTGTGAATTGCTAGCACTGAGAAGCCAGTGACTGGAAGGAAAAAGCTCAAAAGAGCATGAACCTCATTCTGGAGATATTTATTCATTTTCTCCAGTGATCTCAGTCAAACAGTCTGCCTTGGACTTCAATGGGAGTTTGCCAGAGTGGTGAGCTCAGGATTTAGCCTTGATGTGAACTCAGCAAACGGTTGCTGGAATACATTTGACATTGAATACAGATCACAGTAATGCACACTCATAGCACATAGCATTGTGCACACTAAAATTAGATGAGATAAGGGATGGAATATATGTTTGTAACAATGTAAACAAGAACAAAACATGACCTGAAAGAGGGTGAGAATTTGAACTGACATTAACATAGCCATCCACCTATTTGAGCCAAAGTTTGGATGAATCACATGGTAATGACACTTTGTCATAAAGGAACTAAGGGATCCTATAGTTCTTATTCAGGCAGAAATCCCAATAAACTTGTAAGTTTGTCCCTAAAATGTAAGAATTGAAGCCACGCTGTGTTCATGATTACAGTGTCCTCAAAATGCAGCCCCCTAATAAAGTGCACTCATGGGAAGACAAGTAAACAAAGTGAAATCGCAGCCTGTAGCTTCCTTTAGCCACTGAATATTACAGGTTCCACAACAGAATTGAGAGGCACTGTCATCATTTGAACTAACATTACTGCACTGGACTGTGTTAACTCCTCTGCCTAAACAAATCTCTTTTTCATGAATTAAGACCACTTAATAAAAGACACATGCACATTTTCCTCCCTATAGCACCAACTTCTTCTCCAACATGTGTCTAACCAACACTGAAATACATTAACGGTTTGAACAACAAATTGATTAATTTCTTTCAGCCTTTTGCTCAAATGGGAAACCGAGGCCTGGTTTTTATTTAACTAACCAGTCTCTTAGAAACCTACATTTATGGATTTAAATAATTTCCTCTGGTTGCAATTTGATTTGCAGTTACATTAGACTGGCTAAAGAAATGGTTATAAGGAAAGGATATATATACACCTGCACCCCCCCCCAAAAAAAACCCCAAACAAACAAAACCCCAACCTTTCATAGTCTGGGGCACAAGCCACCCAATAAGAACCAGCTTTTAAACTTCAGCACCCACATCTGGGGCAGATTTTCAAAAATGCACAACTCCCAACACTGAGCTCTTGTAAAAACCTGGCCCTAAGTGACAGTGTTAAAAACATACTATCCCTAAGGAAAGATTATTTCACAATTGCCCACTACAGGTTTCTCGCACTGCGGTCTGCAGCATCAGACACTGGCAAAGACAGGACTTCAGCTTAGAGGGGTCTGTGGTTTGAACTAGGATGGCAAATATCAGGTTTCAAATAGCCCCTGTCCAAGGTTCAGTCATCAACTGGTGTCCCCTTTTGAGGGCCGCATGACATGGCCCCCCCTCTGTTTAATGCCCCACTTCCAGCTACTCGAGCAACTCCGTGGCCTGTTCCTTATAATTCACACCTTTGGCTGCCTGCTTAGAACCTCACCCCTTCCATGGTAACACAGTCCAAATAAAAATCCCCGCATCTTAGTCACCATATACCAGACCTTGAGCCCCACTCTGGGCTCAATAGGCACAGCTCTTTTACCACCACGGCCTAAACCTCCCCCCCCGGGGGCAGGAGTAATAGGGGAACCCAGGTCTGCTCACTCCTCTGACCTAGGGTTACTCTCACCACTTTTTACCTGGACAGCCTGTGTCTGGGTGCCATAAAGGGTTTCCAGGTGTCTGGTTTTTGGGGACCTGGCAATCCTAAATGGCACCCAAATCAAAACGCCCAGTTACCACGAGGCAGGGGCATTGTCGGGTCATTAACCCACACTAACCTGTGCTCAGCTGGGGCGGCTACTTACCTGCAGAAAGGCTCCTTGAGACAGTCCAGCGAGCAATGGGGAAGGTGGGAGAGAGGAGCAAGCGACAGGGTGGGGCCTCTAGGGTTCAGCTACCGGCAATTAGAAAAGTGGCAACCCAAGGGGGGCCCCTCTGATAAACTGTTGCGGTCTTTTCTTACAATCCCTTGCTGCTTCCCACCTTTTCCTCTTTGCAGTCTGTCGTGGAGCTGTGCTTTCCAGTCCTCTCTCCCTGCAGCTTTTCCCAGTCTGTTACTGAGATTTCTCGGAGTGGCTCCTAGTCTTAGCCTTTCTGGCAGTTCCCTAGAACCTTTCCCTTCCCTCTTCCTTGCGGCGCAGTCCCAGGGGATAAGCTACCTACCTCACTCTTCTTTCAGTCCACTCTTGACCCTGCAGTCCCTTCTAGGAACCATCAGGTCTGGTTCTTTCCCCCTCTAAATGCCACAGAATGGATTAATAGGGTTATCCGGCTCCCCTTAACTCTGTCAGTGCCAAGGCAGGGCTTACACCCTCCATCCCAGGCCCAAATTGCAAAGCTGTGTAAGATCTACTAGGTAAGGATCTATGGGGGCTTCTACACTGGTAAATTAAGTCAACTTAAGCTTGCTGAAGTCGACTTAATTTACTCTTCGTCTACACTACACTTTCCTTAAGTCGACTTAAGGAAAATTAAGTCGACTTTATTAAACCTCCTTTAAAGTCGACTTTAGTCTTAAGTCAACTTTCTAAAGTCGACTTAAGCCAGTGCAGACGCAGAGTAGCCCTAAGTCGACTCTAAGTCAGCTTAGGGCTCTCCAGGACTCCCCCACTGCCCTTCCTGCCAGGGGGTGTCACAGGGACAGCCTGGCATGCCCCCCCATAGGGAAGGGAAGAGCCCTGCCACCCTGCCCCTATGCCCTGCCAGGGTACCCAGATCCAATGGGGCAAAGGCTGAGCCCCCTGGCACTTGGCAAGGGGTGCCTCCCCTGCCCCCGTGGATCTGCCCTAGGTCCCCCTAGTCCCTAGAAGTCGACCTAGGCGTCCAGTGTGGACGCTCTGGGTCGACTTGGTAAGTTCCCCCCTAAGTCGACTTTAAATTTAAGTGCGGACATGCTAAATCGACTTAAAGTCGACTTAGCTAAAGTCGACCTAAATTTACAAGTGTAGACATAGCCTATGTGGACCATAGCTATTTAGGGTCAGATTAGCACCCTAACCCTGAACCATCCTTCCTTTCATACTAGCGGCTGCCATTCTGCACTCCCCACATACTTGAAAGGGTAGCGCCAGTTCGCCTACAAAATTATGGATCCACTAGCCACATCCATGCCCCAATTTGCCCTTGCTCCTGTGCATCTGTAGAGAAAACCACGTCAGAGCCATGTTTGGAATGCTACCTCTTCCTACATTGTTTCTCTTTACGGTCTAGCCACACATCGAGGGGCAGAATCCCCCGAAAAAGCATTTGTACTTTGATGAAAAAATGATCTAGTATCTAACGCTTTGAGAGGTTACAGACAAACATTTAGAAAGGCCTAACCTATACGAACGCAGTAGAAACCTACATATGAATAGAAGGAGTTTGCACAAATAAGTAGTGGAAGCCCCAAGCATTCAGAAATCAGGTCTGCTCTTAAAAATCATGAGATTTTTATAAAAATAAGAATATATTTTATCTTCTCCTTGCTTGGATTTTGAATCTCTAGAGAGCAATAGGGTCATGTTTTCAAGCTTCTCTCTACAACCATCAAGGCTAGAACTTACCTTTTTTTCATTTTTCTTTTTTTAATTGAAAGTGGAGATTCTCATGTACCTACTCTGCTCCAGTTGCCGATGCTTTCAGGAAAACACCAAATATCACAAGGCTCAAAACTGTGAGAACTGGCACTATAAAAAGCTGCTCAATTAACTTAAGGATTCAGAGAAAAGAAAGAGGCAAAAAGACAATTTGATCCCCAAGATGTGAGAATATTTTTTAATTTAAAACAGTTGCAACAATATATCATTCATATCCCTTCACATCTCAAATGAATACTCTCCAAATGTTAACAGCGCTTCCAGCAACAATGTTGAATGGTGCAAAATAAACTATAAACACATCCAGGGCACAACAAAAACCTTAGAAGATGTGACAGGAATCAGAAATTGATCAGATCTCTTAATGGGTGGTGGTGGAAGAGGAATAAAAAGACATTTCCAGTTACATGTTTTGCATAGTCTTTCAATGCATCTGAAGTCAGACAGTATTGAAAAGAGAGATGACTGTCACTGGGATGGAAAACAAAAAAATTAGCCAGAGATCTGTTTCTACAATGAAATCCTAATGCATCCATTGGAACAGTTCATATTGCACTTCCATGGCATTGAAAGTCCTGAAGAAACAAGGCCTGATTCAGATTTCAGTTACACCAGTGTAAGTCAGGAGTAACCCCACTGAACTCAGCAGAGATACTTCAGTGCAGAACTGGCTGAAGGCTTTAAATTAAGATTATATCCTCATTGCATTTTAATCAGCAGGATAAAATGACTAAGAATCCCATTCAACTTCTGCTTTTGAGAGAGGACACTTTGAATCTCAGTGGGTTCTAGACTCCATTAGAAATAAAGCTGGATTTTAAAAGGGGGGGGGGTAGAGGAGAATTGTCAAGTTTTCCCTTCCTCCCAAAAGTTTCATAATTCAAAAAGTTATTACCAGCTCTAACAATAAAACAACTTCCAAACGGGTAGCCGAGTTAGTCTTGGTCAGCAAAATAAACAAGGAGTCCTGTGGCACATTTAAAGACTAACAGATTTATTTATCACATGACGAAGTGGGATTTTCTCCCACAAATGCTCATGTGATACATAAATCTGTTAGTCTTTAAAAGTGTCACAGGACTCCTTGTTTGTTTTAATAAAACAACTGTTTCCTTTTTGCCTCTTGAGTCACAGCATTCAGCAGATTCAATAATTTATCTTTTTAGGCTCAAAGGCCCAGATTCTCAAAAGCAATAAGTAACCTTAATCCCACTGGTATCAATTTGAGTTAGGAGCCCCAACACCTTTGTGGATCTGGGCCAAAGAAATTCTTTTTTTCAACCTTTACTCCCAAGTTCACAATACAATTAAAAAAAAAAAAAAAATCACTTGAAGTTGGTACGGGAATCTAGCTGAAGCACCAGTCGTCCCATCATTCACTGCTCAGTCATTCACTGCTGCCCTGATCCAGCCAGGTACTTAAGCATATAGAGCAGCCATATTGGGTGCGTCTACACTGGCAACTTAGGTTGATTTAAGGAGGCTTAAGTCGACCTAAACAAAGCCACGTCCACACTGGGCTTTTATTAAGTCGACTTCAGCATTTCCTTAAATTAATTTAAGGAAAGTTTACGTCGATTTAATAACATCTGGTTTTAGGTCAATTTAAGCCTTAAATTGACTCCTTACGTCAACTTAAAGCCAGTGTGGATGGGGATTAGCACCTAAATCGACCTTATTAAATCGACTTAAAGTGTTAAGTTGACTTAATAAGGTTGAAAAGGGACTATGTGTACACAAGAAAAGTTAAGTCGACCTTATTAAGTCGACTTAAAGTCAACTTAACTTTCCTAGTTAATTCATGGGACTACCCATATTCCTGAAACTGAGCACGTGCTTACGTGCTTTGCTAGATCAGGGCTTAAATCGGATCACACAGATGGACCTCTCACTCTAGGTTTCAGAGTCAGATGACTGCATCCTAATGTAAAAATGTCTTCGTTCACCTTTAGTCATATCTTTAAAAAAAAGAGAGAGAGGGAGAGAAGAGAAGAAGTTACAGTAAACTGATCATTTGAAAAAGAAAACAGTGATGGAGGGACAAAAGGCACAAACAGCTGGAGAACAAAGTATTTTCAAATGCTAAACTTTCATGGAAGATCATTTAGCCTTTCACCTTTATTGCATCTTGCACTTTTGCCCTTCTACGCAAACAAGGAGTCTGGTGGCACTTTTAAAGATTAACAAATTACAATACTTGCGCTAAAAGGACTTCAGAAATGCAGGCATTAACTATTACAGCCAGCTAATTTTTTTTTTTAAACTATCCTATCCCAGCTTCTCACCCACTAGATTTTTAAGTGTGCCTGATATTAAATATATAATATTAATATCACACACGTGGTTGTTCCAGTTTTAGATAGGTCTATATACAAGGAAATGGTTTGTGAGAGTTCATTCTCCATCCTTATTGTCCTACCATGTTTCTAGTGTAGAAATGAGATGGTAAAGAGTCCATTGGTCTGTAACTTGACCAAGGTCTTTAAATAAGAAGGTTATGCATACCAGACCTTTCCAGTTTATAAATAGCCCTTTAAGTTCATGTGGCAGAGGAAAACATTGTTGTTGCACTTCTTTGAAATATAACTGGGCATGAAAGGGATCTTTATTCCTTTTACTGCCAAAAGCACAAATAAAAAGGTCTGCTCTTCATTTTAAATACAGGAATTGCCACTGCATACCTTGCTGATTCAATTTTCTGAATAGGCATTAGCTAGTAAAAGACCCAAATAGTCAAAATACTGTAGGGACAAGTAGATTTGCTGGCAATCTTTATTTTGTTCACAATAAACTACTTAATAATTACAAGGCAGCTGAATCTCATGGGAACCACTTACTAATGTGATACAATCCATCCTAGTGTGCCTGCAAGGGTGTTAAATAGCGGAAGCTTTCCCAGTGATCAGGCATCATATACAATGCTACAGAATTATTGCATTAGAATTTCTCTGTACAGCTAGGATCACTTTTCAGATGAAAAAAGGACCAGAAAAACAATGCCTATATTACCAGGTTTTGTGATTTACACCAGGCTTTGTTACATTTGGGGAACAGTTTTTTTATCAGACATTTTAAAAAGCCCTAGTTGTAACCAGAATCTTTAAATTCAGGTTTGCTTTGGTTGTGTACAGTTGCCTGCATTTTGCTATTAAACATGCAGATATTAGATGCAGAGGAGATATAATTACAACTCCCTGCCTCTCCTGCACTCTGCATGGATTCTTCAACTGTTCCAACTTATTCTGAGGAATCAGTAAAATTATAAGAGGCAATTTTACCAACTGCCTCTCAGCAGTAGTCAACATACTGTGAAATTTGTTTTTTTGGAAACATAAAAAATTACATATTCATCACTGTAATTTTTTCTAAAACAGAGCTAGTCAATAACAACAATTTTAAACCCCCCACAGGCCTCTTGATTGCAAATAAATTCTTGTCTATGAATCAAATTGAAATAAGGAAACAACATGGGGAAAATGGGACAGAAAATGGCCTTAAAAAAAACAGAAACCAATTTATAAGGGTTTGCACTGTGCAGATCAGATTCTCAATATGTTTGTAAGTTTCTGGCAAGTTGATATGTTATGACTTTTTTTAAAAAAATCAATAAAATCAGCAATTTTACCAAGCAGTTTCCTCCACCCATGGAAGAAACTTAAATAATTAAACAATCTTTGGCAGAAAGCAGAATTGTACTGCAAGCACTTTGTCATGGAGCCGGTTTCAGCTGGAGTGTCACTGATGTGGGCGCAAAATTCTTTGTGACAGTTAAAGGGACACAGTCCACTTTTTTAACTCCTTCAGAGGAAATTGATGGTGGCTGTTCCTGAGCGGTGGAGATTTGCTTATCAAGTCAGCATACCTGTTTCCTTCACTCACTTGCAATCCTGACTCTCTTGGGATAATTCAAAAACACAACAAGATTTCAAGAAGTGGTTAAAAGAACCCCATGTTAAATACATAAAATAAAACCCACCATTTCTATTTGGCATAACATATCGGGCACTGATAAGGGATTAACAGCTGCCTAGTTTTGTGTTGGTGTTTTTTGATTTCAAGCATCAAAGAGGCAAATCAAGACATTCTGTATCACTCCAGTCTAATATACATCACTATATTAGACATTCCTTACTGTATTGAGAATAATATTGTGACTGACGCATATTCTCTGATAGACAACAATTCCTCCCCCTCCAATGATAGCAAAGCAAAGGCAAACCTCTGACATCCATAATCAATGTGGACTCACCAGTTGGAGGCAGTGGGCAGCTACTACCATAGAAATGTACATTCCCCAATGGTCATCAACAATATAGCTGAACCCCAAGGCAGGAACTGGGTTCCAGGTGCTAGCTGCAAACTCCACTAGTAATCTGCATGATTTTTAAGATATCCTTTAATGTATTTAACTTCAAAATATCCTACAATAAATCACCACCTAATAGAAATTTCCCTGCTAACACTTAAGAAGGCATCAAATGACTTTGTTTTTAAATAAAACTATAAATATCCCATGTTTTCCTTTGCTTTTTGACAGTCCAAGGTTTTTTTTTGGGGGGGGGGGGGGCGTAATTTTAATACTTTTTTTTTGGCAGATTAAAAAGACTTATGGCTTCATAAGGCCAAATAACGTATTTGAGGCCTAACTTGGTATCCTATGGTAGAAGTAAATATAGCCTAGGTCTTTGGGAGGTCGTTCTGAGGCACAAACTTTAAGGTCGTTGTAGATCACCCATCTGAAATGAAAATAGAAAGGAGAGTACCCAGAGGATTAATGTGCTGCAACTGATTCCTTTGACAAAGCACCAACAACGCACTAAGGATTTCCCAGATCCCTACCCCAAAAAGCTTAAAATCTAATCAGCCAATGCACAAACAAGAGGAACAATGAAAATCAAAGCAATTGGGGAAGCAGACTTCTTGTAATTAAGTAATTAAGAAAGGAGAGGTCCATGCAAGCAAATCAGAGCTGGTTTCCTCTTGCCAGAAATTAAAGCATGCGGGATGCACAGCAGGGAGAAGGGGGTTGGTGGCAAGCACAACAGAATTCAAGTTCTGCATCAGCCCAGTCCCTGGTACAACTTAGAATAGCCTCAACATGCACGCACGCGCACACACGTCAATGACAAGGAAAACCAACTGCAGTTCTATATAACATTTGATTGAGTAAGGTAACAGAAATGTATTGCACGACACCAGACACTCTCACATTTTTGTAAGGGGACATACTATGCAGAAGCTGCCTCCAGAAAGCCAATCTTTCCTTCCTCTCCCAAAACCACTCACCTTCCCTCCTTTTTGAGATGGCAAACATAGTGGCCACTCATTGTGGATGTTCCCATGTGGCTGATGAACCCAAAGAGTTCATACCCTGCATACAAAATATCAGAGAGGATACGTGTCAAAACTCCAATGCTGACACAGGGATAGTTTTTTTTTTTAGCATTTCAGATACAGAAGCATCTTTGATTCAGACTTCAAATCTCTCCCCCCCAAACCCACTTTCTTTTAACTCAGCAGTAGGTGTCTTCTTTCATAGGCAGCATTTACCTTCATTAAACACGAAAGCAGCACAAATCAAGGTGTTTGTGCACATAACACTGTGTGAGCTCAGCTTATACTTATGTGAATATGACAAAATCCATGATCGATAAGGCAAGGGTAGGGATGTCAACACTGATGCACACAAGACATCACTGAAGTGTAAGATACGCTACTTAGATACAGCCTGGTCTAAAGGAGCTGGATATTGGCTCTGCACAGTTCACGCAAATGAGTTAAATTCATGGATGTAAATATCTGAACTGTACATCAAACAAAAAAGACAGGGAGCATCTCACTGCAGTTTTTGCACTGAAGGCAGACAGTGAGCCCCCCCTTATGGCTTCTAACCCCGTCGCCCATCCAAACCTAAACACCACTTAAAATTTTGGGAAGCCCTTGGATAACAACTTCAGGATGCTACACCGACATGGTTTCTCAACAGGAGGAAAACCATGAGGGTTCATTGTTAGAATAACTGACAAAAAGGGTTTTGTGCATGGTAGGGATGGGGATCTTGCTCTTTATTTGTTAATGCCACACAGTATAGACTGACTTTTTGGGGGGGATAAGGGTAACTATTGATTTACACTGATGATACTCTAAACTTATAGATAGGCAGAGGAAGAAAAATGTTGTTTCAGTAGGTTGGTGTGGGGTGAAAGGATTCTGTGTGGATCAGTCTGGATGTGGTTAGGGTTCAGCAGCGGGAGTCTGAGTGTGTGGGACTCAGAGTGAGAGATCCAGGGGGGATTGAGGTTTGGTGGGGTGGAAGGTCTGGCTGCAGCTGCTTGGGGGTCAGTAAGGATCCAGGTGTGGGGGGCTCATAGTTCAGGGGCATAAGGGGAGAGGCTCAGTAGGAGATAGTCTGAGTACAGAGTGGGAGTCCAGATGCAGTGGGATAAGGCTCAGTGAGATGGGGGTTCAGGCATGGGAGGCTCAGTGGGGGGGTTCTGGGTACTGGGGGGAATGAAGCTCAGCAAGGAGATTTGGGTATGGGGAGGTGCGAATGCACAGGGAAGCAGCTCTTCAAAACAGTGACCCTCCACCTGGGCCTGGGAAGTGATAGGTGGGGGGAAGTGGGGAGGGGAGGACAGTGCAGAGTCCAGGGGAGGTTTCCGGGGATGGATCTGACCTGGCCCCAATCACTCCATTCAGGA
Source organism: Pelusios castaneus (assembly GCA_007922175.1). Lineage (NCBI taxonomy): Eukaryota > Metazoa > Chordata > Testudines > Pelomedusidae > Pelusios > Pelusios castaneus. Next base: position 11,279,395 of record ML685816.1, on the reverse strand, counting down.
GAAGTGCACTCCTCCCCCACTCCCCACCCTACAGTGATTTACCTCTCCACCAGCTGCTTCAGGCACCCAAAAAGATGTACCCACGCTGCAGGGGAGAGGCGTTTGACCACTCTTGCAGCTTCTCTTTGCTTCCCCCATCAGAAAGCCATTTTTCTGCAGGAAAGCTGAGAAATCTGCAGAGGACACGAATTCTGCGTGTGTGCAGTCCTACCAAATTCCCCCCAGGATGAGAGCATACTCACTGCTTTTACCAGTGTGGGGTATTCAAGTTCTTTTGAAAGGCAATGTTAAATGCTACTCACTCTCCTGAGAAGTGCTGCAGTAACCCAGTGCATTGAGATTTATGAATATTCTTTGCCTATTTTACAGTCTTTGGCTGTTGTACAATAGCCCCATCTTGTGGTTTACTTAACTCTATTACTTCTGGCAATGAGATCCTCAGATGAAAGCCATTAGAGAAATCAATGAAGTAATGCATGGATATGTAGGATAATGATGCCTATTAAATGGATTATCAGATAACACATCTGCCAGAAGGTGAAGAGCTCTAGTGGTTTGTAATAACAGCAGAATCCTTAGGTTGATTAGCTATTATGGACCTCCTCCCTCCAGCCTTGGAATTTTCATATTTCTTCCCCCTCATAACGAAAGAAGGAAATTGTATTTTATACAGACTTGGCAAGATGAGACTCTTATACTGTGACATTGGGATGCTTTGATTAAATAAGGGGACCCAATGATGCGGGACAGCAAGGTTTCTTGGGGGCAGGGACTGTGAAAGCAGATGCATCAATGTTAGCATAAGAACATGAGGTTTATTGCCCTGTCACTACTCGAGAGGAACTTACTTCCAGACCCATCTTTGACCCTGGGTCCCTCTGAACCTGCTTCTGCAAGGATGTTGGCATTAGCATTATTTTCCATATCCATCACATCAGAAGCAGACTCGCTTTCCTCCTCAGGCTCAGGGTGGCTGAAGATCCAGTCCAGCGCATGTTCCAAATTATTATTCTGGCCATCAAAGGAGCAAAATACCAGCCATCAGGACATTCACCAAAACTGTAGCTGCCACACAGACACTGATATTTAAATAAGCCGAATAAAGCTGAGATCAATGGCATTTGGTACATTTGAGCCACATACACTGCTTCTCTGAAATGAGCATTCAGCAAGTCTCCTGACCTAGGACTCTCATTGAAGTCATTCAATACTAAATGATTTCCTGCAGAATTTTCAGCACCACGCAGACTGAATGGTTCTTCGTACAGTGTTCTACATGTTGTTGCCAATAATGGAAGGGTGCTGCATTACACAGGATAACAGTATTAATTTAAGCATTCAAGCTTTTAAAATTCGTATTTGATATGAAAAGTGGCTGTATCAGTCCTATAAATAAGTGCAACAATTTAGCTGGAGCCAGCATTAAGCGTTTGGTTTCCAATGCACCTTCCCTCCTGCACAATGCTTGATCTAAAATGACTGGGATTGGGATTTTAGTTCTAATAATTGGCTTAAAGTGAAGCCAGTTTAGACCTTTCAATCTCTTTTAAACCAATATAGTAGTTTACAATAAAAACAAAATGCAGGAATGGTGACATTTGTAACTGCCCACGACCTAATTTGATAGGCATATCCCTGTGTTTGAATAGAAGGTTTACTTAGGCAGTAAGCTTTTTGGGACAGGGACAGCCTTTTTGTGTTGTGTTCGTACAGCACTTTGCACAATGGGGTCCTAGTCCACAATTGGAACCTCCTAGATACGACGGCAATGTAACTAATAGGCATTGAGAAGTCATACAGGAAAGAGTACGTGATTTGGATAGGAAGGAAAGGCCTGAATCACAGAGCTCTTCAACAGCTACTGCCAGCTACCCATGCTATGACACTGTAGGTAGCCTCCCAACAAGCATATGGTCTACTCAGCCGCTCGGGAAAATGTGTGAAAGCTAATGACCTAGTCCTGTGATCTCTCCATTCAGATCACAAGTGTTGTGCAGGCCACAGAACAGCACATGAAAGGTAAACTGGTTTCTGTGAGTGACTATGCGGCTTGGTGTGCTCCTGCACATCACACTGGGTGGGAGCCCAGTAACGTAGCTGAGAAAAGGCAGTGCAGACCGGCCCGGCCATTGCTCTCTGAGGAAGTTCTAGGATTAGTAGATAATGGGAAATGATAATATAGGGGGAAAAGGCAGAACAGTCAAGCGCTAACTCCCCACCCTCCAGGTTATCATTCCATTTGGAGGTGGGCTATAGAGCAGCACAGCATAGAGATAAGGAGAAAGTCTCACTTCTCTCCAACACCCTGAAAGAGTCCTTTCCTTTCCGTAGTGGTGTCTCTTGTGGGCCACAAGATTACTATATCTGGGTAACACTAGGTGGTGAGTCTGGTCATAATCATGTGAGATGGGACTGCAATCCTCCAACACCCCCCACCCCCCAAAGAAAAGAATTGTGGAGCTGCCCATCCTCAAGGCATTCTGCTCTCGTGTAACCAGAATGCTTCAGAATAGATAGGAAGGGAAGTCAAGGTCATCTCATCTTCCCTTTCATGCTGCATCCAACTTAACGCTCACCTGAAATCCACATACCCTTGTTCCTTACCCCGTCACAACTTATCCTGTGGCTAACCTTGCCACAAAGCTTTCCCCACACCCCCCAGCAAATTTTGACTCCCTTCATGAGCACATCGCATCAATTTTCTTCCATGTGTCTTTTCATTCTTAAAAAAAATCCAAAATTTCTCTTGACCACCCAGGGGACTCACGGTTGCTCTGAGTGCTTGAATAGCGACATTCCTCTGGAACCCCATGGAAGTGAGGAGAGCTACCATCTCTTCTGGAGGCTGGTTATCTAGCCCGATAGCTCCTAGACCTGCTGCTCCGGCAGAAGTGACTCCTCCACAGCCAGGTATGGCTAATGGCTCTGCAAAATCTGGACGAGACACACACACAGTTCACTTCTTAAATCCCTGTCAATATATCACCAAACAATGAATGGAAGCTCAAGAAGAGCAACAATACCCATGTCAAATTCATTTCTATGGACCAAATCTGGACAGGAAGGGCACAGAAGGCCCAAAAAAGCAGGAAGATGAAAACAGAATCATAGGGCTGGAAGGGACCTCATGAGGTCATCTAGTCCAACCCCCTGCTAAAAGCAGGACCACTCCCACTAAATCATCCCAGCCAGGGTTTTGTCTAACTGGGCCTTAAATGTTTCCAAAGATGGAGATTCCACCACCTCCCTAGGTAACCCATTCCAATGCTTCACCACCCTCCTAGGGAAAAAGCTTTTCTTAATATCCAACCTTGACCTCCCCCGCTGCAACTTGTAACCATTGCTCCTTGTTCTGTCCTCTGTTACTACTGAGAACAGCCTCGCGCCCTCCTCTTTGGAGCACCCCTTGATATGCACATGAGAAAAACATATATGTGGATTCCTCCACACAGTGCTGCCTGGAACAGCTCAGCATGCTACAGAGGTGAAACCAATGCAGCAAGGCTACATGATGACGCAGCCAGGAAATAAAGACGCCAGTTTTATCAGACCAAGTGCCAACATGAAACCCAAGTGCCAGATCACCCACATTGGTAGGCACATAGATGCCTACCCAATTCTGACCCCAAGACCAGCAGTAAGGGGTTGTGGATCCTCCATTTTTTTCCAGCACCTGCCACTTTGTCACTGCGGACAGGATACCTCTTTTGGTGCAACATGGCTGTGCTCTGCCTTCTGCAGGCAACGCATGCTTAGTGTGTGTCCAGAGGAGCGGCTTCTGTACATCAGGTATATAGCAATGAGTGCTAGCTCTATCAAGACTACAGCACATTAGGAGAATGATTAGTTTGTGTTCTCTCGTTTTCAAAGGGATAAGACAGCACGTGTTACAACTGATATTAACCTAAGTAAGAGGCACAGAAGAGTGAGGTCTCATTCAGACCCTTGAGACTACTGACCTGGTTCTTCCATGTGCGCAATGATCCAATTGAAAGCCACTTCAGCACCCATGTTTCCTGTATAGTACACAGCTTTCCGACATGCTTCCAATGGGAAACCCATCTCCGCTAGCTGCATCGCTGAAGATTCATCAATATCTGGAGCTACAAGTGAGGATAGCCTAATGTAAAGTGAAAGTCAGCCCATTCCTGTAGTATTTGTTATCATACAGGATGCTAATTTTGATACATTGTATCACTGGGTTTACTTTAACATGGCAGAAAACAAACATCCAGAAAAAAGCACTTTTTAATGCAAATCACTATGGCAATTAGTGATTTATTTACAGCTTTTGATCTTCATGATTTACAGAATGTCTCTCACCCTGAAGTAATTCTCAAAGTGCTTTACAGACAGCACTTAGAATAAATAGGTCACCCACCACTCAAACCTTGGAGGTTTGCAGCTTCTAAGAGTACTAGATCTGCCACTGTTGGTGCATGGACAGTCAATTCTGTAACAACACCAGTGTGGAGAAGTGCAGCCCAAGTAGCTTATCTGTAGCAGTGGCAGTTCCTGAAGACAGCTCATTAATCTTGATACTGCAGCGCTCTCTCTTTCTCTCTAACTGCTATTACGAGCAGCATCTGTGACGTTCTGTTTAGAAATAATTCTGATTTTTGGTCAAGGGGTCTACACAGTGAGATATTGACTAAAATCCTCCAGACCTGCAAATTACAAAAGATGCATTTTAGGACTGATCCAGCCCCCTTTAAGGACTGTGGCAAAAGCCACATTGACATGAGTCGGACAGGGATCAGACCTCATTTTATTCAGAGATTCCTCAAGGCCTTCCATATCACCTAAAACCTGGAGCATAAGTCACAGGGGCTATGTCTACACTTGTTAATTTAAGTCGACTTTGTTAAGTTGACTTAGCATGTCCACACTCAAATTTTAAGTTGATTTAGAGGGCACCCTACAAAAATCAACCTAGAGCATCCACACTGGATGCCTACGTCGACTTCTAGGGGCTAGGTGGACCTGGGACTGGTCCACGGTGGCAGGGGGGGCACCCCTTGCCAAGTGCCAGGGGGCTCAGCCTTTGCCCCATTGTACCTTGGGACAGGGACCCTGGCAGGGCATAGCAGCTGCTTAAGTCGACTTAAGGAAAGTGTAGTGTAGACGCAGAGTAAATTAAGTCGACTTAAGCAAGCTTAAGTCGACTTAATTTGTAAGTGTAGACGCACCCAGAGAAAACTTTATGCAAATCCTCTGAACAGATATGAACTTCACCCTATGTGAAAAGCAGCTACTGTTCATGCTCTGTAGCTTCTTTTCAAGTACAAATATGTATTTCTTTTTGGTGGTGGTGCTGCATTTTAGCAGTGGTGCACAGAACAACACTCTGATATGGAGACAAAAAATTATATAATTCCTTAAAAATGTTCCAACTAAGCATCACTGTTGTTCAATATCTCACATGAAACTAGCACCTGGGTACATACTCCAGCAGCAAGCCACTCATTCTACCCCAAGTTACACCGCAGTTTTTAGCTTGATTCAAGCTAGCACAGGTATGTGAGCTGGGTCTCGGACATCCCAGCTCTGAAGTATGTATGTCCTAAGTGTTCTAGCAAAGACCTCAGGTGTTGGGCCAGTTATAGATCATTTTTAAGGCCCCATCATGGCTTACAAATTACAATTGAGATGTAGCAGGATCAGGAACAACAATTTTAAAACCAGGCCCTCTAATTCCCTTCCCCATTTGCAGTTTAGATGGACCCTGCATGGGCAATATCAATGTTTAAAGAACATCAAGTGGCATCTTTCTGCAAAACATACTGACAATCTCTTAAATTAAAGCCTCATCCAAAGGCCGATCAAGTTAACAGCAGCCTTTCCATGGACTTCAATGCACTTTGGATCAGGCCCCCACATACACTTTAAAAATTGAGCTTTTTCAATCTAGAATTATTCTAAATTGGCACTAATAAAATGCCAAAAAAAATCCAAAACCCCAGATATGCAATTTCAGAGCACCTATTCCCATCCAATTCACTGTGTTCGAAGTTAAATGATGACAACAAAATGCATCTCGAGTGATATCTTTTACACCAAAATTCAGTACAAAGTAAATTAACTCCAAGTTACAAAAATCAGACTTTAAACTAGAAATTACTACAGATCTAGTAGTGGTTCATGCAGGGCCGTCCCATGAGGGGAGTGGGGCCCAGGACCAATTGGCCAAAGCGGGGCATAGCCGGCCCAGGGGCGGGGCATAGCCGGCCCAGCTCAATGCCGAAGGCAGCGGGGCAGCCATGGGAGGAGGGGCTGCAGGGCCCACGTAACCACGGTGCCCAGGGCAATCACCCTGTTCGACCCTCCCCTCCCCAGGGACGGCCCTGGGCTCATGAGTTGGGCACCATACTATTATAATGGGTCCCTCAGATCACCGAATGCATGCAAGCCAATGCTAGAACAAATACAACACCGAAGTGTTGCAGAAATGCACACAGAGAAAAGTGCCACGCATAGCTACATAGAAACAGCTACCCATTCATTGAACTATAGCATGTGGATGTGTTTGATAAGTCACAACGTCAGCACAATGTGGTGGGAGAAAAATGAGATACATACGCTCCATGAAATGGTTCATCATGCGATCTGTAAATTGAGAAAGAAAAATGAGGAGAAGTGAGTTTGTATGACAGTCAGCTAAGCTCAAAGAAAGAAAGAAAGAAAGAAAGAAAGAAAGAAAGAAAGAAAGATCAATTTTATAGGTAATAAAAACGTCTGGTGTCTTAAGGGCAACAAGCCCTGTGTTGCTAGAAGGTTACAAAGATAATCTCACACTCATTAAAGTACAGTATCCCTTCAGTCCTTACTCCTTTCTTGAGCTTAGCCATACAGCTAGTAACCCGCATCATCCCTTTCCTACACCTCCTCAAAGTCCTTTTGCTCTTCGAGGCTTATGTGACAGCCACCATCTTGGTCGACACAGTTGTGGTAGAAATAGACGGATTCTACACTCACTGACCAGTGGGTTGTACTTAAAAGAAACTGGCTCAAGAGCGCTGGCTAGGTAGAGGGGCCAGTCAGGTATAGCTGCGGTCCATGTGACATACAGAAAGGCACGTACAAACAGACTGTATTAAAACTGAGTGAACCCCTTTTGCAAGTTGCTTGTTTCATTAGAGTGTAACGTCTCTGGTAGCTGAATCTGTATGTAAACCTCATATCAAAGGGCCAGGCTGCAGGGTGGCCAAAAGGATTGAAGTGAGGCAGCAGAAGTGGTCCGAAGTTTTATTTTCACTTATAAAAGGTAAAGCCATGAGCAGTTAGTAGCTCCTAATTTACTCCTGAAAATGCAAGTTTCGAAGAAGACCAGATAGCCAAGGTAAAGGAGAGGGGAACCAAAACTGAATCGCTATAGGTCTGTGTATTCCTGCAGCTTGTATTTTACACCAAAATACATTTTAGGGATTGGCGTTCTTCCATACTTGGAAAGCTCACTGCAGCAACAGCACTATTAGTACCCAAGTAAAGAAACGAGCCGATTCTCTAAAGGGAACAGCATCATCATTCTAGCATCATATTAAATATTCAAACACTAAAACTGGAGTCATCATAAAGCAAATTTCAATAGGTTATGCTTAAGGTCATAGATAATAAAGCGAATTTACTAGCTACAAAACATTTCACTGTCAGGATAAAGTGGGGAGGAAGTGAGCTCTAATATTGCTTTCACTGGACAGGCTTGGCCTAGGAGTGGATTATTTCAAGAAAATGTCACGTTGTGTTAAAGATCTGTAGTAGCGTCTAGCACACTGGGGTCATGGCCCATGACTGCGGCTCTGCAATACAAATAATAAATAGTGATTTTTGCTGTTTATAAGGAGCATGTGGCAGACTTTCAGACTCAACCTATGAAAGGACATTTTACCTCTTGCTTGGTTTTATTGTGAGGAAGTTCTATGGCCTTTGTTACACAGGAGTTCAGACTAAATGACCACAGTGGTTCCCTCTGGTCTTGGAATCTATTAATCTACAGAACCCCTTGTGTGTTAAACATAATTGTGCTGCAGATTAATGACTCTGGTTTGAAGTGTACAGTTCCCCTTCTAGTACACCAAAAACGAACAATGCTTTTTCAAACACAAGTTAACAGACGGTGATGGGACTGGATAAGATAATGCATCCTATTGCAAGAACTTTAGCCTGACTTAAAGCTCCCGAGAGCAAGGACCATGCCTTGTGCACCATTGATGATTATTATTCAGCCACAGTCACACCAAGGCTAATTTATCGTTGTTTTTTTAAAGTAGCTAGCACAAGTAGGTTCAGATGTACACACCACCGAAAGCAAGAAATAAGTGGGTTAAACTTCCACTCCACTTCTGACACCCACCACTGACTTTACAGTCGACATCTGAGCTGAAACTGCATTCCCAGAGGGCTGGGATGAATAAGCATATTTTGAGACTAAATGGGAACAATGAGCCTGCACTCAAAAGGTTGTGCCTGGCTCTCTGTATCTATTACACACCAATGAGTGTGAGCTCACCAATGAGTGTGAGCTTTTCATGATGCATATGTACAGTTGGACCTGTTCCTTGACTGAGGCTTCTAAGCTTTGGTGCTACTACAACATAAATACCACTGATACTAATAATGAGGGGTACAAGGAACTAAGTGTTCTCTGACTGATGCCACGGAATGTTCTAGAGTGGAGGCCTACAGACTCATCTAGATGTTCTAGACACCAGTAAAGGTTCTAGAAGCAAAGAAAACACAAGCTGGTAAAAGGGTCAAGGGGGTGAAAAGGGGAATTAAAATATTCACTTACCCTCTTAGATCATAGAATCATAGAATGTTAGGGATGGAAGGGACCTCATGAGGTCATCTAGTCCAACCCCTTGCTAAAAAGCAGGACCACTCCCACTAAATCACCCCAGCCCGGGGTTTTGTCTAACCGGGCCTTAAAAATCTCCAAAGATGGAGATTCTACCACTTCACTAGGTAACCCATTCCAATGCTTCACCACCTTCCTAGTGAGAAAGCTTTTCCTAATATCCAACCTCGACCTCCCCAGCTGGAATTTGAAACCATTGCTCCTTGTTCTGTCCTCTGTTACCATCGAGAACAGCCTAGCTCCCTCCTCTTTGGAGCACCCCTTCAAGTAGTTGAAGGTTGCTATCAAATCTCCCCTCAGTCTTCTCTTCTGCAGACTAAATAAGCCTAGTTCCTTCAGTCTCTCCTTGTAAATCATGTGCCCCAGCCCCCTAATCATTTTCCTTGCCCTCCGCTGGACTCTTTCTAATTTGTCCACATCCTTTCTGTAGTGGGGAGCCCAAAACTGGATACAGTATTCCAGATGCAGCCTGACCAGTGTCGAATAGAGGGGAATTATCACATCTTGTAGATAACGGTGTGAATTCCTAGCACTGACAACAGGATTAAGTTAATTCAAGGCTTAAGAAGGGCACCAGAAGAATCTGTGGCCCGATTTTCGACCAACGGGAGCTATGGGTACTCGGCACCTCTGAAAAAAGTCAGGCTAGCTGTGCATTATTATTAGTCTTTCCTGGTCCTATCCACACCTATATAAATTTACTGGGTCATGTTTCTATGCCTGAATTGCTGGATAACAGTAAACAAAAAGAAGTTTCACATGAACCAGCACAGAAGAGAAGAAAAAGAGACTAAACTATCCAGGGAGAAGAAGGCAGAATGAAATGAAAGATCTTGGAGGTACAGTACCTCTGGGGTCGTCAGGAATGATAATGGGTGGAGCAATGTCAGGAAGTTCCTCTTCTCCCAGTTGTAGTCCCTTGGCACGGAGGTGATTGATGTCTAATAGGTCTGGCATGTCTACAGAAACATCTGCAACATCATCCAGAGGAGAAGAGCTTATTCATGCATTCTCGCACTATATTGCATTGTATAAGCACACATGCTATAAATACAGCCATGATTCTCTTCCATGAAACTGTTAATACGATTCACCAATGAGAAATTCAGACTGTCAAAGGACACTTTTACAATGAAAAGTGACTATGTAAAATTGGCTTCCAACTCCACAGATCCGGGGTTCCAATCTGGCCCTTTATGAAGAGAGGAACCCGCTGGATTTTGTTACCGACCCAAGACTCATCAACGTACACATGACTGCCAAGAGAACCTGGACCGAAAGAGGAGAAGGAAAGCATGCAAGATACATACCAAGCTTTTGGGGTATCCAGTCAAGGCCAAAGGTGAACTTCTTTATTTGCACTACCAAGTACTCAGGAAATGAAGCAAAGCGAGATGTTCTGGGAACACAGGAAAGTTACGTCAATGAAACAGGGCAGTAAGATTATGGATTGTGATGCCTCAGAGCACTGTCTAAGGCCTATTAACATGTAAAGTTTTACATCTGGGGGTACATCTACTCTGCAATTAAACACCCATGGCTGGCCCATGTCAGCTAACCCAGGCTTGTGGGACTCAGGCTGTTTAATTGCAGAGTAGATGTTCAGGTAAGGGCTACAGCTCGAGTTCTTGAACTGGAGTTCAAACTCTGGGACCCTTCCCATTATGGGGATACATTTTCAGTGCTATGTGTGGGGAATTTATCTGAGTAGCTCCCAATAATAATAGGAATCACATGGCTAGAATGTTAGGGCATTAGGTTGAAAACACAGATTACGTAAGAGGTAAAGATGACATTGTGATTTTCTTTTAAATAAATGACATTATCTTTTTACAAATAGGAACATTGGCTATTAGATAATCTACCTACAAAGCATTAGGCACCTAAAGACTCCAATGCTTTTTCTTAATAAATGAGATCTACAGATGAGACACATTATATGAGTGTCTGCTAATTTTGCAACAATTTAATTTTCAACATTAAATTATTAAATAAAAGAAATGAGTGTGGGTGTATTTTTTTAATTCTTCTACCAGTGTATGTGAAGACCTGTTTTGTTTTTAAATACAACCTGGCTCTGTTTAGAAGAGCAGAATATTCTTTACTGCCTTTGGCCTTGCTCACATTTAATGTGTGAAACACTTTTGTTTTTCCTACATTCTTTTCCTCCAAGTGTGTTTGTCTGTCTGTTTTCTACATGGTGCATTTGGTGAAACTGTACACTAAAGAGCTTGATCTAACTGCTGGCATTGCTGTAGGATCTAAAAATAGAAGGAACACAACCAAAATAGACCAGCTGCTGGGTCCAATTCTCACCCACTCCCCACTGCTCCACACTGCTATTGTAATGCCCCAACTATTTTATACTTGTTCTCAGCAGAAAACTATACCCCTATGGCTGCACCCCTCTTTCTGTTCTCCTATGACCTCCCAATATTTTCTGTGTCTGAGCCCTATTCATTACATCTTTGGTCTGATTTTAGATAGTAAACCACATGGAGGCAGGTTCCTCATCTTTATATTTCCCTATAAAGCATCAGACACTGTCACCCCATATAAGGACCAATATTGAAGAATTACAACTGTATTCAAACTTTGCAGCACTCATAGTCATACTGGGGTATTTTGGCTAAAATTCAGACATCTATATCAGAAACCAAATTTTCAATGTAGCCCTTTCTGCGATTTGAAATACTCATCCCTACAGCCTGATCAAGAAAGAACTCCTACCTCTATTTACTCCACTCTATTCTGTCCAAGACAGTGGTCCCCAAACTGTGGGGCATGGAAGAATGTTTGGGGGGGGGGGCCGTGAGGCCAAGGCTAATCCCATGGGAGTCAGGAGGGAAATCGCCCAGCCCTGCTCTGCCCCCAGCTCCACTCCAGCCCCGCCCTTGGCCCCCAGGTTCCAGCCCTAGCCCCCAACTGCGGCCCCTGGATCCCAGTGGGGCACAGACCAGATAAGAGGGGGCATGGACCAAAAAGTTTGGGGACTTCTGTTCTAGGGGCTACATGTGCAGGTTTTCAGCATCTTCAGACAAAGAGGGCAACAAGAGACGAGGATGAAGACCCAAACTTGGTCTCTTCTACGGCAACATAGAGCTCTACCACTGGTTATCGTGCATGGGACCTAGATTAAAGATGGGCAGAAACTTTTAAGAATCAAACCACTAAATTTTACACTCCCAGTAAGCAATCAGAAAGCTACCTCCTTATCCAACTTCAAAATCACTCCTTAGAACTCTCCTTTCCCTCATTGACTACAGTAACTTGACAACCACTAGGCCCCTGGTGTGCTGAGACCCCTGTCTATCACCAATATCATCTCATTGTTTCCCTGCACTCCCCCATCAACCTGTCTGGCTCCATCTGTTGTCGATACGTAGATTGTAAGCTCCTTGAGGCAGGAAGTAGCTTTTGTTTTTCATACAGCAGCAAGCACCATGATGACCTGCTCCGTGACTAGGGCTCCTCAGTGCTAGTGTAATACAAATAAACAAACAATAAGATTTGCTATAAACGTCCAAATGAAGATCTTTCCTGGAGTGCCACAAGGATGTTTTGTTTCTTTACTGCTTTCGAAAGGTGAACTCCACTTCTCAGGAGGGCAGAGCTATTGTACTAACCTTTTATATTCATGAGCCTCATCGCCAACCCTGATCCACAGTGAACTCTGTATCAGTGTCTATTTCTTGCTGTATCACATAACCTACATTCTGAACACATTGTGCTTTTAATATGGAACCACACACTTACTTAACTCCTGCAGATTTTGCTTGAAGGGCACTGCTCCAGAAGTCATCTACGTTTTCTGGTTCAGAAAAGGCCTGAAGGCATGCACTAAATGGTATCTTGGCACGGATGAGCTCTGGCGGAGGTCTCCTAGCAGCTTCTGCTTCTCTCCTCTTCAGTTCGTAGGCAATTAATTCATCTGATCAGAAGCAGACAGGACACTGAAGTCTACCTGAATGAAGCATCTCCCACAGTATCTTTCACTGGAGTCTTCCTTTTTGCAAGTTTTGGAAATACAAAATCATCACTGGGGGGGGGGGGGAAACACGCTTTTACCTATGTCTAAATATGTCCAGGAGACATCAAGGCCCTGTCTGCACCAGGATCAGAGCCATGCTTTAAACATATTTCTGGTTAGCAAGATTCTGATCACATGGAGGACAGGGAAGTGCAAATACTTGGGAATGAGTGATTAAATTCTTCATGGCAGAGTTTTTATTTCCCTACAAATGTCTATACCACTCTGCAGCATCATAAACTCATTCTGATTCTGAAAGCCACTGCTAGTCTGCCCCTCCATTGTGCCTTTCTTGTGTAGTCAGGGTTTTCTGTTCGCAGGACTATAGTGCTTACCATGCCAGAGATAGACAGTCATGCTGGAAACTGTCAAAACTAAAAGCTTCTGAAATAAGATGCAGATTTTTAACAGAACATATTTACTATTGGAACAGATTACCGAGGAATGCGGTAAATTCTCCCTTGGAGTCCTCAGATCAAGACTGGAGGTCTTCCAAAAATACAAACTCTCATTCAAATGTAAGTTACAGGATCTGTGCAGGAAGCACTGGATGAAATTTTACAGCCTGTTATGCAGAAGGATAGACTAGATTTTCATAACAACCCCTTCCGAACTTAAAATCTATTAAATCTAGCTGTGAAAGAAACAGTGAAGAACAGCAAAACCACGTTCAATTTATTGACTGCAACAATGCTCCTCTTTGATTTTCTCCACTGGCTTCTCTATATCAAATACCCACTTCTTGTCTTTACTGTTAAGGCCCATCAGAGCTTCACCCCAACCTATCACGTTATCAACCCCCACTGTCACTCTACCAATGCTACCAGCCTTTCCTAACCACTTCTCCCTTAAACAGCACTGTGCTTTCTCCCCTCTGCTCTTTATGCATGGGGAAAACATTTTGATAAAATACCAACACCCATCACTTTAAACTCATTCCTTCAGACTCCCCTCTACAAAATCCAGTCTGCTGATCTGGTTCAACAGGTGACAAGTTGCAACTATTTCTTTTTTCCCTTTCCCTGCCCCCTCACTCCCCACCTAATTAATAATCAGAAAACAAAAGAAGAACCCTATAATACACGTAGCTAATGAAACTGGACCATTTTCCCCCCACATTCATTTGCTTGTATGCTGTAGCCTATGCTCTTCCTTTGTGCTGTCTCTTCAAGGCAAGGATTGTGTCTTCTCTACACTGGCATGCTGCTTGGCTTTTACCCCAACCAAGGTATTACCATAAATAAATATGTACTATTAAGAATCAACCCTGTGACTGCACGGCTAGTTCACACACCTCCGTTACACTACAAAAGGAAAATCTGAGTTCATGTTTCTCAGCAGCTCTGTTGCAAAAGTGCCATGCGAGTCTTTAAAAATGTCAAGCTTTTCTGTTTCTTTGTAAGCAATCTCTGTTGCTTTGCAATTGAAAAAAAAATTTTTTTTTTTTAAAAGCAATGCAACTTTTCTCTAACAGTCAACTACATTCCTCTGTTTCCTGGATCAGATGACTCTGAAGGAACCATAGAAAACCCTAGTGAAGAGCTCTCCCACTTTACTGAAGCATCTGATCCAAAAAAGCTCCAAGATTATCTCTGAATACAGAGCTGTTATAGGAATATTCAAAGTACTGAGAAGTAGATCTATGCAGCCATGTTCACTGGGTCTGCAACATTTTTCAAAAATTAGGCTCACGTCAGCCTCGCTTAAGGGAAATCTCTCTCCCTGTGTTTTTAATATCCCATGAAAGGAGACGTACGTTCTAGGGTACCAAGACATGAGATTTCTCACAAGGGATCACTGTGGTATCTGAAGTCTGCCTTATGGGTTGGCATAAGAAAATCCAGACCCTTGATGTACTGTGTCTCAATTCAATTTCATGCCCTAATCTAATAAATGTCCCGTGATCTACAGTGTCCCTCAATCCAGCGAAGGACCAAAATGGTCATGGATTCACAGACTTTAAGGCCCAAAGGGACTGTCATCATCATCATCTAGTCTGACCTTATACATAATACAAACCAGAGAATCACGCCCTGTGATTTCTGTATCACATTGTGGTTCAACAAGAGCGGGTCTGTTAGAAGACAGCCAAGCTCCATGCAAGAATTTAGCGCATCCTGTGACAATCTGTTCCAAAGGTTAATTACTCTTATTGTGAAACAAACAATTTATTGGCCTCGGTGGAAGATTAAAGCAGGACTGAACAGAGCAAACTGAGCCCACCATGCCAGAGAACATAAGAATAAAAGAATGGACATACTAGGTCAGACCAATGGTCCATCTTGCCCAGTATTCTGTCTCTGGAAGTGGCACATACAGAGCTTCAGGGAACAGGGAAAATATGGCGTGATCAACCCCTTCTTCCACTCCTGGCATCTGACAGTCAGAGGTTGAGGTCGTGCCACGCATGGGGCTGCATCCCTGACCATTGTGGCTAATAGCCATTGATGAACCTATCTTTCATGAACTTTTCCAGTTCTTTTCCGAACCCATTTATACTTCTGGCCATCACAACAGGTTAGTTGTGGGTCCTATGAAAAAGAAATTCTTTATAATAAACCTGATGCCTATTAATTTAATCAGGTGACCTGTTTTTTTGTATTGTGTAGAAGGGTAAATAACACTTCTCCATTCACTTTCTCCACATCACTCACGATTTTGTAGATCTTTATCATATCTCCCTTTGGTCATGCCTTTTCTAAGCCAACAGCTCCAATTTTTTTAGTCTATGCTCATATGGATACTGCTCCATATTCCTCCAACATCCTCAGTGCCCTTCTTGGAACATTTTCCAATTCCAATGTATCTTTTTTGAGATGGAGTGACCAGAACTGCATGCAGTAGTGAAGGTGTGGGCAAACTATGGACCTATACAGTTGTATTATGATATTTCCTCTCATTTTCTAACCCTTTCTGAATAGTTCCTTGCATACGGTTAGGTTTTCTGATTGCCACTACACATTGAACAGATGTTTTTAGAGAACTCTCCACAATAACTCTTAGATCTTTCTTGAGCAGTAGCAGTTAATTTAGACCCCATCATTGTGTATGTATGGTTGGGATTATGTTTGCCATTACTTTGATTTTATGAACACTGAAGTCCATCTGCCATTTTGTTGCAGTCATCCAGTTTTGTGAGATCCCTTTATAATTCTTTGCAGTTACCTTTCAACTTCACCATCTGGAGTAATTTTGTATTGTCTGCCAATTTTACCATCTCATTGTTCACCCCTCTTCCAGTTCATTTATGAATATGTTGAACAGCACTGGTCCCAGTACAGATTCTCTAGGGATCTTATTTACCCATCTCAAACTGACCATTTATTCCTACTTATTGTTTCCTATCTTTTAACCAATTACTGATCCATGAGACACCCTTCCGTCTTATCTCACAGCTGCTTACTTTAAGAGTCTTTTGTATGAGACCATGTCAAAGGCTTTCTAAAAGAGGGAATCTTCATTTTGCAGCATTTTCCCCATGCTTTGGTAATATTCGGGCAGACCTGGGACCCAGAGTCTACACATATACACACCCTGTAAGCATGCGAGCAGACTTGGAATGTTGTGTTCTTGATCAGCTTCCATGTAACCCACCACCCACTCAATGTAGATGGGCCACTTATGAAGATGGATGAGCCGCTGTAGCCTTGGCTAACAGAACTGGGTCTTTTAGCTCCGGCAGTAGATGTTCCAATTCCAAGATCCAGAGATCAAGGTCGATCCCTGTTGGTGCCAAACAATTCAGGGGCAGAACATTACATTTGCCCTAGTCACCCCTATGAGTCCCCTTTATTGATTTTAGAAAGACCATGCCAACAAGCCAGCCCACCAGCCCCTTTCTGACTTTACCTTTGTTTGTTGCTGCTTCCATGGCCACAGGTAACTGCATGAGATAGTCCACCCTCTCCGTGTATCGGACTTTCCTAGACTGGCAGCACTGTGTGCGTTCCTCCACCAGGAACCGGAAAACATCACTGGGGTTTTCTGAACCAATGTGGTTTCTCTGAAGGGAAGATCAGACTTCATCACTTGAGTAGCATTACAGAGCCCAAAGTATGCTAAGCGCTTTTCACACATCAAAAGACACCATTCTTGCCAGAAGGAGCTCACACCCTATGAGCCAAATGTTATCCCATGCCAGGAGACGCCTGCATGAGTGTAGAACTTGCTGCTGATGTCAGTGAGGAGACATAGGTGTCTGCCCAACCAGTGTAATTTGCAGAATAGAAACCTTAATATAGATATGCCACATCGAGTGAAAGGAACAGTAGGGAACTGGAAAGAGGCAGGTTACAATAAAGGTGTTGGGTACTATGTGCCTTACAGAATCCTTTCAGCAACCAGATTATTGCTCTGAAAACTGCACTGAAACAGAACAAGCAACTTTTAGTTCATTATCCAGCTGGAAAGCCACACAAATAATACGCCTTCTCCTTGTTGTGCATGGCAATGTCTGTTATCAGGCACTCGCAGGGAAAATATCTACTCACCACCCTCATAATCATGGCACACAGTTTAGGAGATGGAACATTATGTACATAGACCTGAATAACTTCACACAGAGCGTGACATATGAACTAACACCCTTAATTCCAGAGGGGGAAAGAGGGAAGCAGTATGCTTTGTAACCAATTGACTCCTTTGTAAATTTCCTTTCCAATGCCTTAAATAAACTATTAGCATTCACAGTGCTGACTCTTTTGGATTGCAGCACTGAACTGCAGCTTAATAGAAGTGATGTTTCATACAACAATACTCAAAAGAGGAAAGAGACACTTTGCTTTCAGTATGGGAATCCTTCTTCCCCATAACGATTCAATAACATACAGCTGAGATTTGTAAGGGAGCCAGACAGGGTGAAACATCTGCTCCAGAAGAGGATATAAATATGTGGAACAACAGTAGTAATAACTGGTCTATTTAATATTCACAGACTTCACTGTTATAAATACATAGACAATATGTACTTGTAGGGGGGTAGCTCTTGAAAGGAACAATCATGTTTTCTTGTAACACTCAGCTTGTTTAATGATGCTCAAATGGTACCATTTGAACTAAAGAAACTTCTTCAGTTAGAACAGTGCAATTTTCTCTTGTAGCCAAAGGCCATAAAGGGTCTGTAAACAACATATACTGTCCTGTTTCTCATCCCCTAACGCATCAAGCAGAGATAATGAAAAGAGGTAGTGAACACTCTCTCACCTCTACTAGGTTTATAAGATGCAGGAAAAACTCCTGTGCGTCTTGCTGTCTATTGGAGGCGAATTCTAGGTGCCCTTTGCTTACAAGAGCCTTAAACATTCGAGGAGAAATTCCATTGTGTTGAGGCTAAAAACAAATGGAGAGAGAAATATTTCTGAGAAGCATATTGTGCAGGTTGGTCTGAATTATACACTTAGGCTCAAACTAAAAATTAGGTTTCAAGATCACAATTCAACTGCCACAGGAAATGAACCCATACCCCTGAATGCAATTCATAATCTGCTCCCTAAAAGCTTTGTAAATGCAGCATTTGGATTGACCAGCAGTGATTTGTACCCTTCCAGAATGGCAAATGAACCTATATTTAAATTTCTGAAAATCAGGAAAAGAAAGAACTATGGTACACACCAGCCACATCCCACCTCTATCCCCTAGAGCTGGCAAGACTCCCTGGAGAATCACTATAATTATGTTTCACCCAGGGCTGCCCTCTAATAAGCAGACATGAGGAATGAATAATTAAATGCCATTTTATGTGTTGTAACCAACACATTCTCTCATTTATCTGCACACATTCCAACTGCCCTACACTGCACTAGGGACAGCTGCGTAGATTTGTGCAGAGAGAGCTCACAACAGTATTTTACACAAGAGAGCACGCTACACGATAGATGTGCATGCAGAGGTTGTTCTCAGGGGTTAAAGTAAGGGGGAACGCACTGGAACGCAGTTCCGGGGCCCCCAAATTTGAGGGGCCGAAGTTCCAGGGCCCCTAAAAATAGAAAAATCGGGCGGAACATGCGTTCCGCCCTGCCCTGGCTCCTGGCAGGTCCTACACCTCACCATTGTTAATCACAATACTTATTGTGCTATGCAGTGTTTGCTAGTTTGTGACAATAATTGCTATAGACATAAATGCCATGTAAAATTATAAATATTTGTATGGAGCGATAACCGATGCATGTGGTACTGAGAAGTGGTTGCAAATGCCTACCTGGGCTGGGGCCCACACATGCATGAAGGGGGCCCAGACAATACAGGGAGGGGGCCCAGAGATTAGGAGGGTTCTGGGGCCCGTCAAATTATTCTTTAACCACTGAGGGAATTCCTTAGAACAAGGGTCCAGCAGTGGGAACAAGTAGCAAGTCAGGGGTGATTTGTGCAGAGTAGGTTGAGTACAGGCCTGGTGTAACCAGCTGGTATTCATTAAACCTGCCCTAAACATGACTCCATCTTAATGAGAACATGGTCTGACAGTTTCCCCTGCTGCTCATGTGCGTCTGACTCTGCCCCTTATGCTGTGGAAGGGAAGAATGCTAGGATGTCTGACAAGGCCAAGCATCACTCAAAGAGGGCAGAATGAAAGATACGGACTCGGGTTGAAGTGAACCTTAATTCTGTAATTCCTGATTTCCAGAGTTCAAGCACAGGTGCATTCTGCCTTCTGGAAGGGTATGAGGGACTGCCAGTCAACCTTAACTCTGTGTTAAAACTTTTTGGACTGTAGATTTCCCTTGAGGAAGTGGTGGTAATTTGAGGAAATTATGGAAAAGAAGAGGGCATGAATGGGGAGTAACTATTGAGAGGAGGACACAAGGAGGCATCCTACTAAACCTTGACCACTAATCCTAGACTGGGCCACCATGGGGCACAATAATTTTCAAAAAAATCCAAGGAAGAATGTGTATTTTAGAGCACTTGGAAAAGCTGGCTAGTAAACAATACACATACTGGTGCGACTGCCCCATTACAACATAGAAGAAGTGGCATAAAATATGACGCACACAAACCACATTTTTAAAAGGAAACATCTCCTCAGGAGATCCAATTGTGATCTCAGGGTCAGCAACGTAAATCAGGACTAACGCAATTTAAATCAATGGAGAGCAGAAGTGGGCCCTCTATTTTCAATGCTTGCTCAACTGCTGGCAGTACGTCAGAGATATCATTATTCTAAGACACTCTTTAAGGGCTTCTGTAAACATCCAGAAACTTAATAGTGCTGGGGATTTCTGAATACTGGGTGATAGATCATATTAGTGTCCTCAATTGCCCTCTGTCAAAGGAGGAGAGGATAAAAAGAGAAACTCAAAACTGTTGCCTACCCAGCTTCCTTCTTTGTCAGAAAGATTTAGAAACAACAAACTGACACCAACCATGCCTGTCCAGATTTTTGGTGCACTCAATTTGGAATTAAACCCCGTTGCTGTTTAAATTCAATTTTTGTTCAGCCACCTGAGTAGCAAGAAGAGAAATGCACAATGTGCTGTATTCTTAGGATTGCCACCTTCCTAATGGCTGGGAACTGGATCACTGAAGCCACACTCCCTTCTCTGTCACAACTTCCCCCCTCACAAGGATCCACCCCTGAACACCACACACCACCATAAGCTGCATTAGCAGGTCACCTCAAAGGCTGCCTCCTTCTTCCACTTAGAGTTCCCAGTGATAAGGCGCCGACCCCCAGATATTAGGGCTGGTCAAACGGTAACCAACACACAAGCCGAAACCCGGACTGTCTGGGTCAAAACTAGATGAGCATCAACCCAGCATAGTCTCAAGAATGGGCCTTCATACACAGCAAGCCTTTCCACCAAGGGATAGCTTGATCAATTTAAGCCCCAAAAAACCAAGATCTGAGACAAATCCTGAATGAAAAATAAGCTCCTGCTGCCTCTATAGACTCTAGGCCTCTTTTTATGTTGAGTGGCTCCATGTAGCCCACTACTATTCCTAAAATGCTCTACTATAGTGGAAAGAACGTTCTAACGCCACCGAACCAGGAGTATTTATAGACTCCTAGGAACACTTTCCCCATCAACAGTTGCAAAACAGTTTAGCTAAAGATAGAGTGGACTGGACTACTCAAAATCTCACACAAATGCCTTGACCAACAGGCACCCACTGACATCCGTTTATTACGGGATTCCAAAGCCCCTGGATTTTAAAGGCCACATGCTAATGAATAGGATGTGAAATTCATGTTGTACACACACACAAAAATGAAATCAATGAAACATTCTTACAAGTTTGGCCCAAAACCCCTATACAATCATCCTCATTCACCTTGGCTGGCAAAACGTGCACTGCAAATCTGCAATAGCATCTATCTACAAAATTCCCACCACTGCAGTGCGACTAGTGAGGCTCCATCGGAAGGGCAGAGGGGATGGTATGTTTATTACAGCATTTTTCTAAACAAGGCCATAGCATACCAGAGAATTAGAACAATAAGAACTTTTTCACACCTGACACCATCTTAAAAAGTGCTTACACAGGAAGACTTTTGAAGTGTGTAACTTCAACAACTTTATTGAATCCACTAACTTATGAACAACGTTCACTGTGTGTACTTTTTCTATTTAAATTAACTGTCATGTATTAACCCCAAATGTTATTCTATAGAAAACTCTGGATAGTTTATTAGAAACTTGACAGTGGCAAATGCTCTAGCTAAGATGGAGATGAAGTTTTCACTCTAATCTTCCTCACGACATTCAATGTGAAACTTAACATATTTCTCTCTGTTTTGTCACACAAAGGTAGGATATGCAACAAGTTAGTCGCTGTAGACACTAACACCATGAGCTTCTTGAAAATTGCATCCTCAATTTCTCAGGGTTAATGATGCATTAACATTAGGTCTTAATGTTTAATAAATGAGACGCCAACAAGGATCACCAAATCTTCTGTAAACCTAGGAATAAGTCACTGGCAAAGCAATCATTGAGGAGAAGTGTTCATTGAGATGTGATTTCAGATGATGCAAAACACTGCCGCAAACCAGAGATTCCAACTTTATTCAAAAATCTATCTCCTGTCAAATTCCCTTTTAAATAAGAATATTAGGGAAGGTGAAATTTTTGCATCGAAGTGGAGATGAGTGGGTGGGCGAGGGGGATAATATAGGTAACTACGGCAACCGTCACTCTGCTTCTGTGACGAAAGAATGTCCAGCTTCTGTTGTATCTAAAAATACATATTGGAATTTATCATAGATGCTTCTTCCAAGAAGGAAAGTTCCTCTCCAGACACAGTATCTATTACAAGTTGACCTTTTCTTTCTAAACATCCCTCTTTGGTGGGAGGGAGGGCTGATCTCGGGTTAAATTCCATGTTCTGTCTTGGGCTCAGGGTAACAAAGCTTGGCAGGGACATGAATACAAACCAGATCCAAAATGTAGCTGTCAAAATAGCATCAGAATAAACTGAGTTTATACAGTTGCACAAATACAAACCTCTATAGCACACGTCTGGCAAGACAGCACTATATTTTCATGATAACTATGGGCTTGCCTCCAGGACACAACACAATCCGTCAACAGGGATTGCTGGAGGAAAACAAGGGAGGCCTAGAAGTATTAGGGTTTGAACTGGTAGATGGGGAACATGGGTTAATGATACTCCCTGTGAGCAGAGGAAAGATGAGCTGTGTTCCATGGTTTCATAAGGTGTAAGGCCAGAAGGCACACTAGATCTTCTACGCCTGACCTGCTGTATAACACAAACCATTAAAGTTCACCAAGGACCCCCTATATTGAGCCCAGTGACTAGCTGGATTAGACTGCTGTGAGCTGCAGACTGAGAACAGGAGACACTAAGGTGTCCCCAATGCCTGAAGCCCTTGCAACAGCAGGGAATTGATTTGGCGAGACATGCCGAGGTGATCCTGGCTTCAATCTCCTGCAGAGAAAGAGCTTTTTTCATCTCCTGGGGGGAGAGAGGATTTCTCCTCCACAGGTCAATGTGCAGCCCCTCCCAAAAAAAGCACTGCCTCGTAACACACGAGAATGTGGTGGTTAATGTGGGACGGAGCTGGAGTTCCAAACCTATGCCTAGCACTCTCCTTCCCCAGATTCAGATCCACATTTCAGAGTTCACATCTGGGCTCACATCATGAGCCCAGCCAAGTGCCTCACAACTTCACGCCCCCAGATGAGCCCTAGGAAATCCAAGGTTCCTATCCAAACTTCCCCACTTGGGCTTGCACCTTAGAACCCAGTGTGCAACGCCACATTCTACACGTCCACGTAGCTCATGAAGGGCTTCCTCACTCTTGCTGGGAGCACCACCATTGGGAGGCTGGGGAAAGGGTGTCAAGCTGCCAGAGGTTGCCCTGGGAATAACAGCTGATGGAACCTCACCCTGGATTCCTCTTCGGTTGTTAATAACATGTAAACTGGTGGATTGATCAGAAAGTAACCTTTGCAGCCAGCAAGGGATCACACCAGATAAAAATCTATGATTTGTGTAATGCAGGAAGTCAGCTTCTGGCCTTAAGATCCATGGTTCTATAAATCCTTACAGGTAAGTGTTTGTAACAAAAAGAGTAAAGTAATTTAACCATCAGAAAGTAAACAGGCAAATCGCCAAACCTTGGGCATCCATTCTGACCTCCGTGCGGGCGCCCCCCCCCCAAGCTTTGGGCAAGGAACTTGTCTTTCCCAACAGGGGCATCATTTCAGAAAGATTCAAGAGGGAAGAGAGAACGGATTTGCTTTTGTAATTACCATATCCAAAGTCAGTGGAGCAGGGGTACCAAGGTCTGGGAGCAGCGAGGCAGAAACTGAACTCCTCACCCCATAGCAAATGATTCTCCCTCTTCCAATTCACCACCTGCACTCCTGTAAACCCTTCTCTGGAGCCCTTGTGCGAGAGGACGCAGGAGATTAGCGGACACCCAAAATTACCAGGAACAGACAGCGCCTATGAACCTATCTCACACAAAAACTGGACCTAATGTGCCCAGATGGACGTGATAAAGATCAAGGGTTAGTAAGAGATGCAGCACGTTTGATGGGATGTTTCACTGTTTTATGAATGAAAGTGTAAGATACGCACTTTTAAAGAGAAGAGTGTGCAGCTACATTAATAAGGAAGTTGGTGGATGCACTAATACCAGTCATGCTTGGTTCCAAACAGCTGGGTAGCAAACTGAAAAAGCAGTCGTGTGTGGCAGCGTAGAGGGTGACGTCCCTCGGTACCTCTGCCACCCCCTACCCAGCTGCTCGGGCTGGGGTAAAGTGGGCCACCAGGGGTCTAGACAGCAAAGAGGAAAGCAACAGCTGAATGTGCTGATTAGAGCATGCCAGAACCTTGTCTAATAAGGCAGGAGGGAACAGCTGTCACCCTAGCTGGAGGGGATATATAAACTAAAAGGGAGGCATGGCCAGGGAAGGTGGCTGGAGCCCTGCTACTCTTTGCCTCCTGGCCACAGAGAATGAACAGCCCAGAGCCCTGGAGCCAAAAGGGCCTGGTTCAAGAGTGGGGATTGTACAGGTACACTGTAAATAAAGGAGCACGGGTGATTGCCCTGGGTTACGCCTGTGAGTCCTTTTGTTCCAGAGGGGAAAGACCACCCAGAAGGGCAGGGGGCGCATGGTGATATGCTACACAGTGGTTGATGCAGCATTAGAAAGAGCCGACATTCATGCCACAAAGGAACAATGCAACAGCAGAACAGAAATTTGAGACAAGGACAATACTGAACTTTCAGGAACTACAAGCAAAACATCTCAGCTACTGGGAAATTATTGCCTCTGTATAGCTTCAGTTTTTGCAATAAAAAGGCTGTTCCAATACAAGTGCTCATTATGATGGATGGATGGATGGATGGATGGATGGATGGATGGATGGATGGAT
>ML685816.1:11199658-11254657 GCA_007922175.1 Pelusios castaneus | reverse complement strand
GATGGATGGATGGATGGATGGATGGATGGATGGATGGATGGATGGATGGGAGCCTATATGAAACAGGCTAGAGAAAAAATTCCTCTGTTCCCCTTTCCTCACTGATATATTACAGATGTTTAACTGTAATACACCATGCCTCGCTACGACTGCTTTTATTTTAGACTCACTCCACACAAAACTGCTCCTTACTGTGAATGATTTCTGTCCTAGACTAAAGAACCTCCTTGAAACTCCAGTGGCAGAAGGATGGAGGATTTAATTCCTAACCTGGTATCCAAACCCACCTCTACTCTTATGTTTCCAGGCTGGAACCAACTGACTTTTTGTGACCCTACAAGATTTCCACCCCATCAGATCTGAACCACGCCCCAATTTCACTCCACATTAGACACGGATCTTAATGCCATCTCCCAGGCTGACTCAATTGTTAATTGGAAGTTGTGAATCATGAAACAGAGGCCATAAAATTGCACTATTTACCATAAAGAAGTTAGTCCTACAAAGACAAAAAAAAGCCTCCTGCACCATTAAATATTCTTCTGTTCACCATCTTGGAACTGGCCACTGAAATCAACAGGAGTTGTGCCTTGGATTTCACTGGTGACAGGATCACATCCTTTGGGTCATTATTTTTCATTTTGGGCCTTCGTCAGATTGAGGAATTCAAGCCCAAATATTCTGGACTCTCTACATAGCCTTCTGTTGCCCCTTTACATATGTACACAAGAGTTTCTGGCACAGGTAGAACAGCAGAATATCCTATTAACAGAAGCCCTGGTCCCTTTAATACTTTGCACAAATAGCTGCTGACTAATAGATTCCTGAAGGGAATCTTGCACATTACACCTTGCTAAACATTCCACATGGGATCAACTGTGTCCCCACTCTCTCCAATAGCCAACACCTGTTCCCTTTCCTCAGGACGTCACTTTTACCTAGTTATCAGGCTGCAAATGTTCAGTCAAATACCTTGTGTTCTTCCTTCATCACCTGTTCAATAAGCTCAGATTTCATTGGTGGTTTAGAGTACTGGCCCGAAAGGAGGCCATGTCCTAATTTAGTCCTGTAGGGAGAAGGGGGAGAAAAAACAAAGACAAAGATTTTCCTGTGGGTTTGGAGAAAAGAAACAGACAGTACTTTTAATGCCTTGAGAACTCTTCACAGTCTACAATTAACTAGGTTGGAACATACACCTATCATTCCTCCTCCCCAGCCCCTGTCAATGTGCTCTTTTACTATTTACAGTTAGTTTGTCCCAGCATTCTTGCTGCTGAATTATTCAGATTCTATTTGACTCAATAAACTTAATAACAGAAACCTGGCACTTACATTTGTGTGTTGAAATCTTGTGTTGGATCTAGAGGGGAGTAGTCATATATTCTTGGAAGATTTCCCACATACCTGGGCAGTGAGAATAGAGGAGAAATGGTCAACATTTACAGGTGGTTTTACCTGGCTCCTTTGCTAAGACACCTGGATACCTAGCAGGCTGCACTACAGGGATACTTAAGTAAGTTTCATCTCTTTAGAGCTCTATAGCAACAAGCTTAAGCCAGCACCACAATACCAACAAAGTATCCTCCACTGCTTGTTTCTATCTTTCACACACGTACCCAACATGAAAAAAACAGGTGGGAATTTAAATTTTGCTTTAGAAGCTTAACTGAAGAGGAAGGATGGACCAATGATATGGGTACTAGACTGGGACTTGGGAGATTTGAGTTCCATTCTCTGTTCTGCCATAGACCTCCTGTGTGACTTGAGAGAACCACTTAGTCTCTCCTTAACTCAGATCTCCATCTGTAAAATGGGGATAAGAGCAGTGGCCTACATCATTAAGATGTTGTGAGGATAAATATATTAAAGACTGTGAGGCATTCAGATATGGGGATGGGACCCATGTAAGTACCATGGACAGGTAAACAGCAAACAGCAGTGTTACCTGTCCCCTAGAATTCACCCAAGAGATGAAACTTACATTACTTTTACAGTTCATTTGTACACAACCACTGTGGTACCTGACATTTTGCCGGGCAGCACTGACTACTTTTTGCAACCTCCATTCCAGCAAACTTTTAACTGACCACTTCCGTACTTACAAGTAGCTGCCCTAAATAAAAAAACAAACTGTTTAGAAAACGCAACTTTGAGTCTGAACATTTCCAGAAGGAATATCATTGCCAAATGGTTTTAACTTTAAAAAAAGTTGTTTTGTTCTTATAACAGTTTAGTTTTAATAACAGTAAATACCATATATGCTCATCTCTTAGCTGATCCACATATAAGCCGACCCTCGTTTTTAAAACCCCCAAATCCAGAAAAAATGCACCACCCGTGAATAAGCTGAGGGTGAAAATTTGATTACAGAAGGCCCCTTCAGGGCCAATCCCCTTTTCCCCACTCCTTTCGCCTCCTCTCTGCTTTTTCCTGCTCCTCGCCCCCCCCCCCCCCCCCCGCTTTCCCCCCCCCCCCCCCCCCCCCCCCCCAAGGCTTTTCCCTACTCCTCTGCCTTCCCACTCGCGGTCGCTCCCAGCCACAGAGCAGCTCCCATTTTGGCCACCGCTACACCTCCGGGCCTCCAGCAAGGTAAGGGGGGCCAGAGGTGTGGGGAAGGAGGCCGAGGAGCAGGGAAAGGCCGCGGGGGGGGGGCTGGGGGGGCTGAGAGGAGCAGGTAAAGGCCACGGGAGTCAGAGGAGCAGGATCCGCGGATAAGCCGAACCTAGCTTTTCAGCTAGATTTTGGAACATAAAATTCTCGGCTTATACACAAGCATATACAGTAAGTAAGAATTAACATAAGTTAAAAAACACTAAAAAGTTGTGTAAGAACAGCAGCCATATACAAGCCACAGCAGCTGTGTACAAATGAACTATACAAATAATGCACTTGGGCTGACAGTTTTGCATCCCGCCATTCAAATCCAGCAGGTATTCTGCCACTCTGGCCATGGGATGAAGATTCCTGAAGAACACACCTGTGCACAGCCGACCGGTTAAGAACTTATCTCCATGGGTGTGCGAGTATAGCATTGGAACAGATTAATATTTGTAAAAACTAAAGTAAGCCTGTTCTCATTAAATTACATTATTACTCTGCAGATAGGGTTTTAACTGTCTCATTGGTAAATTGCCTCTGATTGCTGATACCAGTCCCGTGCTACATGTTGCACTTACTCTCAGAGTGTTGCATGGAGGCCGACTGACTAAGCCTCACAACATTTCCAAGATAAGTAAGCTGAGGATGTAAAGAGGCAAAGATACTATGTGATTTGCCCAAGTATACAGAGTCAGGATTAGAGCCAATCAGCTCCTGGCTCCTAATCAATGGTTCTTTAAGTGAATTCTGAACATACATCATACAAATGTAAGGTTTGCAGTTGGACGACAAGTTTCTGATGCCTAGTTTCAGAGACAGAGCGAGCCTGTTTAGTGCCCTTTCAACAGGCCCTGAAAAGTATGAGAGACCATACATTGTTGCTGCAGTGTGCACAGCTCGGCAGAAGTTTTCATCAGAACACCACTTTATTGGAATAGCACCACGAAGATCTGCCAGGTACATAGGACCACACTGAATGAACATGTCCAAGTCATACTGGGTAGATCTTCCATCATTAAAAATCTTTGCTACATCTAAAGGTTCTAGACAGCTCCAACAGTTACACTTGGCAAAGTCCGTCCTGATAGCACACTTAAAACTGAGTCAGAGAAGTTGGCAGAAGGCTTCTGCAGTGAAGGAGTTAATGAACCTGCAGGCGCCATTCCATCTGGTTACGTAAATGAACAAAAACAAATGCTGCGTTCCACAGCCTTCTTTTCCAGAAGGTAAGTGCTGCAAGAAAATCTAGGAAGATGTTCAAGGTCTGAGTGTGTCACTTTGAAGACATTACGTCTGTTGGATATAAAGGAGCTCCCTGAGTTTTATCATAATCCAAGTGTAATTCTCCACAAACAACAAACAGCTGTTTACCTGGAAGGGCTACGTGTTTAACTCTGACTTTCAAGAAAACCTCTGAGATATAAAAAAATAGAGTGAAATACCCTAAATAAACTGAAAGCATCAGCATTTGTTTCTCACCCAGCAGAGGAAATAACTAAACAAACAACTCATTCGCAAAGCTGAGATTTTTATCAAGAAACAGCTTGGGTTGGTAAAGGTGCAGATCTCACGTTTAAACCTTGTCTACACATAACAGTTGTACTGGTTTAACTGTAACTGGCATAGTTATGCGGGTACAACATCCCTAGTATGGACATAGTTACACTGGCATAAATGTGCTTATTCTACTTTATCGTATTCCTGTCAGGAAAGGGAATAAGGGCATGTCTATATAGACAGCGGCAAATTTGCCACCCTCAGTTCACTCTTCCAGGTTTGATTGAGTGATCGGTCAAGACGCGCTCAATTGATCTAGAGCTTGATGCTGTAAATCCAGCTCCATAAATAGAGTAGCACTAAGTTGACCAGGCGGCATTTCTGGTTGACTTGTGTGCACAGGTAAGTGGGAGTTATTAAGGCAACAGGAGATACACAAGGTATTTTACGTACCTTGCGTATCTCACTTCAACTGCCACCAAAAAGTGCCGCGAGTATAGATTAGGGCTAAATTATACCAGTATAATACACCTTTATACTGGTGCAACTGCGTCCACATTAGGGCTACCTCAACAATGACAGCCGTAAAGTCACCACAGCCAGATCGATTTATCCAGATTGATTGAGCGGAAGTGGAGGCCCGCTCAATCGATCCAGAAATCAATGGTGGTACTCCACTTCCAGCAGGTGGAGTAATGCCATCTCAGCAAGAGGGCATTTCAAGTTGGAGCAGCAGAAGTTAGAAGCCAACAGGCGATATGCATGCTACATAACTCTGCATAGCTTGCACATCTCCCATCGACTGCCATCGATTTTGGTGGCAAGTTGAGACATAATCTAGGCGTTGTAATGATATAATTATATCAGGAACAAAAATCACACACCTGACATAGTTAAACTGATATAGCTCTAAAGGAAAAGTCGCCCAGTAACACAGGACTTGGGACACCTAAGTGCAATTCCCTGCAGATTCCCTCTGTGATCTTGAGCAAGTCACATAGCCTGTGGAAGGTCCTGTGCCTCAGGTCCCTGCCCATGAAATGGAGGTAAGAGTACTTCACTCCCGCACAGAGATGTTGAGAAGATGAACACATTAAAGACAGTGAAGCACTTAGACTCTATGAGGATGGGGACACACAAGTACCACAGATTACAAATGCCAGTATAGAAATTGGGTGCAGATCAGGCTGAAATTTGTGAGCTGGGGACCAATCCTGCTGGGGACCCAACCCTTGCCCACAAATATTCTCTGTCAAGCTATTGAACTGGCTGGAAGACAGCTGCTTGAAGTAAGAGTTAGAAATTGAAATACGATATGAATTACATATATATAAATTTGTGACATCAGAGCCTGTGCAAAGCACTGCTGAGAATTACTTACGCTCGCTGAAACTCTGGGATGCTGAAAATGGCTTGCATGACAGCACTGAGGTAGCAGCTATTTCCCAGGTTCTTCATACCAGTGTATCCTGGGCCATACATTGGCTTTAACTTCGCACCCGATTCCTGAATCACTTCCCACTCAGAGACTCTTGGTTTTATGTCGTTATCTCTTAGGCCGTTTTCTGTCTGAATATAAAAGGAGTTTTGTTTTGTTTTAAATATAGCTGTAATTATGAGGCATTAATTATAAATCAGCATAAGTTGTAAAATGGAAGAGCCCAACTCAAAATGAAAGGAAAAAAATTCCAACCCAAGGAAAAACCATTCAGAATCAAAACACCAACAGCTTCTTTCTCTTGCAATACACAGCTAAAAATGTGTGATCATTTCTTCCCCTCCTGGCTGGTTTCTATGAATAAAATTGCCTGCTACTCAGTCGCAGCTAAAAGACCACTCCCTTAGCTCAAATGAGACCTCTGTTGATGGTGTTAAAGATTCTCCTGCTCACAAGAGTCTCTACATTTGAATGCATCTGTTTACACCACCATTATTTATTTTTAAACATAGATCACCAGTGTGTTAAGGTTTTTATTGGCAACTCTGTAAAGGCTGAAATTCTGAACCCACTAAAGTTAATGGGAATTTTGTCACTGGGTGAAATCGAGGCCCCATCGAAGTCAAGGTTTTCATGCTTCCTCAGTGAAATAGCCATTTTCCATTACTAAAAGTGAAGGCTCTTTGAAATGAACAAATTTCTTTACCAATATTCAAAACAAATTTTGATCATTAGAACTGAAAGAATTTTTCAAAAAGTTCAATTGAACTTTTCACTATGATTTATGCAGTTTACTGTTTGCTTTCTCTCAGTTCCAACAAAGAAATCAGACTGTGAACAAAAGTGAAATTGACTAGTCAGCTTCAGACCCATGTCATTTTCAAGTTCTCAGGCACTGGTCTAAGGCTGCAATACTCAGGTTGCAAATAAACAATAAATAATAATACCACTGATTTTTTATACCACTTGCCATTCAGAGAGCTCAAAGTGCTTTATGAATGAGGCAGATAACATTATCCCCATTTTACAGCTCAGGAAACAGAGGCACAAAGAACGGAAATGACTTGCCCAGGGTCACTCAGCAGGTCAGTGCAAACCCAAGACTAGAACACAGTTCTCTGCAGTTAGCTTTAGGAATCAAAGTTTATTTTCTTCTGTCCCATTATTTTTTCCTGCTTAGAAGAATCTGAGACTTGAAATAAAAGAGGAGTTTCCTACCGCATGCATCTGGAGCATATCAATTCCAAAGTGTGCCAAGTGCTTTGCTATATGTGGATCTAAAACCGCCTCCTCTTCATCAAAAGAATAGACGTCTATACAAAAGAGAGAGAAGCAAATGTGAGGATGCTCAGAATGTTACCTGTTGGGTTTATTTAAGAATGTCAATAAAACATGCTAAGAATGTTGCCACCTATACAGACTGGGTTATTGATAATATCAACATTTCTGTATGACTTGCAAAACTATATACAGAGTGGTACTGGTTAGAGGGCCAACAATACAATCACCTTATTAAGTTCTCTTAAAACAAAGTTTATATTTTCATAGATTTTCAAGTTTCTTAAAAATTAAAAAATAATTTTCCAATTTCAAAAGAAAAATAATACAAACATGGGGTGTGCTAAGTACAAGAAGCGACATGCATATAAATATCAGTTATGAAGCAAATCTACATTTTCAACATAGTCGACTTAACTCCAAATCTGAAGGTCGACTTAATGCCTAAATTGACCTTATTAAGTCGACTTAAGCCAGTGTGGACACCCGAAGTCGACCTAATTGGCCTCCAGGCCCGGGGATGGGCTGGGGAGAAGAAGAGCCGCGGTGAAGGAGATGGGGCTTCGGGGAAGTGAGCTGCAGCTGGTGGAGATGGGGTTTCGGTGAAGGGAGCTGTGGCTGAGGGAGATGGGGCTTCAGGGAAGGGCTCTCCTATCTTCCCAGCCCGATCCCCTAGCCATGGCTCTCCCTTCTCCCCAGCCCCATCTCCCCCAGCCACGACTCTCCCTTCTCCCCAGCCCCATCTCCCCCAGCCATGGCTCTCCCCAGCCCAATCTTCCCTGGCTGCGGCTCTCTTCCATCGACCTAGCACCTGCCAGTGTGGACGCAGGCAGTCGACTGGAGTGTTCAGTGTGGACGCTCCAAGTCAACTTAACAAGTGAAGACATAACCAAGGAAAACATCTTTATCCTCATTCCTGTTGTGGTGCAGGAATGATTGAGGAGCACAGAGAAACCGATCTGATGACAAACAAAGGTAAATATTGTATTAGTAATAACCCAGGAGGGGCTCAAAAACTCAGCATTCTGCCTGAGAAAGGAAGGACTGTCCAGCAGTTACGGCACAAGTCTCAGATAAGAGAAACCCCGGTTCAAGTCCAGCTCTGCCATAGATGACCTGTTTGGGCTTATGCAAGTCACTTAGGCACTCTGTGCCTCAGTTCTCCACCTAAAATGGGATAATAGCAGTGCCCTATGTCTTTTCCATATGTGTGAGGATACATGCATTAAAGAACCCTTTGAACAACTTATAATGGGTCACAGTGGATTCTGCATCATTGACCATTTTTAACTCAAGACTGGATGCTTTTCTACAAGATATCCTCCAGGATTTATTTGGGGGACACACTCTGGCCTGGAGGTATGCAGAAGTCTTCCAGGAGATACATCAACTCATTTGCTTGCCTAGTTTTACAACAGGCTACATAAAAAGCACTAACAACCCTAGTACAAACTAAAATTTCACACGACTTGTTTACACTGCTCTATATACCACAAACAAATATAAATGCAGTATTTATATTCCAATTGATTTATAATTTTATGCCAAAACTGAGCACATAAGCAACTTTTCAGTAATCATGTGCTGTGACACTTTTGTATTTTTATGTCTGGTACTGTAAGCAATAAATTAATTTAAATACAGGTGAAATTTGGGGGTAGGCATGACAAATCAGACTCCTGAAGTTAATACAATAGTTTGGAAAGTTTGACGAACAATGCACTACTGGATGAGGACTGTTGAACTTGGGACTAAAAGTATGCTATCTACTATGGATTGCCAGATTTATATAAACTAATGCACCATACAGCAGTGGTCTTCAACCTTTTTTGGATCAGTGCCCAGCTTTTCAATATTTTCACATTTGCAGTAAGTTTACTGCCCACCTACATAAATTGTTACTTTTTATAAATTGTTTTGAATCCTAACACCAGTGTTTTGAATCCTAACACCTACTTTGATTTGCTGTTACAGCCTGACCTGATGCTATGTCATACACTCCCCTGCATTTAATTTCCTCCCACTCTGTAACTTTCCTATCTTCAAAGCGTCTGACGAAGTGGGATTTTCTCCCACGAAAGCTCATGCGATTAATAAATCTGTTAGTCTTTAAAAGTGCCACAAGACTCTGTTGTCTTTCTACAATAGACTAACACGGCTACCCCTTTGGAATTTGACTATAATTTTCAATGTCTTTAAATTTTAAACTCAGATATTTTAAATAGGAGATCAAACAAATTTCATTCAAACAAAATTTATTCATTAGTCACACAAACTTTTCATAAATTACAGCCGGATGAGCATGGCCATTATCTCCTTCCTTCATTTTTGTAGCACCCACCAAAAATCGCAAAATGCCCACGAGTGGATGATAACGCCCAGATTGAAGACCACTGCCATACGGGTAAAAGCTACATAAGCTTGATAACAAGACTGTATTAGTTCTCAAAAGAACTGATTGCAGGACACCAGCGTGGGAGAGTCTGTGACAGGAAACTCCAATTAAAATGCAAAAACGTGCTTCTTACACACATGGCAAGCGACCTTCATTTAACTTAGGGCAGGTCTACCACCAGACAGCGCTACATTGGCTACTCGCAGAGATGGAGCAATGTCAGCTGGAGACACACAGTGCGGGTGTGGACAACTGTAACTTCCATCGCTCAGGGGAGTGTCACGTTTACACCCTTGAGCTACATAAGTTAGATCAACTTAAACGGTAATGTAGACCTGTCTTTAGAGAATCCTATAGTAAGACTATTGCTTTTAATGTATAAAGCTCCCTCATCAAACCCTCTAAAGAACTGCTCAGCAATGACTAAAGCTAGATTGATTGAAAAATAGTAAGAACACCAGAAAAACATGGGAGCTGGAAGACAGGGGTTCAAATCCTTGCTGTGGCCTAGAGTTTTGGTGTGATCTTGGGCAAGAGTCAGAACTCCTCTATGCATTGGGCCTGTCTACATGGAAGTTTTACTAGTTAAATCAATATACTTACGATGATATAACTCACCACATGGACTCTTATGATGAAATAAAGGATACTGTGGTGTAACTATATCGGTTAAATTCACATTTTTGCTTATACTGATACCACTTTTCCACGCAGGTGAGCTCGTTTCCCCAGGTATTTTATGGACCTCATCTCTGCAGTATCTAAAACAGATAGAGTCCCTAATGTTTTCCTTGCTGTAATTGTTTGGTCTTCCTGGGCACTGAACAGAATTTCACAGGATTCTCCTTCGCCGATCCTTTTGCCCCAGTTAAAAGCAGGTGCAGGAAGGAAGTCCATAGCTTGGTATGCTAGTACGGGTCAGGTGGGTTTGAATATACCCTGACGGGGTGAGAATGCCATACTGGTTTATCATCACAGGGCAGAGATCAGTGACGGGGAAGCACTCCTTCTCCAGTGACAATATTTTCAGAAGGAAATGGAGTTAATTAAAACTGAGGGGAGAACACAATGGAAGGGAAGGCCCCACTGTTCAGTGTTTACCAGGGGAGCCCCATCACAGAGGCAACCCTAACGTAGGTACACGCTCCTTCCTCACTCCCAGTGCAAAATCATACTCATAGACCCATACAGTTCTGGGTTATGATGACATAGGATGAAACTCCATTTTTTCCTTCTCAGATGATTCCAGCTTCCCATCCTTGGTCTTCTGTTTTGTCTCTCCCAGGCTTTGGGCTGATTCTCAGCTTCTTTGTTAGGGGAGGGCCTGCTCACAGATGCAAACATGCCACTTTTGCTCTCTCCTCTCTGCTCCCCCTGGAACAATCGCCACTTTCTTCCTGATCAAATAAATGATGTTTGCATCTCCCTCATCCTCTCTCTCCCCTGCCCCAAGCAGGAGGCCTCTCCCAAATCCTCCCCTGAACCTGACAGGACCTACCACCGTTCCCTAGCCCTTCCTTACTCCCAAACACCAGAATACCCAACTTCCATGGACAGCTCATATTGTCTGCCCACCACCCTAGCTGTCAGCCAGACCTCCCAGGGTGGCTACTCCCGTTTGCCAGGTCCCGACCTGAGGGAGGTGCAGAAACTGGCAGCAGGGAGAGTCAGATCCTGTTAGGTGCACAAGTTAGGGGAGATGCCAGCAGAGCGGAAGGCAGGTCATCTGTTCTCAATGTGGCCCATCTCCTGGCAACTAGGGATCTTCTCTGCTCATCAGCAATGAGTCACTTGGCAAATCAAGTGAAACTTTAGCAACTGGTCAGTGCCCCAAGAGTTCAACTATCTGGGTTCTGGTCCTGTGTTGACCTTCCTGAACTTCTTCCTTTG
This sequence comes from Pelusios castaneus, assembly GCA_007922175.1. Lineage (NCBI taxonomy): Eukaryota > Metazoa > Chordata > Testudines > Pelomedusidae > Pelusios > Pelusios castaneus. The sequence goes on along the minus strand of ML685816.1, from coordinate 11,243,561 downwards.
AATTGGGGATTAGCCAGTATCCTAAGAGTTAATGCAGTTTTTAAAAAGGTCAGTCAAGGTATAGGCCTGTAAAAGTTCAGCCTCACGAGCCCAGGTGTGGTCCTTAAACTGGCTGATTAGTCCAGTGTTCCCTCCAGAACCATTAGTTATGGGTGACCCTGCTGGTATTTGTGTGGATAGAACACGTCCCTCTGCCGGAATTCCATTGTAAGAGTGCTACCGTCCCAGAAGACATTATGTTTTCATCCGTATACAGGAGCTCACACCATTCCCATATTCTTATGGTGAAGTCACATGCAGCCAAATAAGTTCAGAATGCTTCTCAGAGTGAAATTATACACAGAGATCTAAGGTGGACTGCCTTTATCAGCATGGAAGCTGGGGGTTTATTTTCCCTAGTTCAGACCATTTTTCTGTGTTTAAGAGGGAGGGTGATTACCTGAAACCACAAATCAACAGAATGGTAGAAATGGAACATGGACACGTGAGCCATTCATCTTTGCTCAAGCCCAGCTCTTGTTTCATAGGATTCAACACCTTCAAGGGTGTGGCTAATTATATTAACAAAATATCACAGAGACTTTTAGAAGAGAGAGGAAGAAGAGGAGAAAGAAAGGATTCATTTATTTAAAATTAAAAAGCAACAAATTTCAGAGTGGGGAGACGAGCCCCTGTGGACAAGTCTGAGGCACATTAACATAGCACAGTCATGGGTCAGAAAATAAATAATTATGGTGATGGGAGATGATAGAGGGTAGGGCAAGAAAAGCTACCCTCCTGATCCACAGAAAACACTGGAAACAATAGGGGGTGAGAAAAACCTCAGAGTGGAAATTAAAGGAAAACAAAATAGGAAGAAATGGAAACATGAATATTGTGTGGCATGAAATGCTGTCCCAATGTCCTTTTCCGTTGCTCCCTTAAGTTCTGGTACTTTCTTTAGCGACCATGGAATGCAATGCTGCACGTACTAAGTGTCAGAGGTCCAAGGTGCAGGACCCTCTGTTTGACACTCCTGGCTGCATAGGGAGGCCCTAGAAAACTGCCTAACAGAAAGGATCCATGAAGCAACTCGTTCAACATCTGTGTCTGTGTTAAACTGAGCATGCTATTTCAGCCATTACCACTGCCTCTAGCCCTGCCCTCAGTTTAAACGATGTGGCAGCAGATAGGAGAAAAATGGGACACAACTATGCTGTCCTGAGAGATGAAGGAGGCAGCACAGTACAGGAGTTTGAAGGGCGTAGCCACACAGGGATCTGGGAAGGTGTTGCATTTGGGGCCCTGAGCCGGAAGTCAGAAGATGCAAGTTCAATTCCTGGCTCAGCCTCAGATCTGTCTCTGACCTTGGGCTGTAAAGTGGAGTAATACTGCTCCCTTGGCAAGTTTCAGTGCAACTCAGTGCTATTTGTACAGTGCTTTGAGGGAGGAGAAATGGATGCTCACTGGGTAGTACCCTGTTCCTGGGCAGGTGGGCAGGGAATGGGTGGAGCCTTGGCACACCTGCGTGGATGCAGAGCAGAAGCAACCTGTGCCTGCAAAAGGGCTGATACAGATTACTCCCTCTCTGGAACAAGACAGGATGGGAACCAGATTGGGACTCTGCATCACAATCCACTTGCTGCTGTGCTTCAGGGGAAGTGCATCTACATGTTGCCCCTTACTCAGGCTGCATTGTAGGCTTACTGTCCAGCCCTACGGAAGTATTACATTTACCACTGACATTTACACACAAAGAGAAGTGTGTTATTAATAAGGGAGCAAGTGGGGAGGGAGAGTGTCTTTTCTGAAGGGAAAGCAGAGCTGTCCTCAGTCAGAACAGGAACAAGGACCCAGAACAGCTGCTGATCCTCATTCAGAGAGGAAGGATGACAGTCTGTTCTTTGTTGTCAGAAAGGAGGTGGATGATAGGTTGACAGTGACAAGAAACAAATATTATTGCTTAACGAGCACCGGACAACCAGTGAAACAAATATTCTCTTTAATTTTGCAGACACAGCAGCTGTGGGGATTGATCAACACCAACCTATACACACTTGTTATTAAAACATTGAACTTCCAAGATCAGATAGGCACAAGAAAGCAAATTCTCCATCTGGGAGAGTCAATTTTGCTAGGTATTCTAATGCAACAGCAGGTTGAATCAGACACTTTCACAGACTGTAGTGTCCTCTCCCTGAAGCTGAGTGGCACTCAAGTGTGGGACATTCTTTCCTTTCATTGACAGACCCAGGCAAAACTGATAACTTAAATGAAGGTAAATGTCTTACAAACAAATCCTCATTGATGAACAATGGGTAAATACATCAGCTTTAATAGGAAACGGCTTTTGAAAAGTCATTTTTCATCCATACAGCCATGAGCACTAAAAACCAAATTTTAGTGCATAATCATATTCTTTGTTCATACTTCCTCCTTAGAGCTATATGAGAACAGAATCTCTTTGATTAAGCATTTTGGCTCCTCATGCGTCTATCCAGCCTAATCTCCACAGTTCATAATCCTCTCCCCAGCAACACAGAGGAATGTCAAACAGAGGATACTTGGACACCACCCTTACACAGTTCCTCCCTGTGAGGATCTTGAAGCACTTTACAGAAATTAACAAGCACCATCACATCAGGCCGGTGGGCTAGAAAAGTATTCATCAGTATGCATAAAAGTTATGGGCTCAATGCAGTAATCACTGTACTAAGTTCTATGGCCTGTGCTGGGCAAGAGTCAGACTAGATGATCTTCTGATTTTATAATCTACTAAACAAAGATCCTGTTTTCTGCAGTAGTAAAAAAACAGATAGGAAATGCAAGAAGAAATGGTGCAAAATGTCTGACGAAGTGGGATTTTCTCCCACGAAAGCTCATGTGATAAATAAATCTGTTAGTCTTTAAAAGTGCCACAGGACTCTTGTTTTTCTACAATAGACTAACACGGCTACCCCTTTGGAATTTGAATGCAAAACCAAAGTTTTCTTCAAATAGAATTTTTCCAAAGTTCACAGATTCTTACATTTTCCTTTACATTTCAAACAAACCAAGTTTCCAGTATTCAATGAAACGTAAATTTTATAAATCATTCCTGCATCTTACTAGGGAACATTTACTAAAGTTACACAATTTTTAAGAAACTATAACAAATCTGTATCTTAAATCTATTCGTACCCAACATGAAAAACTATGTTAGTCATCGCACAGGCTGGCACAGATGGCAATACACTGTATACCTTTCATTCTTCAAGACCCTGTTTCCTTTTCTTCCAATACACATATATTTGTGTCTCCTTTTACTAAGGGTAGCATTTTATAGGATATTTCCCACCCATATTCGGAATATATACAGGCACTAAAAGAGGATAAAGACAGAGTCACATATAAACATGCAATACTTATTCCCACATATGTATCCCACCCCTTCTGGGTCTGGTACAGTTCACACAAGTTAACAGCAGAGCTAAAGCTTTCTGTCGAGGAACACGGTCACTGAAAAACATTCAGATATGGAAATCAGCTCTGTATAATATAAGATTTGGCCATTCCAACTTGCGTAAACTGGAGAAGCACCAATAAAGCTATGTGAATTTATACCAGTTGAGGATCTGCTCCATGACTCTCACAGCTGCTCCAAATATGCAATATTTACAGATGCTTATTAACAAAGACAGCTTCTCTATGCTGTAAGATGCAGGTGATATTTCTTGTATATTTTGGTTTCTTTGCAGCTGAGTACAAATCATCTGGCAACTAACCTGCACCATCAGGAGTGATGGTTCCCAGCTTCACTGCTAAGGGATAGCCCATCTCTTTGTAGTATTCCAGTGCATGGCCGTTTCCCCCGCTGCCATCGAAGAACCATTTCCCGCACAGCACTGAGCCATCAGTCAGGTTCAGCCAGAGGTTCTCCCGCAGGTCACACTTAGAGCACTTCCAGCCACTGCCAGGAAGAACATTGAAAGTAAAGCAGAAGAAAGTGATTGATGCTGCAGCCCAAAATGCTGCTGTAGGAGTTCCATTAACAAAAACCCACCATCTACCAATGGAGAGTACAAGGGAATCTCACGGTCGGGCCATTGAACTTAGCACCAAGTCTTTGAGTTGCCAACGTGCAGCTCCAAGGTCACAAAACATCGATAGTTCTTGCAGTGAGCCTTTTTCTGACATGCACTTATCAAACAAACCCTGGCACCCTACCTGGGGGGAATCCTTACGCCATTGTCTATCTGTACGAGCGTTTTGGCGTGTTTGGATACTTGTAGCTCTTCTTCCCACGAGTCTGGGTCCTGCTTTCGGTAGGGAGATTTTGAACTGAGGACTGCATCACAAGCTATTGTTACCTGTACAAAGTCGGATAAAGCAGGAGAGGTCAAACTCAAAAACTGACCCATGTGACAGCTCTTAGAAGGCAAAACTGTCAAAGAGGCGGTAAGTGCCATTGAAAAAAATCACAGGGAGTTTCATGCCCTTGAAAGTCTCCTTCTAACTACATAAACTCTCTTCCTCTTCCCAGCCTACTAAACAGACCACGGCATTTCTCCCCTGCTTACATCCATGCAGCCCAGTGAAGTCCATTGCCTGGGTAGAACTGAGGGCAGATTCCAGGCTGGCTGAAGAAAAATGACAACTATACTCCCAACAGAAAAGGAAAATTGGAAAAAAACCAAGGAAAAGTTTCCTTTATTTCTAAAGGGAAACAAATCTTGATGGTTCTTGATCTCCCCTGAAAGATCTCAGTAGCCCACTGTCCAGATGGGGCTAATGCTAGCTGGACGTTGGAGTCAGCAGCAATGAACCTAAGTGAACTCGGAGTCAATGTTTATGCCCAGTTCAAGGATGTGTCTAAGACCCCCAAATCAGTAAGACATTAATCACATGCATAAGATGACACCAATATGCATGCAAGTTATTTGCTGAATGACAGCCATTACCATCATTGGCATAGCAGGGCAAGGAGTATGATAAAATGTGCTGCTTTCAAAATTCAAGTGTGATTTCCCTATCAGCAACAGCTGATACCACATTCTTCAAACAGGACATTTTCTTACACTCGATAAACTAGTTTAGGTGTTTGCAAGCTGTCAATGCTTATCTCTAAATACACAGGTAGCTTTTTTAGTGAGTCTATGCAATGCATAAGAATGCTTTCCTTCTACCTGTAATTCCACATTTCTATATACAAACACTGTGATACAGCTTAGAGCCCAAATGTAGATCGTTTACCTTTTTTTAAAGAAAAACCCACAAACCCTAACATCAAGAGAAATGTTTTTAGGTTTTGTTTTTTATTTCAGTGCTTTTTTATTACAAGTATTTTAAGTTTTGCTTTTTAGTTTCACTTTATTTGGATTTTAAACATTTCCCTACAGAGTTTGCAATCAAACCATCGCAGCAGCATTGTGATAACTTATAGGAACCGGAAAGTGAAATCCCTAACTCTGTGTTCATTGTCCAAGCATAGAGGCAACAAAAGACAAACCAATAACATCTACTTGGAAGTGTAAATTAAATTATTATAACTGAAAGAATGCCTAATACATTGTCTAAGGAATTATTAATAATGTGTAAGAACTTGAGGGCTTTTTTAAAGAAATATTTGATTCTTTGCCTGTAGCAACCCCTGAGCCAAGTTAATGAAAACAGATTGTCTTCCAATTTGTGTCATATATATTTAGACCCCAATCCAATAGAACTACTCGAGTGATTAAAGTTGAGCAGGTGGGTAAGCGTCTGCAGGTTTGGGGCTTTTCTTTGACCCCAAAACTTTCCCAAAAGTACCCACCTTGAGATACCTTGTTTCTGATTTTCAGAAGTGCTGAGCATCCACACCCCCAAGCGAAGTCAATGGGAAGTGGGGTTCTCAGCCTCTGAACATCAAGGCCCTTGGTGCTTCAAATAAGGAATTCAAAACCCAGAGGCCACTTCAGAAAATATGGGCATTCTTTTGATAGTGCGGATAAACAAAAATGTAGAAACATTTGCAGGAGTCAATTCTAGACATGACTCAATACTTCTACACAAAGCCCTGCCAAACCTCACATCAGCTGAAAGGGAATTCTGGAGGCAGACACATGAGGGAAATGCTGCCTTATCCTTCCCTTTAGCACTTGCATATCCCATCTTGGGGAACCTAGTAGGGAGCAGAGAAAACAGATTTTGATACCATTGAAAGAGACATATTTTTCCTCTCAGCACTTCAGGGCTGTGGGGTTTTTTTCTCTTCAACTTCTCCACCAAAGCATTCTTTCCACCCGAAATCCCACAAGCACCCAGACATCCTCCTCAAAAGCCTTATTCTCTCCTTTTTCACATTTACTGCACTCCTGGCCAAAGAGCAGATCCCGCTCCACCCACATTTATTCCTAAGCCTTCAATGCCCATTATCTGTCTGCAGCTTCCTTAAACTCTCCCACCCTCCTCTCTCTCCACCTGGGATCATCTTGCAGACTTTTTCAGGCAGAAGATCAACACCACCAGCCATGATCTCTCTCCTCCCCTCCCTGAACACCCTCCACCTTCTCCCCATCACCGGTCCAAGTTCTTTAGCATGCTTTAATCTCTCAACCCGACCCACTACCTGCCCTCGCACACCTCTCAAGTCTCTCAATGCCATGTCTTTCTCTGCCTCAGAAATCAGACCCCTGATCCCTCCACCTCCTCTAAGTTCATTGAATGCTTAGCCTCCCATGCAGACTCTACTGCTCCTCCAGTTTCATCCTGCTGCCACCGCTTTCCACATCACTCAAACTTCACTCTCCAAGGTCTCTAGTGACCACATCCTGGCCAGATCTCAGGGTCTAATCACCAGCTTCATCCTCTCTGCTGCTCTGGACAATACACTCATACACTCCTTTTCAACACCTTTGCCTCCTTGGGTTTTTGCCTCCTCCAGTCCAACAAGACAGCTGTTAAGATCCTCTTTCTGGCCCATCACTCTCTAAACTCATCCCTTTCACTCCACTGGCTCCCCTTCTCCATCTCATGAAATTCAAGCTTCTTGCTCTTGCCTGAAAGGCCTTTTATAACTCTGTCATCTGTCCCAACTTCTTTTCACTTCACCCCTTCCCAGCATTGCCAAAGAGCCAGCTTCCACACCCCATATGCCCACTTCTCCCAGCAGTGTTTACCCTTTCTTCCGTCTCCCAGAGGTGACCCACTGAAATCCCTCCAGTAGACCAGTTTTGGGAGAGAAGAAAGGAGAGACAAACATATAGGGGAAGAGGTAGGGAATACAATAGAATGAAAGGGAGTGGGGAGCAAAAAAGGCTGTATAAGAGGAAGGAGGGTTTAGAGGCTATGGCATTAGCCTTGGATACAGGAGTCCTAAATTCAATCCCCTGTTCTACTACAACATGCAGTGTAACCATAGGCAAGCTACCATGTTAGTCTCTCTGCACCTCAAGTCCCAGTCTGTAAAATGGGGATAGTAGCACTTCCCTACCACAGAGGGGTGGCATCAGGTTAAACCTACTTAAAAACTGTGAAAAGTTGAAATACTACAGTAATGAAGGACATACAAGTGCTGAAGGAAGAGAAGAGTAAAAAACAAATAATGAAGACAAAGCAGGAAGACATGATAAAGGGCTTAAATTACAACAAAAAGTGATATAAATTAGATATTAGGAGAAACTTCCTAACTGCAATGGAAGATGAGCACTAGAACAAATTACCCAGGGAGGTTGTGGAATACCCATCGCTAGAGGGTTTTAAGAACAAATTAGATGAACACCTGTCAGGGATGGTCTATACGCAGTCCTGTCTCGATGCAGCTAAATGAACTATCGAGGTCCCTTGTAATCCTAAACCACTAGCTGTAGAGCATGGCAGAAAAAGTGGCCTAAATGAGGAAGAAGGTAAAATAAAAGCAAGAAACCAATGAAAGTAATTTGCTCTTTTAAATGCCTCCCCTTTGCTTGATTTCCCCAGGCAGAGTCTGAGGGAGGCCCTGACAGTAAAAAGAACTAACATACACATGAGCAAGCAAAGCCCCCGTCTCCATAAAAATGAACTTGGAGTCAATTCCTACTCTGTCACCAGCGGCATACACTCACTGACCAGTGCTGGCAATTCCTCTATATTTGGTAATGGAATTTCATAGTGATCTGGAAATATAACGAGTTTAGCTTCATCTTCATATTCAAAATCATCATTGTTTAAATCACCATTTGTTTCTAGATCTGCAAAAGAGATAGAGAGAGAGAGAAAAGGTTAGGAAATGATAAACGGTTAAGGAAACTAAGAAATCCTTTAGACCGAAATCTGACAATTCCTTTGGAGGAAAAAGCCAAGGAATAAAGCATCCATCTGGAATTAACGCTCATTCACAATCAAAGTTGAGCTGGCCACTGAGTACATCGGCCATCGTTGTGTGGTTGTGGATGTCGGAAAGTAGGTAAGATCCTAATATTCTTTTGGGTTATTCATTGAGAACAAAAACATGATGCATTCTGGTAGTCCCTTTCATCTAGGTTTAGAAGCACTTTACAAACGCTGAGGCTGTGTCCATGTGGAAAAGCTTTATCAATTATACAAGTATAGACACACCAACGTGACGTGTGTGTGGACACTTTTATTCCAGTATAGAATGGCTCTCTTTTGTTTAGCTTAAACCCTTCCCAAACATGAATGTAACCAAAAAAGGCACTCGTACTGGAATAAGAGTGTGCATGCTGGGGTTTATATCTGTATAGCTATATAGTTTAAATTCACATCTTAGATTTTAGCAGAAACCCACTTTTCTTGGTAGACGAGAACAAGTGACGTCTCACATCATTCCCATGAGGTACAACAAACAAACAAGTGAACAAATGAGGAAGCTGAAGCACAGAGAAGCTGAAGCCAACACTGTCAACAGCGGCTTTTAACTCTGGTGCCCCATTTTTGGGGTCCCCAACCTGAGCCACCCAGATTTTCAGAGCTGTTTAGAACATGGGCTTCCCGCCCCTCCCATGCACTACTCCTGGAGCTGAAGCTCCCCAGCAGCTCTGAAAAATCAAGACCCACATGTCTCACATTCTCCCCCACATCCCAAAATGGAAGTGCACAAAAGCAGAGGGTCTCTTGCAGAAATGCTGGCTGTCATTTGCCCATTAGTGGGTGGCTAACTTAATGGTACAGAGCAATTTGGATACAGTGAACTCACTTCCCTTCATAACCAATAGCAGATGAACAAAGAATAAAAGCAGCTGAGGGTTGCTGCAATGATGGTCTGCCTATTGTCCTGGACGACCGTTGTTCAGCCTTCATGGACACATATGAATAGGGAAGCTGAAACACTAAGACCCACAGCTGAAAACTCCCAAGTATTATTATTATAGGAAACTCAAAGGGTTAGAGAACAATTCACGGCAGTAACATGGAATTTACATGGAGATTTCGGTGCCTTCCATCTCTCTTCCTTTATGTTATGCAGATTTTATAAGATTAAGCCACAAAAAGGAGCAGTGAAGGGAGAGGAATAAGTAAAAGCATGGTGGTGCTGCATCTTTTATAGAAGTTGATGGGCATTTTCCCTTCAAAATGATGGAAGCAGGATACATCAAGACATTGTTTCTACAAATCAGAGACAGATGCGTGGAGAAGAGCACATCTAATCTGAGGTGGTGGATAGCTGACCTAGGACGGTTTTTGTCTGTACTCAAGGCACATACATAAGTAAGTTTGATTGGGCTAATTAAATTATAAATAAGTGCTGACAGCAACCACTGCACATGTGGAATGTATGAAACCTAGTTAAGGTGAAAAAGGAAGATGACAGGGTTAAATCACTGAGAAGTTACACCCTCTACTTATCCACAGAACAGCCACAGCATAAACAGCATCAATGTGAGCATCTCCTAAACCCTCACACCAACACACCTCAATCAGCCCTGGAAGAATCATCTCTAGCAACAATAGTCCAGACTCCACTGACTCCTGGCTCTCTGCTCAGGCTGCCAAGAAGGGATCCGCTAGTGCCAGCTGCAGTTTTAATGGCCACTTGTCTAATAACTGACCCAACCACTCCAAGACATTGCATATATGCTGCAAAGACAGTAGTAACCATTAGTCACTAGCAACCTGAGTTAGATTAAAGCAGGTGATCTTGAAAAGAAAGACTACCCCATTACCAACTTCCTGTCCCAATGATCCTTTTCCTTACAAGTCACAAAAGTATAATATGGATTGCTCAATACCTCAACTACAGCCAGGGCTTCCTTAAGATTTCCCATTACAAACCTTGATTTTGAAGGAATTCTATAGATTCAGCCATAATGCCGTTTTTTCCAGAACGTATCTAAAAATATATATTGTCCCAAAAAGAAATCAGACTAAACAACCTCAAGCCACTGATGTGTGTGGCAAAAAAACAAGCTGAAGTTCAGTAATACCCAGGAAATGGACAGTGGCCACTATCCATAAGGCTACTGGTTTAAACACAAAGGCTATGTCTACACTTAGTTCGAACTAACTAATTCAAACTAATTTTAGTTAGTTCAAATTAGCTTAATTTGAACTAGAAAAAGTTAGTTCAAACTAAGCAAGTGCCATTCATGGCACTTGCCTAATTCAAATTAGCAATCCCCATTCATTTCAATGAGCCGGTTAGTTCGAACTAAGAAATTAGTTCGAATTAATATGGCCCCATTGGTTAATTCGAACTAGTTACCAGTTGAAAAAAATCATTTATGCCCATGACCCACCAATTACATCGTTGAGCAATGCATTCCAGTCTTGCGGGGACAGCAGCTGGGGACACCACAACCCAGTACCTGAGGGTCTGTGACCCAGTACTGGGTCCCGGCCCGTGATTTGAAAACCACTGGCCTATAGGAGAAAGGCTCTATGTTCCATTAGCAATCAATCTTCTGACAATTAGAGTAATGACCCATTTAAGAATATCCTATCATTTTAGTTACTGTGAATGGGGGGAAAGCGGACGTTTAATTCACCTTTTAAGGCTTCATGCCATTCCGATTGTTTCAAGACCCGGAAATGACATTCTCTCAGTCCAATCGCCTCAGAAGCCGGGCATGTGGACTTCAAGGCAGCGTGACGAAAAAAGACACACACTATTCCATTCGTGCTTGCAAAAGAATGAAGATTTAAGTTGTGATGCTCTGAAAAAGGACTATGGAAAACTAGCACTTATTCCTCTCCACACTTCTGCTCTCTGTGACCAAGATTTGAAAAAGTGACCAGCCGTTCTGAGAGCCTAATTCTGGGTGACTAACAGCTTCAAGGGACCTGATTTTCAGAGGGTAGTTATCAGCACTTTCAGATGGGTCCCTTTAAAAGATGTTCAATCGGGCACCTCAATATCACTAGTCACTGGCCTGTGCATGTTCAGAGGTTTTAGTTCAGTGCTTAAAAATAAACTCTCCTTCCTTTTTATTTCCGGTGACCGTGCAGAGCCAACAAAGCTGCAAGACAGTGAATTCGTATCTAATCAACAGAATTATTAACTGTATTGTAGTAGGAGGGAACAGGGCTACCCAGGAGCAACTGCAGGCAGAATTCGCCTTCCACAATTGTTGCTGCAGATTACGCGTGAGCAGGAAAAGAACCCACCTGATTTCAGAACTCAGATTAGGTTTGCTGAGCCAACAATTAGGGGAAAATCTCTATTTTTACTTGTAAATCCAGCAAGTTTGATTCAGAAATCACGGTCCCATGAGAGTCAAGGAATGCTGAGAAGCCCCTTCCCAGATGAAGGCAGCACTTCAAGATGCTCGAATACCAAAAGTACAGGATCTCCTGTGTAGTAATGGGTTTACTTTAGCTCTGAGGTCTCACACCGCCCCCGGAGAACTGATTTAGAGCATTTCTGAAGAGATGATACATTGCTGCTGAACCTACACAGGACAATGCATTTCCCTTCTAAGGGACCAGGAGCTTTCTGATGCTTGATCATAGTCACAATTAAACACTGTGGTCATCAAAACAGAGTATGGAGAAGGCAAAATAACTGGTTCACTACGTGAGCCGTGCTGGGGTTGTTATTTTGGGCAAGCAGTCAGCAGGGTAAATTTACTTCAGCTATCATCTGGCCCAGCTTGAAGCATCACTCTCGTGACAGTGAGACGCGCTCTGCCACTGGCTGACTGAAAATAGCAGGTGAGTGGGTGGTTGATGGCAGAGAGTGCTGTAAACTAAGCCGTTGGAGGGAAAGAAAGGGAGGAACACTTGACTGGACTTGTCCAGATTAGATTTAGATGAGTTACCAACTGAACACACTAATTATAGTGGCATGATTAGATCCCAGGCAGGATCCCCAAATAGGTGCCCACCATGTGTGTGGTGGTGCCTGTGCGGGAGACCGAAAGTTCCCTAGTAACACGGACAATGAGCCTGCATCCAATATTGAGGCCTTACAAAATGGTCTTGAAAATCAGGTCACATTTAGGGATCAATCCTGATCTCATTGCCTTGAATGGCAGAGAATCCAGCTCTTAAACCTCGAATTATTCCTTCCAGCTGCCCCCAAAATGTCCTGAATACCACAAGCCTATTCAGATTGCAAGCAATTCGGAACAAACATTCTTTCTTCAGACATGTCTGCAAAACACCAAGCTCACTAATAAAGCCATAAAAGAAACAGATAAGCAATAAATATATGCTACAGCCACTCCATCCTATTTGCTGAAAGGAAACAAAACCGCAGTCCATCCGAGACTTTACAATGCTTCTTACTAGGATTTACTAGACCATTATATAAATTGGACAGTATTCACACAATACTTTGAAGATGTAACAGGCTATGTCAGGGGTCGACAAAACTGGTTCCCAGGTAGGCACTAGCAGTTTTATTTTTGGTCACCAGAGGACGCTCCTCCACAGCATTTCTGCAGCAGAGCTTGGAGCCAGGCTACAAACTCTGGTCACCATCGCGACCTGGCACCTGGGTTTTGTCAAACCTTGGGCTAAGTATTATTTTTACTCTGAGGTATTTATCCCAGTTTATCACCAGAGTGGTTAATATAATCATTGCTTCCACTCTCATTGTACTGTGAATTTAATCAGAAGAAAAGCAAAGAAAACTAAGGCACCAAATTTAAAATCCTTAATTGTATTCCTAACAACATTATGGTTAGTTACACTGATTTAATCTAGGTATAGTTGTTAACAGGTTTTGTAGTTAGTGCTGCTACTTCCTATGTATGGCTCTATATAAAACAAATTATTAAAACTGCAACATTTGTAAACTCTTATCCACTTTTCACTATACATGCTGTCTGTCCACCTTTCTCATTTTACTCAAGCTTGGACAATGAAACGTGGAAGTGACAATTTCACTCATTTACTAGCCTGTTTTACTTTTAGTTCTCACATGTTGGCACAACTCCATTGTATTTAGACTCACAATGCTATAAGGGAGTGTTTAAATTCCCAAATCACCATTTCTATTTGTAGATTGGTGTGTCCATTTTGTACTTTCACACTTACATAAACATAAAATCTAAATGCTGAGCCAGGTGCTTTTAAGAAGGTCCCAACATTGTAAAATAAATAGACAAATTAAAGATATCCTTCCTGAAAATGAAGCTCAAGCACATTTTCCCTACAAGGTGCATATGGTCTGGAGACTGGCAATGTTTGTCACAAATGAGTTGGCCAAAACGAAGTTTACACATGGACATTTTTGCAAACTCACAAAATAAAGATTCTCTCTTCCCTTCCTAGGCTGATTTTGGTTTCTAACTTAGTCAACTGGCCTGCCTTCAAGCATTGCGTGATAATGCAGGAGCACACCCTCTACCCTGGCTCTTTCAGTGTTTTGGGAAGGAGAAATCTCATCATGGTTTGATCCTCTTCATTTTTCTAGTTTCTTCATTTCCATTCTGTTCGCATGATAGCAGCAGTTCTAGAAGCCACTCTAGAAGGATTTTAAAGTTGTGCTTCTAATGCAGAGGAGACCGGAAGGGGTTTAATATCCTTAATATCTTTTAAGTCAACTTAACAAAGTGGACTAAGTCGACTTAACTTTAAGTTGACTTAGTCCACTTTGTTAAGTCTACCTAACCACCCTTAAGTCAACTTAATAAAGTTGACTTAAAAGTTACTCCTAGTCCACACCGTCCTTAAGTCGACTTAAGGCTTAAGTCAACCTAATGGGTGGTTCTTATTAAGTCGACTTAAGGAATTTCTTAAACTGACTTAATGAAAGTCTGGCGCAGACAGGGAGTAATTTAGGTCGACTTAAATCTCCTTAAGTCGACCTAAATTGCTAGTGTAGACATACCCTTTGATAGTTATTTACTCACTTTTGCATCTACACATCCCAAAGCACTTACAAAGGGCTATACGGGTGCTAACCGCTCCTGTAAAAGCGCCACTTAAATTATTAAAATGAAACACAGCAGCAAGAGAGTTTCAGATGATGAAGAACCACACAGCCCAGAGGAGAGTAAACAGTCCACAGATGTCTCAGATCCCTACAGTCCTTGGGTAAGGAGTGGAAATTCAATGGGCCAAATTCATGGCCAGTGTAACTCCACTGTCTTTAAGGATTAATTCGGAACTGAGACTGTTGGAATCTCTGTAACAGCTCTAACAACATGAATGGGCAATACAAGGGCACAAAACCTAATCCATTCAGGCCCCTCTTCTGGCAACAAACTGCAGAAGAGCAGGTAATTTTGCTCCTCTTATTTGGTGCATCAGTAACACACTTTAAGCCATACAAAACTTGCACCCGGAGGCCACAAGAATGGCGGCCTCAAACATACGCTGTAAATTAGCAAGAATCAAACTTGGCCCTGTGTTTCTAGGAGCCTTTTTTTGGTCCATCTCATTCACACATGCATTACTAACTCTGCTAGGCAGCCCTGCTTGGCAGTCTGCTTCCTTTTGGAAGCTTATGCAGCCACTTTGTGATCGTTTGGTGTTAACTGAAAATTATTCTGAATATGAACTGTTAGGTAATAGCATTTAAACCAGTGCTTGCCAACTAACTCCTCATTAGCAGCCCCTTCCTCCTACCAGGAGGGGAACCTTATTTGTTTATCGTCACCTCATCAACTTTCCATTTCTCTTCTCCTGGCATGTCTTGTTTGGAACTTACTCCTGACATAAAAATTACTGAATCAATCACAATCTGCTAAGCAATACATTCCACAGATCAAAGAAAATCCAACAGGATGACATGCTGTTGTTCCTCCTCCTCTACGAGAGAGCTGGCTTGTGCTATGAAAACATTTAACCCCTTCAACACAAGAAGAATTACTTAACGACTTTCCGTTTGACTATGATTTCTCTTCTCCCACCCACAAAAGGCACAAAGAGGAGAAAAGACAAAGACAAAGCACCAGAAAAGTTCCAGAAGTGGCTAGAGTGGAGCTGACAGAGTAGGGTCCTAACCATGAGTTTATGGGGTCCTAAGTTTTCTTGGCTGATCCATAAATCATCTGATATATTATCAAGGAAAATGGGGGTTTGATGGAAAGAGGATTAGCGGCAGATGAACGAAAATCATTGAGGATTTCCCTTTCCCTCACTTCCTAGGTTTCTATAGAGCAGGAGACCTGTTATGCAGATAGAACTGTGCAAGCATTATTAAAAGAGGTTCCATATACATTTAGTTATCTCTACTTTGGCCAGATTGGGGATCCTTTGTTCACACTCATGAGCAGTTACAAGTAGTTCACAGAAGTTAATGGGACCACTCTGACTGCAACTGCTCACAAGCAGGAGGCAGGGGTCCCAGACGGGCCCTATATAAGTAGCTGATCCAATAAACATTTTATAAAAGCAACGTACTATGTAAGTAGACACACAGGTGTCTAACAAACCCTAAGCTGTTTTCCAGAAAATCATTCGTAATATTTTTTTTAAATGGAAGATATGAATTTGTAATCTTTCTACTTTGAAGAGTTTTAACAACAACAACAAAAAATAAGTGAGAGCAGACATGCTGGCAAGTGAACCCAAATCACAGGCACTGGGACTAGACGCAAGGACAATGTGAGAGCAGCTATTTACAATACCTAAAAATAGCTTCACATTCCTCCTTTTTGGTAAAGCTCCACCAGATGCCCCAGGTACCTTCTGGAAAGAAAGAAAGAAAGAAAAAGATACAGTTAAAAGTCTGACCTCTGAGACTGCTACTGGCAAACAACAGCCACATGCTGGAGCTCACATTGACACGGAGAAGGGACCAGCAAGCGTTTGCTCAGCGTGTTTTGCGGGGAAGGATGCACAGGTACAAATGTAGTGCTGATAAAAGGCTACAAACTGACACCCCTGGACAGCAAAGTCCTCTTTTTAACCATAGAACAGGGAGAGCGGAGCAAAAGCAGCACACACTTCCTTCATATCCTTTGCCAATGAGAATTGACTCTGATCCATAGGACCACTTTGAAGGAGTCAGAGTAGTGTATTCTGTGTGTCCACTTTCTCACTCTGCCAATCAGAGGGACCAACTGTGATAATACTGGTGATGAGACACTTGTTCCTTAAGAACCGGATGGGACCATCACCTAATTTCACACAGATTCCCACACCATCCCATGTCAACAGTGCTTAATGACTGGAAGTGGGATGGACAATCATAGAATCACAGAAACTGGAAGGGACCATGAGAGGTCATCAAATCCAGTCCCCAGCACTCAAGGCAGGACCACGTACCCTCTTAAGCCATCTCTGACAGTTGCTTCTCTAACCTGCTCTTAAAACCTTCCTATGATGGAGGTTCCACAACCTCCCTAGGCAACTTATTACAGTGGTTAAACACCCTGACAGTTAGGCATTTTTTCCTAATGCCCAACCTGAACCTCTCTTGCCGTAATTTAAGCCCATTGCTTCTTGTCCTATCATTGGCAGTTAAGGAGAACAATTTTTCTCCCTCCTCCTCATGACAATCTTTTAGGTACTTGAAAACTGTTATCATGTCCCCTCTTAGTCTCCTCTTTCCCAGACTAAACAAACCCAGTTCTTTCAATCTTCCTGAAGGTGAAAGCCTCTGCCTCCAATTAGCAACCCAGGTGGGCCACACAGTCCTCCTAGCTGTGATAACAGACTTGTCTAACATGGATAATTGGAAATAAATGTCTCCATTGGGGCATGAGCCTGTTCCCACTGAAGAGAATGAATATTTGATCAGAGTGGTATGTAAGCATTAGGTACTATGCTATTATGCCTCGAGCACGTCTTTTATAGCATATAACATAATGGCATGTTACTTTCTGCAGGGTTTGTTTGTAGCTTTTTTTTTAAATAGTAAAATTGGGGTACAACAGGAGGTACAGAAACAGGCCCAGAATCCATCAACCTAGGAAGAATTCACGTGTTTGTGTTTGCTGACGGGGAGGTGAAGAGTTCACATATTTTGGGTAATTCCTTCTGCCATGTAAATAAAGCACCAGCCAAAGAGATTGGCTATGGTCATCAGTAGCTTTAACAACCATAGGAAAGTTTTCCATTATTAGAAAGAAGACACCCCGAGTCAGGTTTCTTGGCTACACTTAACCAAACCCACTGTTCAAATTTATCATACTGACTTTTGATTTATTCGTTCTATAGATGGGGGAACAGCCACCCATGTAAAAACCAGGTCATTTTCTCCGTGAAATGTAAATGACAAAGCAGAATTATGTAGCATCTTCTCTTAGGGTATGTCTATACTAACGGTGGCATATTTACTGCCATCAGCACGCTCTCTGGGGTTCAACTGCGCAGTCTGTCTACTAGACATAATCAATCTGGAGTTTGCCTTAGTAACTCCAGCCCCGGAAGTAGCATAGCGCTAAGGCGACCAGAGGGCATTTTCATTTGCCTTAGTGCAGTGTGTACAGGGAGGTAAGTGGAAGTTACTAAGTTGTCGGGAGATACGCAAGGTATTTTACATACCTTGTGTATCTCCCGTTGACTGCTGCTGAAGAGTGCAGCGAATGTATACTAGGGCTTACTCTTAAAAAGAATACTCTTAAAAAAGCAGTAACAGCGATGACATACAACACAGGTGGTTGTCTCCCCATCCCACACATTCCAGATTATTTCATTGGTTCAATTGCAACACTGAAAAGCTGGAATTGAATTTCCATGACTCAATGGGTGACCTTAACAAGACATGAAGGGACATCAAGACTGACCATTCATTTTGGGTGCCTCCACTTTTGGCTGCCTATCCTGAAATATCTCAGCCTGATTTTGGCTTCAGCTGAAGTTGTGGATGCTCAGCACTTTTGAAAAAGCAGGCCCAGGCAGTCTGAGCCTTGTATTACCTCTGTATAAGAAGGCATGATGACTTTCCTCCCTCACAAGATATTACAAGGTTTAATAAATATTTGTAAAGCATTTGAAGATCCTCCGAAAAAAGGTGGCAATATCAGTGCTATGTCACTCTCTCCATGTAACTTGTACTAAGTATCTGGCAGCTCTGTAAATCGCAGATCTGCATAATGAACTTAGCTACCTATGTTATTTATGTTTTCACCACAGGGCCCATCGCTATCTAGTATCTTTGTACCTGCCAAGTAGCAAATCTTACACTTCCCTGTGCAATAGGCACAATGCAGACAACGGTTTCAAAGGTCACGGGGGAGGCAGGAAGGACACCTAACAGAACACAGAGCCTATGTCGTATCCCTGCTGTGAGCAATATGGGCAACACAGGCGAGCCTGAAGAAGTGTGACTGTTTTTTAAAGCTCGGAGAAATCGAGGCAAACGTTCAACTTGATGTTGCTATCATGGTGTGTTGCCCAGTTTGTAGTACCGGAGAGATATGTTTCCCATTGGTTCTAGAGAAGATGACCTTGGGACAGATACTTCACTGGTATAAATTGCGATAGCTCCACTGAAGTCAGTGGAACTATGACAATGTATATCAGCTGAGGACCTCCCCCTTGCTCTTTTGTAAAGTTGTGCCAGGACACATAGCTTATCCCAGAAATTTCATGAAGCGACTAAGATTTCCCTATTCTGCAGGGATGATAGCAGGGCACTGAGACACAAGAATATTAGCAGCCAGGTCACATGGACCCAGAGCCTCCTGACTTCTCTGTCTCATATAGTCCTACAGCTTACTAAGCACCCAAGAACCTGCGCTGGGTGCTTAACAAAACTACCAGGTAAGTGAAACTCATTACAGCCAGTCTCTCACATTCTCAACATTTGGCACTGCTTTGTGATGACATGGAGTCCTGTCACTAGCAACTCCACAGGAGGGAGGTGGCAACCTCTAAGTAGCAATATCCCAACAAGCTGTCTTAAGAGGACAAAAAAAGTACAGGCCTTCACAAAGGATCATCAATTTTCCCTCATTGATGCCTTCAATCATTCAGTATGGGCAGCAGGCTCAGCCAGCCTTGCTTTGGGTACTTGAATGAGCTGAACTACTCTTTCCAGAGACAACACACAAATGCCTGTCCATCCGCATCAGGATTCAAGCGTTCATCAGAAATCACGGACATTGGTCTTCCTGAGGAAACGGGATCGTTTCAGACTTCAAGACAACATGTCTACAGACTTGTGTGGATCAGCATAGTCCATTAGATTATATTTTTATAGTTCCAACTAAATCTTTTAATTAATCTCAGTGTCCTAATGCCAAACACCTAGTACAGTAACATGGAGAGATGTATGAATTTTATGATGTTGCCTAGCAAAGGAAAGAAGAGAAGCCGTTTTCATTTTCACCCCACTGTATCTAAGCCTTTGGAGACAAATCCAAACACATGTACATAGACACACAACTAACACAGGGACATTGTGGTAGATATCCATTGCTTCTCGGAGAGAAAATAGTATTGTTGCATTGTTAATTGATATGCCCCCTCCCACCCAGAAGAATCCCAGTGTGGATTACAAAGTGTAGAAGTTATGGACATTCAGTCACCTCTGGGGTAAAATGCTGCTGCCATTAACATTGCATAATCGGCTCTAAGTCATCGGTCCCCAAACTTTTAGGTTGTGCCTCTCCTTATCCATAATGGACTCTGTCCAGGCCCCCTTGGAGCTGCGGTCGGGAGCCAAGGCCGAGAGCAGGGCTATGGCTGGAGCCAGGACACAGCTGCAGTTGGCCAAGGGCCAAGAGTGAAGAGGCTGCAATGGCCAGGGCTTGGGGCCTGGAGCCAGGGATCAAGGCCAGAAGCTGGAGCTGCAGCTGGGGCCAGGATCAAGGCCAGAGCTGTGGCTGAGTGTGGGGCCAGAGCACTGCTGGAGGCAAAGCAGGACTGGGGGGTGCTCTCTCCCCATCCCTCATGGAGGTGTCCCAGGCCCTGCCATGCTCCCTGTATATTCCTCCAAGCTGTCTTAGGGGGTGTGCCTCACTGTTTGGGAGCCACTGCTCTAAGTAGAGAGAAGTGAAAAATAACTGTGCCAGCTGAAGAGTACTGTCTAATCAATGCCCACGCTATCAGTCACTAGCCAAGTACCGCTCCATTCTTACTGAATCTGATTGATTCCTCAGTAAGCTGAGAATGTCTTTGCACTAATCGGGCATCTTATGTTTATTTAGACCCCGAGGTGACACTCGGTGTATTTGCTTTTCACCTCTGAAGCTCTCGGGTCAAACGACCAGAATAACAAGGACACAGGAGGCTAGGCATGAGACTCATGCGGAAGTCTGAACAAGACTTCCACCCACCTCACTCTAATCAGTGCGATTATCTTTCACCAGTGCTATATTCACTCACCAAAGGAACATTTGCTAGAACCTGCCCAGTCCCCCTGGAGGAGTCTACAGTAAGAGTGGGGTGGAAACGCAGTCATTTCCCAACTGCCCAGGGTCATGGGGCCTTCTGGAAGAGGATTTCCCTAACTTTTAGCATAAATCCACTCACCCCAACTTGGAGACTTTGTACTGCAACCACCAGTCTTCTGATAAAGTAAGAGTGGGCAGGACATTTTTCCAAGGTCAGCGGAGAGCCTTGATCAGCCAAAAAGATTACTGCTGTAGAACAACAGGAAGGATTCTTTGTCCCACCCTAAGCAGCTATCTCAGGCCCTGTAGTTGGCCCAAGAATTCAAAGCTACATTGGAAAGTAAGTTGAGTGGCACATCAAACCCATTTTACTTTGTTTGGGGCAGAGTTCATTAACAGTCCGTAGAATACAGACCCCAAATAAATACATGCATGCCCAGGCTCTCACAAATAGCCTTAACATTTGGTATCAACAGTAAACCCAATAGCAATAGGGAAGTATTACCAATAGGAATCTTGCATGTACTATAAGAGATTGAACTGGGAGGCAGCATTTGGATCTAGGGTCCATTTTAGACTAGCGTTTGGCTTATAGGCCAAATCAGAACTAAGGTCATGTCTAAATTCAATGACACTGAAATGTTTACTCTTCAGAATAACCTATTGCCGGCTTGACCCGAAATCTCATGAAACTCCCTACTCCGAGAAGATTCCAGATATATCTGTGACAGAACCAGAATACAGGCACCTTGAGTCAGATTTTAAAAGATACTTAGGCACCTAAAGATGAGCATAGGTGCCCAGTAAAACCAATGGGAATTAGGCACCTAACTGCTTCTGGGGAAAAAACCTAAAAACCTACCCTAGGCACCAATGTGCATCTTTAGCTAACTATATACCTTTAAAAATCTGGCCCCTGGTGGTTTGCATCAAAACTGCATAACTGAGTTTGAACCGAAGGATCTGAATCTGATCTCATGCCAGGCCAAAATTTGAAGGGGGTTCAGATTTGACATTTCAGGTTTGGCCCATCTCCCAGGTACTTTAGCTGAACTTGCAGATGAGGTTTAGGAATCACCCAAACAGACGCTACAAATCTCACCTCTATCACATGTCGTTTCAGATGCACATATACGCACTGTCCCGTTTTTCGATAATGTCTTTCAACATGTTCCCTTCCAAATCCCAGGAACGTGTTCATGCACACATAGAGGCCTCCTTCTGAATTCTGAAAGGAATTACAGAGAACAGTTACAATACAGAAGAAACGGAATGGGACAGAAGACATCAGCAAGGAGAGAAAGTTAGGAATCGCAAACATTTTGCACCCTCCCTTCAGCACATTGCATGCTTACGTATCAGGCTGTAGAGTACAGACAATTGCCTTCCTTTTAAGAATCTTCCACACCATGTGACAATGTATACCAATAGCCGATTGGCCCACAGTTACTGAAACATTAAAGGTTAGTAAGGCTACACCGATGCAACTGCACCACTCTAGTTCAGCCAGATTTGTCCTGCGAACCCCCCAATTTTCACCTCACTTAAAAACTGCTTGCTCACAAAATCAGACATAAAAATACAAATGGCACAGCAGACTATGACTGATAAATTGCTTACTTTCTCATTTTCACTATGTTATAAATCAAGTGAAATACAGAAATTGTACTTGCATGTCAGTGGATAGCAGACAGAGCAGTATAAACAAGTCATTGTCTATGTGAAACGTTGGTTTTGTATACACCTCGCTAGTGCTTTTCATGAAGCCCGTTGTAAAACTAGGTAACACTCTAGATGAGTAGATATATCTCCTAGAAGACCTCTGTGTATTCCCTAGCTGAGCATCACTGCTCTAGTGCCGCCACTCTAAGCCAATGGGAGAGAGCTCTCCTATCAACTTAATTAATCCACCCCAATGAGCAGTGACAGCTATGACAGCGGAAGACGCTCTCCTGCCAACAAAGCATTGACCGCACCAGCGCTTAGGTTGATGTAACGTATGCAGTTCAGGGGAGTGGCTTATTCACACCCCGGGGCAACATAAATTACATGGACATAAATGGTAGTGTAGACACAGCCTAAGTATGTCAAGAGCTGATGTCTAGTAACAGGTCTTGAAAAACCCACTTGACTATTAATCCTTTGCAAGAGGAAGGCACCCCTTGGAGAATGTGTGCATTTTGGGGGGTTAGGGCGGTTCCGAAACCATCAGTACCAATAGAATCTAAGCTTTCATTTAAAAAAATATAACATTTCTAGCCTTACTATTATAAAGATAACCTTCTGAATGTGAACTGGTGTACAGCCATCCTCCTGGGGGTTTAGGCAGAGTGACCACTTCAGTGCCTCAAGATTCTGGCCTGTTTCACAGCACCCGATTAGAACCCAGCGGGCAACACAAACTCTCGAATCATCTCAATGATTCTTTTCTTCTGTTTAAGACAGCTATGAACAGAGATGAGACAGGCACCGACTCTAATCACAGAGGCAGAGAAATTAAATATACCAGAGAATAATTATGAGTTACATCCTCTTGGTATTGATTAGAAAGATTGAAACCCCAAGGAAGATCTAGATGGAGCAACCCAGTAATGTCCCAGCACCTTTCCTCTTCCCACTAGTGCAGAATTGAGGCTGGCTTTCTGACCAGGGAATTGCCCAGAATCTCACTTCTTCCATCAGCTCCATCCCAAACCATTCAAACTGTTGCTAATAAGTGTGGTCTTCTGGTTAGTAGGCACCAGATACATTTTTCTATTATATCATTCCATGTAGGTGGGGCAGAACAAAGGATGGCCCTTTTAAAATCACTTTGACCTTCTTTGCATTCTGAACTGTAGGAAAACAAAACATTTCACTTCTGATTCTCTGGAACCGCCACTACTAGCTGAAGTTACCAGCAGCTAGCTTAGATACTGCTTGTGTATAGAGCAGCAAGCATCACCAGTGGCTTCAAATTGTTACACATATGGAACATATACATAATTCTTCATCACAAATTGTTACGGGAATACGTGTGTTCTTGATTCTCTTATGTATGAATAACCCAGACATCAAAATATGGACAGGAAACAGGACTAAATGTACTCTCCCACGTTGGGAGTCTTTGTTTTACCCAAGGTCACCTGAGGTGATAGAAGAATACTTTGAAGGGCTGGTAGTGCTACACATTTCTGTGTTACGTTGTGCCTGACAGCAGGTCTGCTGCGCACTGGCAATTTCTCCCACAAGAACTAGGCCTATTAATCCAGTTAACCTCAAACATGCAAACGCCCAGGCTAAAAATAAAAAATTCAAACTTGACTGTCTACTAGTCAAGTTCTGCAAAGCTGAAGAGCAGCAACCAAACGGAGACAATACAAGCTCTATCCCTCAACCACTTCCTCAATACAGGAACACGTTAAGGAGGGGGGAAAAAACATTTTTGAGGTCTGCTGCAGAACACAATTTAAGCAACCAGTGTCTCTCAACCACGCTCAGTTTTGCATTAATGCTGCGTTCTGCACACGGCCCCCTCTTCCCAGACACTGTGGGTGAAATCAACGGTAGAACTCTCATTGATTTCCATAGGAACATGATTTCACCCTGCTCTTGCCTTATATGTGAGGATCTCTGCATCCTTACAGTGAGTCATGGGTCCCTTCCCCCACTTCTTTTGATACTGCCCCAATCCTGATTTTCTAAAGGGAAATCCATCAGACTAAAGCGCATAAAAACTTGGTTAAAAGACTAATCTGGACATGATGAGCAATATCCACAGTTAAGACTTCAGTAGCAGTGGTATCTCAATAGTATCTAGAAGCTTCAACCAAGATCCCTTTTGCTAGGTACATAAAAACGTCAGAGACAGCACCTGCTCCAAAGAACTTGCTATTTGAATAGACCAGTAGACAGATAGGCTATGTCTACACTTGCACTTTTAAGTCGACTTAGTGTGTCTACACTTAAATTTAAAGTCAACTTAAAGGAGAACTTACAAAGTCGACCTAGAGTGTCCACACTGGATGCTCTAGGTCAACTTTGTGGGGCTAGGGGGACCTTGGGTAGGTCCACAGTGGCGGGGGGAGGGGGCACCCCTTGTGTGAAATGGGGCAAAGGGGGACAGGGACCCTGGCAGGGCATGTGGGCAGGGTGTGACACTGTCTGGATTTAGGAAGCATTTATGATATTATTTTCAATGGATATCTCATAAATGCTCTATAATCCATAGGAACTATGTCATGTTTGGTATCAATAGAAAGGTAGTAATTTGCTGGGAATGATTATATAGTTTATGTCTAGGAATTCTATTGCGATTAGAAGTTAAAATTTGGTGTTATATCCATACTTTAACTTATGTTAAAACCATTGTGTCCTTAATGTTTAGGAATGTGCCAGGACAATGGTCCCAGGGAGTTACCTGATGAGCCATTAAAGACATAAGGAATACAACCATTGTGTCCTAATGGCTCATCAGGTAACTCCCTGGGACCATTCGACTTAGGGCTACCCCAGGGCTACACTGGCTTAATTCGACTTTAAAAAGTCGAATTAAGCCTTAGGTCGAGTAGAAAGGTGGTTTGATAAAGTCGACTTAATTTTCATTAGGTCGACTTTATTTTCCTTAAGTTGACTTCAGCAAAGTGTAGTGAAGACGCAGGGCACATTAAGTCGACTTAAGCCAAGCTTAAGTCGACTTAATTTACCAGTGTAGACGCAGCCATAGTGGGTGCAAGAAGGTATCTGGACTTTTATGTTAGAGATGGGGACCTTATGCACAGGCACCTTACATGCCTTGCCCAAAGTCACCTACTGAATCTGTAACAAAGACAGGAAGTTCATCCAGGCCTCTCAAGTCCCAGTCCCATGAAGCACAAGTTCACCCTTCTTCTCCAGGGAACATCTCCTCAAGTAACCAAATATCATTTATATACTTGCTGTGGTGGGTTTTAAACCACATAGATCACCATATATGCTCACTAAAATAGGTCATGTATCCATTGAGCCAGTGTTTCTGCTGGAGGGTGGCATGCATCTGCTACATGGGAGTGCATACGTACTAAAAGAAAATACCGTGCTGTGGACACTGATCTGCGAAGAATATTGCATGGTTATTGCTGCGAACTTTAAGTATGCGAGAAGAAGCTGGACTAAAACAGATTTTAATATTCTAGACGCACACACAGAGTACAATCCTAGCTGTTTACTGAAAGTTGGCTACTTCACACCCTCCCCTCAAAATCACCTATACATTTCACCACCACTTATCCCAAATCCCTCTTTACAAGATACTATCTTCACGTTTACTTGAAGCCTGAAAGATCCCCAAACCCACCCTGGCTTGATCCTGCAGATCTCATTCATTAAAGTAGCCCTTATTTACACAAATGGTCCCATTCAGGTCAACATGTCTATTTATTCAGGAACTGCTGCTATTAGAAAGGATTGCAGAATTGGATCTTATGCACAAAATGAGTAGAGTTTTCCCCTACAGGTTTAGGAAGGTTTTTTAACAATGTATACCTCCAAAGTGGGAGTAAATCAGGGCTTGACAAAATTAGCTCCCAGCTAGGCGCCAGCAGTTTTATTTTTGGTTGCCAGAGAGCACTGCTCTGCTGCATTTCCTCAGAGAAGCTAGGCGCCAGGTTTGTTAAACCCTGAAGTAAATGCAAGTTTTCCTTGCAATATAGATTACTATTCTTCAACATTTACACTGCAGTAGTAACCACAACATGCTACGTGATTTCCAAACACTCCCTTCAAACTTAGAGAGGAGATGTGGAGAATTGACCACCGTATACTGGTGATGGGAGGATTAGGGAACACAAACACCAATCCACAAGGAACGAGTGTGAGATCAACATCTCTTTTCGAGCACACAGGTCACCAACAGTCACCAAATGCTAACAGATTTCAGTCACTACCAACCTGATCTGAGATTGAGCTGGTGCCCTGTATCCTATTACCAGTCCGTGAGCCATCCAGTCCCCCAGGGAAATCTACAGTTTAACATTTTCATTTCCTAACGTGGCTAGGATAATAATACACAAGGACATGTAGCTGTTACATAGCTGCTAACATGGCAAGTGGTCACAAATTTGGACTTCTGATTTGCAACACAGGGGGTTGTTAAACAGTCATCAGTCATACCAATAAGACTCACAGGAAAGCAGAGAAAGGATACACATACTCACAATCCTCATTAATTCCCTCAGATGTTGAGCTACCAGGAGACTATCCACTAACACCTAAACTCTGAAATTTCTTGCATTAAGGGTCAAATCCTAAGGCCCATGGGTCAGTGGGAGTTTTCCTACAGTCTTCAGTGGAACTAAGATTTATCCCTGCAGAAATGATGATCCAGGGGAACCTTTTAAGTTCCTGCTGAGAGGGGTAGGGTAGATCACCTGTGATCATCACAGGTCTGGTTGTGGCCAGACCAAAAATCTTCTGCTGTAGAGGAGTGCACCCATAGTACATTATGTAGTATATTTGGAAGGGTTAAAAGGACATTTCTCTAATACCCAGAAACTTTACAAAAATTTAATGAAGTGACAGACTTCTTATTTCATGAATTTTTAAAAGGTCAACATATAGCAGAAGCTTCTGCACTTAATAATCATCTGAACAATACATACTAGCTTACAATGGGGAACAAAAACAAGGCAGGTGTCCAAAATTCTCCATTGCTACTTACAGTGGAGCAATAAAAGCAAATCATCTCAAAGTGAATGACTACAAAGGCACATGAAGATTGTCCCAGCACAATGAAAAAAATACGCAGCCAGCCCCCACAGTATACCAGATACAGAAACTTGCATTAATTTGCCAGTGTTTAAACTGTTGTTTTGTGTGGATATTCAGAGTCCTTTTCGGCAAGAACACAGACACAAGCCTGCCATTTGATCAATCAAGATGCAGACACAAACAAATGAAGGGGAAAGAACACCACACACAAATGAGAGATGAAAGGGAAAACATATGGAAATACGGAGTGAGAAGAAGTGAACTACAGGACTGGGGGCAGGAAAGAGATAAAAATAAAAAGCAGGACAAGAAGGACATGAACAAATTAGTGGGAATGGGGAAAATGAAAGACATGAGGAGAATAAGAGCAAAGCTATTAGCAACTGGGCTAGATGTTTAAAGTCCAAATTAGAACTTCCCACCTACATTTTTTTTAAAGCAAAGTCATTGTTTAATTTTATCACGGCTTTTGATGAGTGTATACCAAATAACAAATGGCACAGAGAAGGGAGATCGGGAACTTCTATTCATCATGTCTCATAACACAGGAGGAAGACATTTAACTGTTGAAACGTGGGAAGTTTACCTGTTAAAATGGAGGTCTTCAATCTGTGGGGCACAGAAGAACATTCAGGGGGGTGCAGCTGGGCCCCACTCTGCCCCAAGCTCTGCTCCAGGCCCAGCTATGGCCTCAGCGCCCTGGCACAGCCCCCAACCCAGCCCCAGCATGAATAAGGGTAAGGGAGGCAAGTTTGAGGACCACTGTGTTAAAAGGCAATACATTCCCACTCACAAATACAATTAGGCTGGGGAACTCATTGCCACAAAAACCTTTCAGACTAAGAGCTTAGCAGGATTCAATGAAGGATCAGACATTTGTATGGATAAGAATACACAGTTACAATGGTACATATTACTAATATGAAAAAGAGCTTTGGACAGGCTTAAATCAAATCACGTTTCAGGCTTAAATCAATTTCTAAGTATTGTGGATTAGAAAGAAACTTTCTCATAGGACAGACTACTCTCTAACCGCCTACTGAGGGTTTCTTGCACCACTTCGGAAGTACCTGATACTGGCCACCATTTGGAGACACAATGCTTGGCCAGATGGATCATGGGTCAGATCCTATGTTCCATTTGATAGAGGACGTCTGCATCAATGACAGCAAAATGAAACCCAGTCACTGTTCTAAAGATCACGTGTTTCTATAAGCCAAAGCTATCCATTGGCAAGTTCCTCTTGTAGAATTAGAGAATTCACCATTCTGAAGTAATCGGTTTACATATGTTCACAGACAGAAGCATGTTCTCTATGTTATTGGGTAGTTCTGACAGAAAGATAAGGGAGGCTCATGGAGGACTCATGACTTGTGACACAGGCACAGAAATTATATTCTGCCATAGGATCCAGGAGACATGAGTCCTCTGAAGGACATATGAAGAAGGCCTTTGATGAACCACATGGTATGTGAAGCTGACTTGGAGTTCAATCAATTATAATGATGCTGTCAATGGCTGGTAATACTTAGGTTTATGCCATTGCCTATGTTTATAATGCCCTTTTGTCTCTATGTAAGGAAAACCCCAGCCTGGTGGATATCCAAAGAAGCGCGGCTGTTGCTTTTATGGGAGCTGTTGTGTGCGTCATCCCTGCAAATTCTACTCATACCTGGCTATTTTAGAGACTTGGTGTAGCAGGAACCATCTGGTTAGCTCAAAATGCACTGCCAGGCAGCAAAGAACTCATCCATCCGACAGGCGTAAGCTGCAATATCTTCCTGGGATGCAATGAAAATAAAAATGTCCTAACTAAAGATTTTCAGCCATGCCAAAACAAGGATCGTTGCTCATACTCTGCAGTCTGGCACACATCACCAAGGAATGCACCATATCAGTAATTCCAGTAGAGAAAAAGCATGCCACTTAGCAGCTCAGCCAAAATCACCTGTCTGGACAATGTTCAGATTTATTAAATTCTTGCCACCTTTTGCTCTGCTTTACTGCCCCCATCATTAAAAAGAGACAATGATTTTCATATCTCTTTTGAGATACTTTGACCTAAGAGACTACCAAGGACCAATAGCATCACTAATGCCCATTACACACTCACTAGAGAACTTCTATACTACAGACAACAGAGTCCTGTGGCACTTTTAAAGACTAACAGATTTATTTATCGCATGAGCTTTCGTGGGAGAAAATCCCACTTCATCAGACGCTTTGAAGATAGGAAAAAGTTACATAGTTTCCTCCCACTCTGTAACTTTCCTATCTTCAAAGCGTCTGACGAAGTGGGATTTTCTCCCACGAAAGCTCATGCGATAAATAAATCTGTTAGTCTTTAAAAGTGTCACAGGACTCTGTTGTCTTTCTACAATAGACTAACACGGCTCCCCCTTTGGAATTTTTCTATACTATAAACAGCAAAGCATTAGAACAGTCAAGCCCTCTGGGAGTTGTCCTAATATGATCAATACAGAGCTCTGCACTCAAAAAATGAAGTCAGCAAGATCTACATGAGAAGCTGTCACTAGCAGCAAGATTTTCCAGCAGCAACAAAGCTGAGCTTTATAATTCTTAAACAAACCCCTTTCTGAAACCTGTGAAAGTGAGCTACAGGAGTAAACAAACCATGACAGACCGGTAGCTTGCATTGCAGCTACAATATTTCACATGAAAGATCTAATGTTCAGAGCAGATAAGAGAGGCAGAATTTGCACATAAGACACTCTGGCACTTAAATTTCCACCCCCCTTTTTTGGATGCCCTCTCTCCTTGTGTCATGTTTTGCCTAACTAAGTATGCAAGCACGTCAGGGATCCTGTCTTTTATGTAATGCACACGGCAATAAATAGCACTGTTGCCCTTTTTGACTCAACCAGTTAATCAACGTTCGGGGCTCTGTGGGTGATACAGCTGGGAACGCAAAGTGGCAGGAATGTACGAAGTCCTATGACTGAATGCAGAAGGACCAAAGAACAAAAAAAGGAGAAGCGTTTTCCTTACATACCCCTAAGCCTTTTCAGCCAACACCAGACCAAAAGCCTCTTTTTCCAGGAACACAAAGTTGTGCTCACAGGCAGAAGCTTGGCTTTCTTGTTTTTTTCTGCTTTCCCCAACAGTGTTGTCTCTTCCCAATTTCCTTCTGTGCGTTCGCTCAGACACCCACATACAATTGGTCACAATACGTAGTCAAAACCTCCGCCCTCTCGGGCCATAGCACTAGTTTCTATCTAGGCAGAATCCATTAGGCTTGGTCAACATTAGCAACTTATGTTGGTATAGCTGCATCTCTCAGGGGTGTAGGAAATCCACATCCCTGAGAAACAAACACATTTATACTCCTGAGGAACACAGTTATACCAATCCGGTGTGGACAGCACCATGTCGATGGGAAGGCTTTTCCTGATGACACAGGTACAACCTCTTGGGAAGGTGGACTACCTCCGCTGATGGGAGAAGCCTTCCCTTGGTGTACATATCTTCACCTAAGCACTACCATGGCCCAGCTGCATTGGTAAAGCTGTGCCACAGCAGCCTTTTAAGTGAAGACAAGCCCTTAGGCTTAGGTGTGGCCCCTTACTTGTCTCTTACAGCTGTCTTAGGCCTGTCTACACTAGCACGTATGCCGTCAAAACTTTTGTTGCTCAGGGATGTTTTTAAAAACAAAAAACCCACACCCCTGGGTGACATGAGGTTTGTGTGAACAGCGCTTTGTCAGTGGGAGATGCTTTCCTGCTGACATCGTTCAGGTGGTGGTATTGTGTCAGTGCGAGAGCTCGTTCCCACCAACGCAACGTGGCTGCACAAGCGCTCTGAGTGGCACAGGTGTCCTGATACAGCCGTGAGGCCGTAAGTTTTAAGTGTAGGCTAGCCGTAAAAGGAGGACTCATTCACGCATCACCTTGAACCAGGTTTTAACATAACCCACAACAAGGCTTCCTCCAGTTCATAATACTACTTTATGCAGAGACACAAAGGGGGTGACGTAATATTTTTTATTGCAGTTGGTGAAAAAAACAAGCTGTCGAGTTTACACAGAGCTCTTCTTCAGATTTCTCAGTACTCCCAGAGTCCCACAGCTAAACACAATGTGGGCTAAACCAGTGGTTTTCACGCATTTTTCCTCAGGATCCAGTTGAAAGAAATCATTTATGCCCACAACCCAACAATTACATCTTTGAGCAATGCATTCCAGTCTTGCGGTTGCAGCAACAGCGGGGGCCTCCGCAACCCAGGACCTGAGGGTCTGCGACCTGGGACCAGAACTGGGTCCCGGACGATGTTTTGAAAACCACTGGCATAGACGATTAAGCATGAGGAGTTAACACATGTTGCAAGAGACATTCAAAGTGCAGTGGGAAGTACTTCCGCAGGCAAAGGGCAATGAAGGTTGAGTAGATTACAGGTTGTTGTAATAAGCCATAAATCCAATGTCTTTACCGAGTCACTGATTTTTAATGTATACCAATATTATGAATTTAAACTTTCCATCTTATCTTTCGAAGGTGTTGTGCAGGTTTCCTTTCAAGGTGAGCACTGAAAGGTCAGATATGAAGCGACTGTTCTATGAAAAGCGTTCGCTCACGGGTGATGTGGTGTGTTTGTCTTATCGTTTTTCCATGAATTCATTTGAGCATGCAGTGATTGTCTCATCTCGCCCACATAGTCATTACTGGGGCATTTAGTGCATGGGATGAAGTAGACTACATTGTGACAGGCATGTGGGAGACCCATAGATCTTGAAAGAAGTGTTTGTGGAGGGTATTGATCTTTGCAGCAATGGAAAGATGTCTGCAGGTTCTGCATCTGTTATTATGGCAGGATATGGTGCCTTACTGAATATGTAATGCTGCAGAGAATTAAAGATTATTTAAATGTAACTTCCCCTACTCCTCTAAATAATGCAACATCATGTTCAAGGGCCAAGAAAGGAAGAATAATCACAACTGATAAATGGATGGAAGGAGAGAACCTAGCATAACACACCACAGCTGCATGTATACAGAAACCTTAGTCAGAAGGGACAGAACATCAGACCTTGAGAATGAAAACTACAGGTTTTTTCTCTTTGAGCTATGCGAGAAAGCAATAAGCAATTATATTTGCTATGGCCAGATACTAAAAGGAGACACAATCACATAAACTCACATTAGGCAATTAACATTTTGCAGAGAATCTACCTTTCCTTCAGAATTCCAGTGAACAGAGTAAAAGGCAAATCATAGGAGGTGGATTTGCCAAAGTAAAACAGAAGTTTGCTAGCAGATAAAAATGAGTTAAAAATAAGACATGAGAAGAGTCATTTTCTATTCAGTTATCTTTAGAGCAGTCAGTAAGTTCTCCAGCAACTAACAAGCTTAGAGAATGTCAGCGTGGCTATCAAGAATATGGAAGTGTTTCTTCAATTCTAACGTAGAAGGTTTCGTTAGAATGAGATCCTGCATTAAGGAAGAAGATTGTAGATTTTAGCCACAGAGCCGTTTAGCAGAACTGAAGCCTATCTGACTGCTCCCTGAAAATGTCATACTTATGACAAATTGTTTTATTAGGGTTAATATTGCTTGGGAAGATACACTGAATGTCCTCTTGGACACACACCTCTGAAATCACTAAGGAAACGGCACACTTCATACAATAATTTTTTTAAAACTATGCTCAGATTTTCCCACAGAAAATCAGACAAAAAACTGGAAAAGAGAATGAGTCTCCATTTATTTCCTGAGACACTTAGCAAAGCCTACAGCTGTTTGCAATAATTAACCAGTGTCCTATGTCAATTATAACAACACTTTCCATCTTCTAGAGCTCATGGTGCTCTGCAGATTTCAATAGGTTAATCCTCAAGCCACTCCTTGTGAAGTTAGGCAATATTATTTCAATTTTGCAGATAGGAAAACTGAGTCACAGAGAGGTTAAGAGATTTGCCCAAGATAACACAGAGAGTTAATAGCAGAGCTAGTACTAAATCATTCTCATTCTCTATCAGCTAGCCATGACAGAAACCATGAATAAGCAAGATAAGATCCCAAAATACCCAAGAAATGTACTTTCCTAGGAAAGAAAAAAATCCATGGTGTAATTTATGAATGATGATTTTAATGAGACAAACCCCCGCAATAAAATTTTGTATTGAAGAAAAATGCCAGAACAAGGAATCTTACAAAAGAACTCAGTCCATATAGAACTTGTTTGAGTTGTTGAACAGTTACACATGCAGCAGATCAAATTAGAAAAAAAATATAAGAACATAAGGAAATGATAAATGGGATTTAAAATTATAGGGAAAAATAGTTGCATGCCAGGTTGAATATGTAACCAGTAGCAAAAATGCCAGAAGGAAACACAACTGATATGAACTAATATTTATCTTTTTTTTTTTTTTTAATACTACAGAAGCAACTCTATATTCATCTTTCTAGGCTAGAGATACACACCAGCAGAAAGCTGGATGACTGGAATTTACACACACACACACACACACACACACACACACACACACACACACACACACACGTACGTTACCAAACCAACTCAATACAAACAATGCATGCTGTGCCAAATATCTTCCACTAACCAAGACAGCAACCTGCTTGTTTGTACCCTGAGCTACAATTATTGCCCACAATCCTACTTCACAAAGCAGCAGTGAGAGTGAAGTTTTGCATCTTTCAAAATCTGTGACTTCTGAGAGGCTTTACCTCTCATAGCATCTGTCATTAGTTGTCTTAGAAATTACATCCAGTTAGCATCATGCTAGTCATTTTACGGATAAGGTACAAAATACTGAAACAAATCTTCTACCCAAAGAAGCATGAGGACTGGTACGATTTGAAAAGTTTTCCAAAACTTGTGGAACATTGGACAATAGATACTGGGCTTGATTCTGCTATTACTGAAGTGTTATGAGTGAAAACAATGACAGAATTTGGCCCACTGAATACTTACAAACTTGTTTAAACAAGGAATCTTGTAGTGGTATAAGGTGGGCTTTTCTATAGTATTGGCCTAACTCTGTTCTCACTTAAGTCAATGGGAGTGAAATACTTTTCAAAATCCCCCCTGTAGATTACAATCAAATATTTTTGCTGTGCAACATGTAGCTGTATTTGAATATTTTATTTAATGTACAGTGATATTTGCCTGGTTTTCCCATTTAACAGAAACTTCTTACAAGCAATGAGGTCCCAGTGGATCAACACTGGTTAAGTACTAACACATTTTAAGGGGAATAATGTGACCCATCAATTTTGTCTCCCACTCCTTCCAAACGACCATGTAATATTTAATGTCTTTGTTGTAAAATCTGATTTGGCCCTTTTAATCGGTACACGTCCCAGCACAGGGAAGGCTGTTGGGTGACACTTGAGATCTGAAGTATGTGAATAAAAATAACCTGCCTTCCACTAGACATGATGAACACCAGACAGCTGAGTCACCTTTCACACCCCTTTTGATTCTCCAAATCAAAAAGAAATATCAAAGAAAGAAGGATTAAACATCCAAAAATCAGAGCAGCACAATCTGAAAACTCTGCAGTTCAGATTTCATACTTCCTTTAGATTTCTCTCTCTCATCTCAGGCTGCAACTTTATTTCAGTATCTAGGACTCATCCATCGATGGGAAAGAACATTTAAAGGAACACAGTCAATTTGAATTTATTTTTTATATCAGGCATTTTTTTTTAAAGTTTCATTTCCCAAAAAGTGTGTACTGACAATTAAGGGATTTTCTGCTATACTGTTTATGCTTATAAGGATCTTTTTCAGCAAGAGAGAAAGGCCCAGATCCTTTAAAGGTATTTAGGCACCTATTTATTTCCCACTGAAATCAATGGGAGTTAGGCCCCTAAATAGCTTTGTGGATCCAGGCCAAAATGACTACTGATCCGATCCTGCAATTGAACAATTGCACCCTTGAGGGTCTGTTGCTCTGCATGGATCCAACTGCAGGGTCAGGGCCTGATTAACACATGTTAAAAAGTGAGAGTAACCAGACAAGACTCCTTGTTAGTTTTGCTGAACTAGACTGACATTGGAACTTGTCATACACCCAGTGTTCATTTGACACCAAACTAAGCCAACTGGGGGCTGTGGGAAGTGACACTTTATTAACTTCTTTTGGTTCAAGTGATTTTAGACTTATTGCAACTATTGGAGATAAACAAGTTTCAGGCCAAATTGTGATGTTCAAATGGATTGGGACCTTTACAATGAGGGCTTCTTAAAGAAGCTCTAAACAATAGAAGAAGGAGCAGGCCAGTGGGAAAACAAAGCCATGTGCCTTTGCCAGCTAATGTATGGGAATGAGAACATTCACTGCCCCTTTCGCGGACTGTGTGAAACCTAAAATAAATTGTCAAAGGGCACATAGACCCTAGGGAATTGCTAAGAGTCTCTTCGGCTATGTCTACACTTGCTAAAATTAGTTTGAATTAGTTAGTTCGAACTAAGCTAGAAAAAGTTGGTTCATGGCACTTGCTTAGTTCAAATTAGCGACCCCCATTCATTTCAATGGCCGGTTAGTTCGAACTAAGAAATTAGTTCAAATTAACATGACCACATTGGCTAATTCGAAGTAGTTAGTTCCAATTAAAGCCTTGCTTCTGAAGCCCTATTCAAACTTATTAGTTCGAATTAAGGAAGCCCTTAATTCGAACTAATGAAAGCCTAGTGTAGCCATGGCTTTAGTTAGTTTGAATTAAACCTCCTTAATTCGAACTAACTTGCCAGTGTAGACATAGCTTTACAGTTTAAGGCAAAAAGTCACTAGTGGATCATCTACTTTGACCGCCTGTTATACCACAGGTCACCAACACCCCCCAATATCAGAGGTGGCTTTTGGGGTAGGCAAAGCAGGCACCTGCCTAGGGCCCTGAGAAGTAAGGAGCCCATCCCTGCCTACCCCAAAAACCACATCTGCCTGGGAGGGGTAAGTCCTTGGAGGAGCTGGAACCATGGAGGGCCAGTGGCGGGAAGGAGGCTGGGTTTGGGCCCGTGGGGGGAGACCCAGGTGTGGGGCTCCAAGACCACGGGGAGTGAACAACATGGGCTGGGGAGCCTGGTCATCCTGGCAGGGAACTGGGGCCATGGGCCAGGGCAGGACCGGCAGCAGGAACTCTAGGGCCCCACAATGGGCCTTCCCCGAGGGCCCTCGATAACCTAAGGCTGCCTCTGCCCAGCACCCACAGATTACACCCAACAACCAAAATTACACCAAACTATTACAGTCCACAGGAAACCAAGTAATTTATGTGCTAGGAGGAACAGAGGGACAATGCCTGCAGTCTCTGCAATAGTGGGTTTAAGTGAGATGTACCCAGATAACCCCGGCAAGTGACCTGCACTGACTGGGTTACCCAGAAAACAGCAAAATCAACCAAGGGAAAAAAAAATTATCTGGGTCTATTCAATTACATGAAACTCCTTTTCGGGAGAAGGAGCAACATGCACAATCCCTCACGGATTCATTCAACTGCAACAGACCAGTTATAAACCAGGACATGCCTGTGTCTGGAAAACACAACAAATCTCAGACTGGGAAGCACAAGGACTGAGGGAAGCTGGATTGCAAAAAAAAGAAGCCCATGCAACAGCAGAAGGTTTGCAGAAGAG
Source organism: Pelusios castaneus (assembly GCA_007922175.1). Classification (NCBI taxonomy): domain Eukaryota; kingdom Metazoa; phylum Chordata; order Testudines; family Pelomedusidae; genus Pelusios; species Pelusios castaneus. The sequence continues at coordinate 11,206,608 of ML685816.1, read as the reverse complement.
TGAGGCACAAACCAGGAGGTGGGGAGGAGGGGTTGCAACTGGGAAGGGGCAGGTACCCAGCCCAGAGAGATGCCGGTGGGGCTGGCACAGATTTGCAGTGGGGGGAAGTAAAGCTAGAGGCAGTAGAGGAAGATTGCAGCAGGAGGGTGGCGAGAGCAGAGGGAGAGGCTTGAAGAAGGGAAAGGGGGAGGAAAAAGGCCTCGGGGGCAGGTTTGCTAGGGGGATTCCTCCCGGCTGGGAAGGGCCGGCTTGCTGCACTCACCGGGGACTCGTAGGAGAAGGCACACTCCGTCTTGTAGACCCTGTCCCCTGACTTGGGCACGCGGATCGTGGGCAGGTAGGGGACCAGCAGCTCCCCCACATCCCCCGCAGCCATCTGCGCCCCGCCGCCGCCCCCTAATAGCGCGGCCCGCTGCATCCTCCGCACGGCGAGCGAGGGAAGGCAGGGCGAGCGCGGCCGGCCCGGGGCACGGAGAGGCGGCGGGCCGGGCCGGGAAGGGCGGGGAAGATGCTATTTTTAATCCAAGGGCAGCCCAGCGGGAGCGGCCCCAGCTGGAGCCGCCGAGAGGGGCCAGGCCGGGGAGAGGAGGAGCTGGAGGGAGGGGCATTGGAGCAGCCGGCTGGGCTCAGGGGCAGGAGGGAGGGTGGGAATTAAATCCCGCAGTAGCAGGGACCAGGCGGAGGGGCAATTGGGGGCATTGAAAGGGCGTGTGTGATGGATTGAGACCCCCCAGCCTAACTCTTTGGGGGGGCTCAGAAAAACTGACCCCCCCGTAGCCAGCCAGCTGACTGCTCATCTCAGCACATCCCTGCTGAACCTGCCCAGAGCTGTGGTTGTGGGTTTTCACGCAGGCTGGCAGACAGCTCTTTACCAATGCTGCACACCAGAGCCTCCGCTTGCTTCCTTTGCCTTCTGCCACACTTGCTGCATCTCTTTTTCACCAGGCCCCAAGCAACCTGTTTGTAGCGTTGGATCGGAAGTGTGCCTGCACAATCCCTTCTCTCCACTGACCCAGGAGATCCACCATTTTCTGTGGAGACCAGGCAGGAGCACATGTGTCATGGAATCAGCCTAGTCAACTTGGTTGGAGCTAGGCCAGCTCTCCACACTGAGCAAACAGGAAACAGAAATTCAAAAATGTGTGGGGCTTTAAAAGGGGAGGGGTGTGTACCACTGCATAGTGTTCAAAAGTTACCACCGTGGGGACAGGGAGTCATTGTGGGGCATCATCTAGAGGCCAATGAAGTCGACATAAGTAAGAGTGTTCACACAGATCGATGTCGTTAGGGTGACATGGTGTCAAAGTGCAATGCCCCTCACGGAGGAGGAGTTATTAAGCTGGCACAGTGGGTGAGTTATATCAGCATTGGCAACCTTTTAGTGTAGATGCCTAAAAAGTTAGGTTATAGAATCATACATTGGGGGGGAAGGGACCTCAGGAGTCATCTAGTCCAATCCCCCGCTTAAAGGTCATCTCTGTAATGTAGACCAGGCCTCACTCAGAAGCAAGAACAGAGAATCATCATAGATGGATGTGTTCAAACTAGACAAGGCTTACACATGATCTCAGGCTAAGGCCCTCTCTTACTCATAATACTATATATAAAGGATGTGAATGAGGGTAAGACTTCTTTATAAAGCGCCTTGAGATCTACTGATTATTACAAGCACATCAGAGTTAGGGATTATGAATTATTATTTATTAACCTGAAGGTGGTAAACTGACAGATGAAGATCCAAAGGCCACTAAAGCCAATGGGAGCCTTTCCAATTCTCAGCAAGGACAGAAAATGGCAAAAAAAAAAAAAAAAAAGTTGTACTTATCTGGAATATTCTATGCATTGTAGGCCAGCATTACAAAGGAAGGTGATTATTGTCTGAAGAAGGCTGCAGGAGTGGGCACCAAAGACAATTGGAGGTATGAAGATATAAGAAAGGACTAAAGAAGTTGGGATTATTCTGTCTGGAAAAGTGGAGACTTCAGAGTAGATAATGGCAGATGGCTTTGAGATGCCAAAAAGGATGATAGAGGAGCGAGACGGGCACTTAAAAACCTGCTGATAAAGGTTTAAAACTCAGGGAATATATACTAAATTGTGACCAAATACGTCCCCTAGTGGCAAGAATAATAGGCAGCAGGTTTAAAACAAGGAAGTACTTCACACAACACACGATTTTTGTGGCACTAGTTACTTTGGGATGTTAAAACCACAAGTATAACTGATTCTCAAAAAATAATTAGGTTCATCAATGGCTATTAGCCAAGATAGTCTGAGAAACAGCTCTGGTTCTGACTGCTAGAGGTTGGAACTGTACCATGGGATGGATAACTTGATAAATTGCCCTGTTCTGTTCCTTCCTTCTGATGCCTCTGGCACCGACCACTGTCAGAAGACAAAATGCTATTATAGTCAGACCATTGGTCCGATGCAATATGGTCGTCTTACATTATATTCTTAAAGAAAACTAAGGTTCATCTTCAGCCATTCCTATTTAATGTTTAAATGTATACCCTTAAAATGTGTAAACAGACAATCAGTTCTCTTGCCATCGATCCAATGGGTACAAACTATTAATTGATATTTATTAAAATTCATTACCCAATTGTCTACTTTGCTCTCCGACACCTACCAAGTATTTGATAGAAACAAAGCTTTTCCCTTTTGATAAGAGAATGTTGTTAAACTTTTTTTCTATTAATAAATGCTGAAACTTGAAAATGTGCTCCTAGCCAAATTCTTGACTGGATACTACCTTGTGGAAGATGGAAAAGAGGAGGATAACACATTACATACAACAAAACCAATGAAGAAAAATATTGCTGTCATGGAAAAAGAATAAAATGGAGCAAGGACTGTAACACTAAGACAGAGGTGGAAAGACTGAGTTGTCTCATGTGTCACAAAAGCATCTAATAAATAATAGCCTGTCAATACTATACATTTTGTGGATTTGAGCAAGTCACCCAACTTCAATCTTAATGACACCATCTGTAAATCATCAATAATATCATATGCTCTCATATTGCAGAGGATGAGCTGGGTTTAAAGTCACTTTGAAGACAAAATGTATTTGTTGTGTGTTGTATTCAGTTACTTGAAACTATAAACTTAGCTACTCCAGATATTTTTCATTTAAAAATAGTCTATAATAAAAGTTTCGTAAGTATGAATGCATTTTATTGGGCACCGACAGTGCATTCAGCCCTTAATGGATGAAGACACTTCCTGCCCCACGGGTGCTTACATTCTAGTTCAGATGCATCACAATATAGAACATATTTCATAGGTTGCAGATTTATCTTTTTAAAAACTTGGTATAAAGGAAGAAAGCCATACATAGCATTGTTGGAAAGCATTATGGAAGGAGTATCAGAGAAGTTGGCATTGCAGGGTGTGCCAACCCCAGGAGGAGGTTAGAAACAAGTGAAAGAACTGGCATTTAGGAGGACCATTGGCTATACAGAAATGAGGGGAAATAGGAGGAAATGAGAGCAAACTGTCACTGAGTTATGCAGAACCTTAAAGATAAGGATGGGAGGTTTGAAACTGAAGAGGAAGTCAAGAAGCTAAATAAGAGATTCATAAAGGAGAGAAGCATGTCCTGTGTGGTGAGAAAGGAAGGCTCTTAGTAGGGATGCAGAGAAAGGCAGGGATGTTAGAGAAAATACAGAGGAAGCAGTGAAAGGCTATGGCCAGAGTTTGGATGTGGAATGAGAGGCAAGACAACATTATACCAAGTGTGTGAGCTTGATTGGCAGGGAAGATAGTGGCGCTGTCTGTAGTGATGGAGATAGTCTTTAATTTGAGATTTTCTGAAGAAATGACTATTTCTTTTTTTAAAGAATTCGCTTAATTATTCTGTGAAATATTTCACATGTTAAAAGTTATTTGGCTTAGTCTTTCACCTCTCAGATACTTGTTCTAATCTAGCTCAGGTCAGTCTGGTTGTTTGATGGCTGGTGTAAAGTAAGCTGGTGGCCATCATCCTCTGGGAGGAAATTGTCACAAAACCAGTATCACTTACTGAGACCCTTGGAAAAGAAAAACTATTAGCAACTGACATGAGAGACATTCTCTCCAGCTATACACATGTAGCAGCTATATATGATTGGCTACACATTTGTTCATTTAGAAACTTATTAGACGCAACATGAGAGACATTCTCTCCAGCTATACACATGTAGCAGCTATATATGATTGGCTACACATTTGTTCATTTAGAAACTTATTAGACGCAACACTGAAAAATACTGAGGGAGAAACTTTTATTTAAGTCAGCAAGTAACAGGATAAACGTTATATAATTCAGTCACTATCTGTGGGTGCCCTTTTGAAACAGTGGATTAATTGCTTACTTGTCAGGAGTTGATTTAAGGGCATTATTAATAAAAGTTACATCTGGGGTGTCATAGAAATACCAGGGCCCATCTCCCCTCTGTCTCATTAGTCGACGTGTCTCCATCTCTTTCATCCTATAAGAAATGGGGAAAAAAAGGTCAAATTCAGTATGTAATTTATTATCTTCCACCATAAAAATATCAACTATGGAACACATTTAAAGTTGGCATCACAGAAATCATACTCACTTATATCAGCATTTTGTACTTTGGCCTATATATTCTACAAAAGCCATTAGAACTTTATTTAAATAAAACAAACAAGGAGTCCTGTGGCACTTTTAAATACTACCAAATTTATTTATCGCATGAGCTTTCATGGGAGAAAATCCCACTTCGTCAGATGTTTCATTATATTATTTATAATATATTTATATATTTCATTATATATATTTCATTTATATTTTTTTTCAGCAAACCAACTGAAGAGTAATAACAAAACAATAAAAAAACCTGATGAGATTTCTAAATAAATAGTTTCCTTGATAATCATGGACTGAAATCTTTACCAGATACCTACCAGTCAGAAATAACCGAGGAAGAGGAGGGTAGGAGGGACTCCACCAAGAAAGGCTAGGGGCAACATTCCAAGAAGCTTAACACTTCTTCTGCTGGTGCTCAGTTTACATAAGAAAGAGCAGCATGAAACTGATATACTAAACAACGTTACTGGTGCCCACAGGTTTCTGGACAGCAGCAACAAACCAGACCAATTTTGTTAATTGTATTTTGTGGCTGCTTAGCAGATTTCCAAGCCTTAGCAGAGGCATGGGAGTTGTCTGTCTCTTGACTCATGAAGATAAAAACTGCCCTGGTCTGTGTCTGAAGAGTTATCATTGCAAATTTTTTTTTAAATAAAGTTTAATTCTGTATCAATTGATTGTTTAAAGCCTGTATTTAAAAAAAAAAAAAAAAAGTTTCTCACTCAGCAATGACCAGTGGATTTTTCAAACCCTGATCCTATGTCCAATTTAAGAGAAAAATTCTACCACTTTATCATCATTGTAATGGTTTAGTAAAATACATACTGGCTTTTAAAAGTTTCAGTAAACCTATCCTATCAATGCCGTTTACCTTAGATCAGCTTTGTTAGCTTCCTTATCAATTATTGCCAACATTTTTTCATAGTCCTTTTCAGGAGAGTCAAGCAAATAACGAGCGATCCATCTAGTTATAGGGTGCTGGAAGAGACAGATGGAAATTAGATTATTCGTATAATTTCCACACTAGAACCACACATAAATATTGATAGGAAAATTTGATCACCATTTTAAATATCCTTCCTAGAATCATTTACTGTGGTAATGTGCACTTAAAAATTATGTTAGGCTGCATACCCTTAGCCCTGCAAACACTTATATGCCTAACTTTACTATCATGAGTAGCACTAATTTTAGCAGGACTATTCACAGTTATAAAGTTTAGCATCTAGTAAACATTTGCAGGATGAGGACCTATGAAAACTGTGAATCTTTTGCCGTTTTGACATTACCCAAGATAACATGCAGTAGAGGATGCTGTCCTGGAATTAAAAAAACAGGACAGTAAAAATGTGGGGGGAAAATCTGTTTCATATTTTTAGAACAAAGTAAGGCAATTGGTGAAACAGAGTTATTCAAAAACAGCTAGATAGTCACCATAAAATGGACTCCAAACCTATTACTGTAAAGAGTTAGTAGCCTTTATATTAAGTGCTGCTTGCACAGGGTAGCTTTTACCTAATCTTCAATCCAGATAAACCTATTACTGTAAAGAGTTAGTAGCCTTTATATTAAGTGCTGCTTGCACAGGGTAGCTCTTACCTAATCTTCAATCCAGATGTAAACTGAACTAGTCAGACAGAGGTCTGTGTTTTGCTATATACAATCATTGGCCAGTTTAAAAAACAACAACAACAAAAAACATGGCTACATCAAGAAATCAGTAACAGTTTTAAAGTAACATCGCATGAACCACCAGCCCTGTGACACTCAGTTTTCTGATGGTATGAAGTCCTTGGTTTTAGCTCTGAAAAACTGTGAGATAGTGGATTCACTTCTGACAAATACTATAAAAGTATGTTATTCACTGATGGTCATTCTAGTGAGATAAACAACATCACTTTAAGGTTGACAAATTCCAAAGGGGTAGCCGTGTTAGTCTATTGTAGAAAGACAACAGAGTCTTGTGGCACTTTTAAAGACTAACAGATTTATTAATCGCATGAGCTTTCGTGGGAGAAAATCCCACTTCGTCGAAGTGGGATTTTCTCCCATGAAAGCTCATGCGATTAATAAATCTGTTAGTCTTTAAAAGTGCCACAAGACTCTGTTGTCTTTCTACAATAGACTAACACGGCTACCCCTTTGGAATTTAAAATTACAAGTGTAGACATAGCCTAGGAGTGAATGTGGTTAGGGTACTTGACACACCAAACTTTTATATAGATGCTTATTTTTACTCACATGAGTAGCCCTACTGATCTCAATGGCTCTCCTTACATGAGTAAAACCACACATGTACGTGGTTGCAGGACCAGGGCCCTACTCTGTACAGCAAAGGTAGTTTTGA